>JAQQTO010000056.1:59102500-59607500 GCA_029884595.1 Ormosia semicastrata
CTTGTATTAAATAGTTTTTTAAAAATAAAAAATATCAACGGTGTTATAATGTAGTTAGTCAAGTGGTATCACAAGTTTAAAATAACAACACCAAGTATAATATTTGCGATATTTACATTTTTATACATAATTTTTTAATAGTAATATAAAAATGACATTAAAAAATTCCATTTATCTTATATATCATTAAATTATCATATATTCAATTGAGTTAGAATGAAATTATTCTAAAGGAAGAGGAAAAGACTAGAGACATGAGTATAATGTGTTTTGTGAGATATTGTTTAACTTGTGATAATTATTTTAAGAGTAGTAGTAGGAAAAGAAAATAAAAAAAGTTTTGGGGCCCGTGAAATGTTCCGCCCCTCTGAGAAAATATTAAAGGTGGGGTGTAATTTATCCTAAATTATATTATAGTATATTATTGTTTTATCTTGTATAATTTTATTTCTATTCAATTCACATGAATCCATAATATATCAGAACTCTTAGGATTATAACACTAAGATTGAATCTGAAAATTTTGTAACCAAGCTTTCATCTAGCATAAAACAAGTTTTAAGTTGCATTTGGATGCTTATTAAATAAACGGATATTATATTTTTTAAAACAATTCAATAATTAGGTGAACTTTTAAAAGAATATATTTTTAATCTTGAAAACATCCATGCATGAATTGATATGATCTTATACTATGGATTTAAAAAACCTTTGACTGAGGTAGTTTTAACATTCACAGCTCACAGTTTATTGAAACAAGAATCATGAGTGATAGTAAGTAATTATCAAAACGGAATACACATGTCATAACTTTCAATTTAAAGATTTGTCCAAATATAACCTTATATAAGGTATTCGATATTCCAGTATTGGCCCCGTTGACAACGATAAATCGATAATGACAAAGATGATGTATGCTTTTAAATTGTTTTAAAACAAAAATCAGTGTGCTATATGAGGTTGTTTAGCCCGTGAAATATATTTTGAAGCACCCCATGCAATCTGCATATTTAGCAATTGTTCTTTTCTTTAAGGGGAGGGACTATAGGGAGTTTGGTTTCACATTAACTTGATGTGTTGATAAGTTATAATTTGTGTTTAATTTTCAATCATCGATCTCGATTCAAGTCGTCAGTTTCAATATACATTAAAATTTGCAAAAGAAATAACATCTTCAAATATTAACTTTGCATAAGAAAATATGTTCAAAATACCAATTTTGAGACCACAAAGCAATAACTCTTTACAGCATAATTTCCATAAAGCAGCATATTTCTCCAATAAATTAATAAGTAAATTAATAAAAGGATATATATTATGGCAAATATAGCACAAACCTAAGACTCTTGTACACATATAGCAACGGTCTTTTCTCCTCCATTATTAATACAAAATAAGATACTGAAAACGTTGCTTTCACAAAACAAAAGAAGAGACCCATAACGTTAATAATTACAAATCACTACAGAACATGCACATTAAAAATCGCAATAGAACATGCACTTGCTCACTAAATTTAACAACACTAGTTATGGATCGGTGGTTTTTTCCGAGCTGCTGTATAATCCATAGAGACCAGATCTCCTTCTTCATCTTTAAATTTCTCCTCTTTTTCTGCATTAACATGTTTTTCATGATCCACATGACTAGCATGAAACCCAAATGGGTCTGTCCTCACACTTCCTGCAGATGCTAGACGAAAATAAACCAAACTAGGTGAGGGAAGCTTTTATCCCACTAGAATTAGCGACCACATATAAAGAAAGTAATCAAGGAAAGTTTTCTTCGTATAACTTCATTGAACATAAAGTTATGGTTCAGCAAGAAATTAAAACAAGCAAAAAATTATATTTATACCTCCAGTAAGAAATGATGAAAAGTAGCATATAACTAAATATGCTATCAGAAGAACCACAATTCTTGGTAGCACAGGCTTCATGTCTTTACTCCTGATGGCTTCTCTACCCAGAACTTACGTATCAATGTTTATGCTTTCGATATGTTTCACTACTCTGATATCTTGTACATATGATATATAGAGGCACACACAAGGTACAAATTCTCAATTCATGAAATTGAAATCAACAGTGTTGTCTAAACGGCTGAAAAGTGGCCACGATAATATGCAACCAAAAAATGGTACGTATTTATAGCATACATACAAGTAGAATTTACAGCACATGTAATTACATGCCATCACATTCTCAAAAACCACAAATAAAAAGGATTTTGTTTCTGTCTTTGACCAATTAAGTATTCATGTAATTTTGAATCGAGAGTAATAATTAAGTAAAATCTTTTTTAAAATAATAATTCTAATATTTGAACTTTTAACATTGTAAGAAAAATTCATCTGAAATCATAATTTACTTCCATTACTGACCAACCTCTATTGGGTAAATAAAAGAAAATTTGAATGTGTGTTTTGGTTTTATTTTTCCAAATAAAAGAGAATGGCAAGGGACAAAAGTCCTATTTTATATCTCAAAGGTTAAAATCAGAAAGGTTTAAGATGATTTAGTTTCAGACATCACTTGAGAAGTACTTACGACGGTGTAGTTGGTCTAGTAAATAATTTAAAAAAAAAACATTTTAATATTTGCCCATGTATATTTTTTTTTTTGGTACAACTGAAAAAGTAAAAACAGAATTAATGAAGGAAATACTCATAGCATTAGTAAAAAGCATGGGACTTATTTCCCATGGAGGCAGCGTCTAAGTCTTGAAGGTGTCATCATTCTTTGAGTCATTCTTAGCAAACCAATCAGCGCAGACATTATCTTCCCTCAAAGTATACTTTATCCTCACAGACCAGTTGTTGGATAATAGGAGCTTATATGTTCTACTATGCAAGCATATTTGTGGAACAAAGATGTTTTGTTAGAGATTAAACTGATCGCCCTGAGAATCTGAGTGACAAACAAGCAATCTAAACTCCTAGTCCCAACCTACATGAAGACCTTTCGAAATGACAAGAAGTTCAGCCTGAAGATTGATCATGATACCAATGAAGCTAGAGAAACCACAAATTCATTCACCATCATTGAGCATCATTTTGAACCCCTTTGAAAACCAAGTCAGGAACACTATCTACTTAACTATTGATAACATTCCTAAGAATAAGACTTCTCTACCCCATACCGTGTGTACTCTTGTCAATGTTCCTATCCAGTAAGTCAGGCAAAATGTCATCTCTATCTCTTGTCAACATTTCTTTTCAAAAGGTTGCTTTTGAAGAACGATTGGTTAAAAAACATAAGAGCCTAATGACGATGGAGAAGGCAAGAGAATTTGCATGTGCTTCACCTAAAACACATCACCATTGTTTTACCTCTCAACCAATTACACTTCCAGGCTTGCTAGAATATCTTATTTGGGCATATGGCCCAACTTTTGTACTCGAGACCTAATTTTTCCTTTTCATTTTAGTAATGAATTATCTATCTTCGATAAATAAAAAATTAATGTTAATTTTATTTGTTAGACCAAAATTAATGTCACATGTATTTTTTGGAACTAAAATATGTGTTTATTCTAAACTAAATTATTTAAGCTTCAGTATACTAATGCAAATAATTAAGCTTCATATTTTCAATTTCACCTTCATAAATAAGTGATCCTCAATCTCATTCGTTTGATAGTTAATCAAGTATAACTTAGTTTTAAACAATTTGAGTCTGAATACTAAGTAAACACATTGGTTGATTTATGTCTAATTCTAAAGTGATTTTGTTTTTCTTACAATTCTAATTAAAAGAGAAAATAAAATCTCTTTGAAAGTAGTTAAGAAAGTAGTATTCAATAAATTTCTCATACAACATAGCTTTTTTTTATTCTTAATTATTTAAAACCAAACAACTTATTATACAAAATCTAATTAATTTTTGGTAAGCTAAAAGGGTTTTTATGGTATAAAGTAGTTTAATTTATCAGTTCAGCCTCAAATCAAAACTATATATAGTTCAAAGTTCACAAATTTTATAAACAAACCATAATTTTCAGTTTTATCTAATTCTAACCCATGACTTAATGGTGTCGATCAATGCCATTAATACATTATAAAGACTCAACTATAATTATATCATATAAAAAATAATAGTGCATAAGAGTCTCAAACTCTAACGCTGTCTAATAGTACTAGCAAATTAAACAAAAATTAAAAATTAAAAAAAAAAACACAAAATAACTAGGTACAAAGCAATAACCTTCAATTTATAGCAAGATGAAGAACTAGTGTCCAAAATCAACCTTCCAATCTTGATACTGAAATTAATAATTGAAAGGGCAATATTGAAGAAGACAGACCTAAGTGAAATGTACGTAGAAACAAAGGTGGGTGGTTGAATGCAATTTAAGTGTGACACAGACACAGTCACTAGAAGACATCCGTAAATGTAGGGTTTCCAATGTTCAACCCACGGCATAGCCAAGCAAGAGGGACACGTAGATAGATTCTGTCTCTCCCTTGCTGCTACTCAACCATGCCTCTGGGCCACGCTTAACACTAGTTTCCATTTGTTTCTCTGTTTCATGCTTACACCTTCACAACTCTATAAAATTAGTTAACTAATGCAGTAATGATTTATTTTCTCTACTTCATGATTCTTTCGTTATTGAAGCAAGCAAGAATATTGGACATTAAATTTAAATAGAAAAAAGATTAAATGAGTTATCATGATCATTTTAACTTATCTACAATGAACAAATTCGAGGGTTATTTGAAATTTTATTTAAATTAATGTTTTTAGAACCAGTAATTAAGATTGTCAAATTCGTGTTTTTAAGTAAATTCGCGGAGGAGGTCTCATAAACTTGAATCGTAAACTATTCGAGTTTACCAATTTCAATAAATAGTAATAATAATTCCATCTAAGTAAGTAAATTGAGTCACGCATTGAAAAATAACATAAATTAATAATCAAATGAGAACTATTTTGTAGAAAGGGTTTAAGCCTTCAAGATTCTCAAGCAATGTGTGCAATGTGAATACCAAAACTTGTGTTATAAATACATAAGACTGAATTTCTTATAGGAATTTTAACAAACAGTTAATGTGCAGGTTCCATTAAAGACCAGAACAGAGGTCTATCATGAATTTTGCCAAGCATTGTTGTTCTTTTTGGTTTGACATTTATAGAAACAATGAACAGATGTCTATCTTGAATTCAAAAAGGCAATGAAAGACCAGCTATGTAGGGATGTTTATAGTTTGGGATTGGGGAGCTACTACGACGAACACAAAGGAGGAGAGGAGATGGTAGTTCGAAGAACAAAAACCCTAGAAAATTTGGAGGAAAAATAATGTTTTCACATCACTTTTCATCTCACATAATTTTAATAGTATAAAGAATAAAAAGTGATGTGAGGAAAAAGTATGGTGAGAATATCGAAATTAAATTTGGATCATTTGGATTTGGAAAATAACTTGAGATTTTGGAGCTCCTGAAACTGATATGGAGCAACCTGAGGGTATTAGAGAAATTTGGGCAAAAATTTGGAGCGACCAGTCTGTTAACCCAAGAATATGCTGCCTAAATCAAAATGAGATTAATATCTAGAGTGTATTTGTTTGTTTTTTTTTATAAAAAACTTTTTTATTAAAAAGATAATTTTGAAATATGAATATTTGTTTAGATAAAATTTTGAAAAAAAGTAATTTTCTACTTTTTTTTAAAAGCAGGTATAAGTTACTTTTCAAAATAATTAATTATAAAAAATGCAATAGAAGAGAGAGAAAGTAAAAAGTGCTTTTTATAATTATATCCAAATATAAAAATAACTTTTACTTTTCATAAAAATTTCTAAAAGAAATCAATTATTTATGTTATCTTATAATCACTTTTTTTTTTAAAGTTTACTCAAACACACCCTTAAAATTGGTGATAAACTGTCAAGTTTATCCAAGTTAGCGAGATTAAAGCAAGTCTACCATGAGTTTATCATATTGTGAGTTTGACACGAGTTAACAAGTTTTTGGAACTTGAAAACGTAAAATCACACTAGTTTACAAGTTAATTCACAATTTTGACAACCTTGTCGGTCATTAAACTCGTAAAGACATTAATTCACAGTTTACTATAATCCAACTGTGGTGATAATTAAATATATATTTTTTAATATATATTATATCAAGCAATAAATTAAAATATTAATATCTATAATATTTTAAAATTTTATATTGTATAATTAGTAAAATATTCAAGTATATAACATATATAAAATTTAAGAAGATATGACACTTGCAGGTCTCAAGTAAAATAATAATAAAATATCTAAATATACAATCTATATAAAAGTCAAGATTAAGAGAGGGCAAACATTTTCATACCTTTCTTAAAGTCTTATATATGAGCCTTTGTAGCTTAATATGAGTCTATATTTGGTTCAAAAATTATTTTTGAATGAGTTTAAATTTGTATTAAAAAAATGGTTCAAACTAATTTATTACTTATTTTTTATTGATTTATCCAATTTTTGACCCATTTTTTACATGCACCTACAATTTTTTAAATTGAAAAGATTGGACACATGATTAAGTCACAAGTTTTTTATTGAACTAGCAAGTGTGGTCTAACTTTTTTAATTATCATTGATTTAAACTAACCAAAAAAGTGAACAATTGTGGTATTAATCACGAGGCACCCCACACAGATATGTCATATTGAAAATTCTCAGTATAAATTAGTTATGGAACCACTTTAAACTTCTTTTCTTGAAAAAAGAAAAGAAAAGAAAGCATTCATCCACATGAATAAAGTGCATCAATCAAATAAAATTAATAGAATTGTCAATAACCTCATAGCACAGTGGCACATCCTTAAGGCATTAGGATTGTATTATTTAATGTGGGGCTTCGATCTTCTCATACACCATTTCCTCAATTTCCCACAAATTCTAATAAAGGTCTCTTACCCTAAAAAAAATATAATTAGTAAAAGTCGTGCCTCAAATCTCTTAAAATTGAAGAGTGTTCCTCTACGAGCACAAAGTATGTGAATTAAATACGATTGAGGACATACTTGAAAAAACACTCATTCATAATATGTAAATATGAAGAATATGTTATCATCAAGCTTCCCTATTGTTGTCGTTGAACCTCTTCGTTTGCATGTTTCAACTTTTATATATTATAATAGATAATAGATAAAAAATAAATTAAGAATAACGATTTTTTTCCTACATAGAGGTTTAAGTTTTTTTTTTTTTAAAAAGATTTGATAAATTGGTTTGTCCTAATCCAATATATAAGGACAAGAAAACCCATCAAAGTGCGAGACTAATTAATGACTAGAGAAAGACAAAATTAAGTACCCTAATTGGAGGAACTGCTTGGATGGACATAGAAAAGACTAACTCTGTTCTTTCTTAGAATCGACCAACAAGTCTCACATGGAAAGGAACCCCTTTCGACTACACACTGACACTAGAACCCACCACATTGGAAGCCTGCTGTGGCCTTTATTACACCATTCTTTCTACAATTTAATCCGCAAGTAACACGGAACCAAACGTGGGATAATAATTATTAAGGATCTGTGAAATAAATTAAACATGAATTTATCTGAAAAAAATAGTTGATAAGAAATTAATAATTACAAAAATTTAAAAATTTAAAAAAAGAAGATATATCTGAGTTTTCAATGCAAGAGAACTTGTCTTTTATTGCAACGATTGTTACCTCAAAATACAGTGGTAACACAGTTGTTGCCTAAAGATGCCATAGAAAGTTCTATGACAAAATTTGTGGCAACTAATTATTTAGATTTCACAAAGGAAAAAGCTAAGTGACCCGGGTAAAATACAAGCGCAAGTGAACCGGATGAGGATAAAACAAGGAAATAAGAGTGGGTCATATCCAATACCAATAGACCCCACTCATGTAGTGAAACATCTTATTTGTTAATAACTAGTTTCGGCTTATCCGTGCTGCTTTTTTTTAGCACAGCTCTTTCACAAATAATTAAAATAATTGTGGTAATATTTCTTGCCAATAGAAGGTAATGCGATGCCACTGGTAACAACATATAATTTGTGGGGGGAAAATCCGTTAAAATCTTAATTAAAATTTGTTTATATGAGCATGAATTCCTCTCCCCATTCGCATTTTGTGGCAACTTTTTAGTATCTATTGTAACATTTGAATATAAAAGACCTATATAACACAAAACTACCCTCCCATTCACGAAAATGACTCCAATAATAAAGATATGATTTTTTTTAAGGTCAAATTGTAAATTACTTGCTTCAGGTTTAGACTTTATATGCAAATAACCCCCGAAATTTAAATTTTGGCAATTCATCAGTTTAAACTTTAAACATTTAGCATTTCATTATTTCTATTACCGGTAGTTAAGTTAAAACAGAAAGTAGTTACAAAAGAGTAACCAACAAACTAACTATAATAATTAACCCATATTTTAACTTAACTACCGGTAATAATTTCTATCAACCTCTCTTAAAATGACTAATACCAAATATTTCAATGTGTTTGTATGTTATTTTTCTAACCAAACACTTCTTAATATAGAAGTAAGGTTTCATTATATTAGTTTATTTTATTTTGGTCAAAATTCATAATATCAAACTAAAACAAAGAAAGGTACAGTCAAGGGTTTAGAATGTTCAAAGGGAAAAAGATAAGTCATTCTAATAATTTCCTCTTTTTTTGTTATTTAGTGTTAAATATCAAAATTCAGCACATGCCTTTTTCGTTGCTCTATTCCTGTGCCTTTTATTTACTTATTTTGCTAGGCGAATTCATTAATTTGGCTTCTCCTTACTCAATCGGAAGTGAAATTTGACAGCTATTTTTCTTTAAAAAAAAAACACTTCAAATGAGATTTTAGGGTAGTGGCCTAGACAACAGAGACAAACTCCCATTTATCTATTAGAGGCGTTGTCTCGATATTTATAGCAAATTTTGTTAAAGACAATTTTTCATTCTAGTTAACGTTATGTGAAATAAATTCTTTTTCTCTCAAAGACTCTCAAGTGTTTAGTAATTTGTGAATCAAAATAATATAAAAAATTTGTCTCAAATTCAATAGAAAGTATAGCAAAGTACAAGGTATAAATAAACAAAATAACAATCGAAAGATAAATTGATGTTTAGATTAAAATATAAAGTAACAAATGCAATTAACAATGAATCAAATTTAACAAGAAATGAAATAAAGCAAGTAAAGAACACATAAAATAAGAAAAAACTTGTAAAAAGATAAATTCGACTGGAATTTAAATGAAAACAAGGAAATTGAAATTTTTATTTTTGTACCAACACAAAGATTTTGGTTTATAGTGTCTAAGTTTATAACACACCATTAACTTTTAATGAGATATGTTTAACTGCACCAACGACCCAATCTCAAACTTATCCACCAAGTGAATAATCCGAGAATCGAACTCATGCACCCCACAAACTTGACGTAGGTTATGACCACTTTGACCACAGGTTTTGTTTTCTTTTTAATTCGGTGATGATAAAAGTAGACAACAATAATGAGATTTCAATTCTAGGCTGTAGCTACATCTCAAAGTAGAAGTGCTTTCAATCTATACAGCATACAGGTGCCGCACCTTTTTCATTACATAGTTAGTTTTCAATTTAATAGGTGCTTGCACTGTTTTCAATTATTGGCTTAATTAAAGCTAAATCTTAAAATATTTTCAACCTATACAGGTCTCTCTTTCCTAAGTAATTTTTATTTAATAAAAAATAAGGAAAGGGCGAATTGCTGAATGTTTAAAATTTAAGCGATTAAATTACCAAAATTTAAACTTTAGGTGATAATTTGCAAAGGTCTAAAATTGAAGCAGATAATATGCAATTTGACTTTTTTTTGTAATATCAAGTATTTTCAAAATTTGAGTAAATTACAGAGTCTAAACTTACGTATACAACCTAGCCACCCTTTTCACATAATCAAGTCCACCCTTTTCACATAATCAAAGCCATTCCTTTATCCTTTCTCACCTATTCAGTACGGATTAATGCTATACATTGAACTTTTACTTCCCCTTTTTCTTATTCTTGTGTACGATGTGCTCGTCAACTTTTTTTTAGATTATAATGTATTATTACAAATTTAACTCATTTAAATTATTTTTAAAATTAAGATATATTCGATTACAAGAATATAAAAATTATGTAAATTTTTTATAAAAATTATTTTTTTAAAATTTAAATTTATATACTCATCTTTGAGAGTAAAAATTACTTACCACATCTACTCATCTTACGTGGGTCTGCTCGCCAACTTCTTAACTATTAGAGGTATAAAATTATTCTTGGAATAACTGTTTCCAAGAGGACTAGAATGATTTTTTATCTCTGGCACCGACCATTCGAACAAAAGGACAAAATAAAATAACATTAAACATAATTATGTGTATGTCAACATGCTTATACACAAGACCATGGACCCCTTGAATTAGGAATCATTGATAGACCCCAAAATACTTGCTATAGTAAGTTTTGCTTATTTATAAAATAGCCTATTCACTTATTTATCTTTTAGTCTCATAACTTCTGTTATTTTCACTTTTAGTATTTCAAAATATTTTCACTCAATTCATCTACTAACCTCTTTCATAACCACTCCAAAGCCATCTCACCGACAAGAACTCCGGTCAAAATAACCTTCCTCTGGCAACTTGACAACCGTCATCAACACGTGCCAATTTTGACTTGGTTTTATATATTTTTTAAATATCTTTTTGTGTCTTGTCTGGTACCACCAACAACAAGGTTGGGCTTCCTCCTCATTACACATCACCACAACATCAGCAACAGCATCGTCAAATCAATGGCACCGATTATTCAGGTTTTTTTTTTATCACTTCTACTTGTAGGCACCCATTCAATATAGTTTTTCTCTTACTATGAAAGTTCCAAAATTTGAACCCCCCCAAAAAAAAAAGAAATAGCTTGATGGGTATCTGAGATTCACCTGTTTTGCCTAGAAGTTTCGATTTTTTTCTTCTATTTTCTTCGGAAATATGCAATATTTTTGTGTTGATCCAAGAGAATTTTGAAATGGGGTGGAAGAGACAATGCCTGAACCTTGTAAAACAAAGAAGCGCTGAAGGCTTGGCGAGAGGCGGTGTGGCGTGGCAGCTGGATCTGGTTCGTGACTCGTGGTGTCCGGATCTATTCGCAACTTACAGTGGCTGGTTCTGTTGACGATTCGCGGTGGGCAGTGCGGTGGTTCTCACTTGCCGGCGTAGGCAAAGGTGGTCACTGGGCGTTTAAAGCAGACATAGGTTGGGGTTGGGGTTGAAGTTTCCTTTATTCTTAAGGACCAATTTGTAAATTAGAGATTTTGAAGATTACTTGATGTTTGGGTAACACTTCTTCAATCTATACCGTCTATATAATTTTTTTCAGATCCAACAGCTATTAATAGGGATCCATGCAATGGACCATTTTTTGGAGTCCATTTAAAACGTCCCCTGTACACAAATTGGATAGTAATGAGTTAATGAAACTAAGCCACTCTCTAGTCTCTATTGAATTATTTACTATGCCTAAATTTCTGTCCACTGAAGCAAAATAATTAGAATCCACCTTTTGCACTGACTAATTTCGGATAGAATTATATTATTTGAACATTTATAATATTATATTCTGATATCTTATTCACAATTATATATGATATGTTTATTCTAATATAATATATCATATACAATAATATATAATTATACTCATATTAAGATACGGTGTTTCATATGAATGTCTATGTCAAGTATTTAAAAAACATTTTTGTTTTGGATAAGTAATCAATTTTTTCAGGAGAATTAAAGGACACAGATTATATTAGCATCTAGCCATGTGACGGTAGTCCAAAATCAAGATTTCAAACAAGAAACCAGAATTCCACTATGCAAATTATAAAATGAATGGACCAGAATGAGCAGACCAAAAGAGCAGGCGCAAAAACAATTACGGGGGAAAATGTCAATGCAACCAAACAACGTTAAATTACTGTTCTGTTCACATTAACAATAGTACGCAACTTTCAATTGCAAGTCTAACAAGTGTCGGTTGTTTTCTTCCCCTTTGCCGCAAATTTCACCATTCTGTATTAAGAAGGTAGTTAGTGTTACTACTAGATTGTACACAAGTTAATATAAATTTCATAGAAGGAAAATTATCAATTCCAGGAAAGAGTAGGAAATTAACAAACCAGATTTTGAAAACCTGCAGGTAATGTAAGCCTTGTTGTTGCTTATAACAGCAGTTTTACGGAAAAAAAGAAAAGGCAAGGATTTATTTTTATTGCCTTTACCTTACAAGAAAATAAAACTAAAGTTAGTTGTAATCAATGATCAAGGCATATCACCAAATTAATTAAATTTTTTGGGTGCCTTTACCTTGTTTGATATCTTATCATGCTTGCTTATAGTACTTTCTGTGCAATTATCTTTATCATTTACCACAATCTAAACCACCAAAAGCAAACTATACACGCAAGCAATAAAATGCCAAAACCAAATTGAAAGTTACTAATAAATACTATAAATGACCTTTTCCAGTTTCTAATTCTTGTTTTGGACAAGATTTTTTTTTCTAGAGATAGTTGATTTAGGAAAACTTAAGATTTCAACTAGTAATTGACACACACGTCAACACAACACATCCACACCACACCCATGAATATACACACCAACGCACACATGCTACATTTGTGAAAGGAGAGGTGTGAAGGCATGATTTGATCTAGGCCTTTGTAGTCACTTACAAGAGTTAGTTAGCACTTTCTTTTGGACAAGAGTGGTCTCGAGACAACCAATCGCTAGAGGCTTGAGTTTCAAGGTCACTAGAGGGCTTTGCGCAATTAACAATGACAGTCGAACTGTGTTATAAATATTCTGAGCACTGACTGCATTCTGTCAAGTCTTTTTTGGAGGTTGGAGTAAAATACTTGATTTATATTAAAGCCTCTAAATAAGAGACAAACTTTTATGATTTTCAAGCCTTTCAATCTTAAAGGCCATTAAAAAAAAAATAAAATATAATTTTAAAATAAAGTTAACCTAAAAAGAGTATAGACAGAGAAAATAAATAAAAAACTTAACTCACGTGGTCGGGTCAGATTGGGCCTAAAGCAGTAAACCAGGGCCGTAAGCCGTGTGCTATTTATAGTGGTCGTAGAGATGGAGGTTAAACTTGTAAAAGACATTTTGATTTCCAAGTCAATCTTAGAGTAAAAAATGAAGAAAAGAGTAAAGACAAAGAAAGTAAATAAACTTGACGTACCCGTAAGCGTGTGCTTATATAAAAGATGAAACTTTTGGAATTCTGGGCCGATCACATGTAAGTTGTTGGACTTGAGTCTAATAGGACAGACTAGTACAAAGCCCCTCAGCTTGATAATCGATGAGTCGAGCATATTGAGTGTCAAGGTACATAAGTTACAATATGCAATTAACATTTAATAATTTAATCATACTTGAATTTGCAATTGTGAGTCCAAAAAAGATACACCGGTCCAAAAAGAAAACATCTATATATATTCTGTTTTAGTTACAATTCATATAAAGTATTTAATATATGTATATATCGTCAGGACCAGTAACTCAAACTTGGCGCCCATGGCCTAATGGATAAGGCGCCTGACTTCTAATCAGGCGATTGTGGGTTCGAGTCCCACTGGGCGTGCTTAATCTTCTGTTTTACGTGTTTTCATAGCCTAACTTTCCTTTTATTCTTTCAAGGCCCACACGAAAAAGAAAAATGTAAGAGTTCGTCTTGCAGAAACGCCACAA
Organism: Ormosia semicastrata; assembly: GCA_029884595.1. Taxonomy (NCBI): domain Eukaryota; kingdom Viridiplantae; phylum Streptophyta; class Magnoliopsida; order Fabales; family Fabaceae; genus Ormosia; species Ormosia semicastrata. The sequence continues at coordinate 59,116,268 of JAQQTO010000056.1, forward strand.
GAAAAGCTCCAGAAATCACTTGTGTTAAACTAAAGCCCCTTAATGAAAAATTCACAGCTAGATATATCATTATATAGCTCATTATTTTGCAAAGTTCATTATAAACATGGATATAGTATACAATTCTTATATTCTTACATTAAATAATACATATATTTTTTTTACACTTCATTTAATACTATTCATTATATATATATATTTTTTATTACTTTTTTCATTCAATTATATCTTTAAAAATAGTGTAAATAATAATATACATTTAAAAAAAAGTGTAAAACTATCTTTTTACTATAGCATATTCAGCATTCACCTACTGTTTCGTACTTTTTCCCCTTATATAATAATGGTTATAACAGCGTTAAAGATATCAATTGCTGTAAATATAAGATATGATTGCAGTGTGCAGCAGAGTTACTCTACACCAACCGCATCTGTGACAAGTCTTTATCTGCGTGCTTGGCTAAAAGGGGAAAGTCCAGCTGATGAATTTAACATAAATTATAAAGAATTGCACCTCATTGGATCAGAACAGGAAATCTAGGCTAGACAATTCAACCCAACAACAAAGAACAGGTAATTGAGTAAATGGAATGTGGAATCATAGTTTTAAGCATGAGGGTGTGTCATTATTTAAGGTTTTTATTCCAAGTGCATGCTGAAATGCAAGGAGTGATTCTCGTGTCATATGTAGCATTATGATGTTTGCCTTTTCCGTAATAAACTTTGTATGTTCAACCCCTTTTATTGAGAACCCACCCAGCTTTTGTCAAAAGCAAAACCAGGTTACTATATAGACTGCATGGTTGCTTTCTGCATGATAAAATATTCACACTTTAGGGGAAGTGTTCTCATTGGCCTCAATTAAATAATGGTGGCCCATAATTATAATTGTGATGTTGATCAACTCCTATATTTTTACATCACTTTTCAACATTACTTTCTACACTTGATTATTGATATATAAATTCATGATTAATCACATATATTAATTAGATAATGAGTAAATTCAAATTTTAACCTTAAATTATAGATTAATTTACTCATTAATTAATTAATACATGTGATTAATTATAAATTTGTACATCATTAACTAAGTGTAGAAAGCACTACAAGAATTTTAGAAATTTGCTACAAAAAAATCCGTAACTAATCCGCAGGTAAATTTATTAGCTACTGATTGGTCTGTAGTTAAATTCTCGTAACTAATTAGCTACAAAAAAAAGTCGTAGCTAATCCGTACCTATTTTTTAAATTTTCATAGCAAATCCGAAGCTAATCTGTAGGTAATTTTTGTTTAGAATTTTTCTTCATTTCCATAGGTAATTAGTTACGAAACATTCCGTAGCAATTTCGTAACTAATCCATAGTTAATTTTAAAATTTTGTAACAATTTAGTAGCTATTTTACAGCTATTATATTGCTAAATCTGTAACAATTCCGTAGCTAATCCATAGCAATTCCGTAGTTATTTCCTAACTATAATATTGCTAAATCCGTAGTAATTTCGTAGCTAATCCGTAGCAATTATTCGTAGTAATTTCGTAGCTAATTCGTAGCAATTTATATTTTGCTAAATCCATTGCAATTTTGTATAGCTAATTATACCTGGTACAATAATATTTCAATCAAAATAGAAAAAACTCAATAATTAAGCTGTACAAAGCAACACAGAATAGCATATTTCCATTAATAAGTTCCAAAACATGTTCTACAAAGAACAGATAGCTAATTTAATCTATGTTCATATAAATAGTTCTAAACAAATTAACCCTTTCATTAATAATAAACACAACTAATCAACCTAAGTTAGTATCATAATCATCCCTAACTGCACCGCCTTGTGAACCAGCCTGTGGCACACCACTATGAGCTTGGGAGCCTGTTATCTCACGGAGGATGGGCATCAACTGCGTCTGGACAAAGGAAGTCATCGCTTCACTAACAGCTTCCTTTATGGCTTGTGTTAGAACAGTGTAGGAGGAACCACTAACCTATGAGGCTGAACTAGATCCATAAATGTCAATACCTAAACTGTGACTCATGCCATGGACCCGTCCCTTCTTGTTGGGACCCGTCACTTCCATCCACACCTCCTGATCTACCACAGGATGCAGTGAAGATTCTTCTCCATACTTGTCTAACATCGTGGTGTCATAAGAGTCCTGAAACGAAAAATGTACAAAACTTTATCAAAATAATCAACAACTTAACAAATATGATTAGTTTAAATTTTAAAGACACCTGCAATGAAATCCTTTGAGCGTTGAGTGACATATTCTCCATTTTTCCTCTTATGAACACTTTCATACAAATCCCTGAAAGGTACTGGACGATTCAACTCTGCCTCTTGTAATCAACATCTATTAGAATATACAATAACAATAACAATAATCAAGTCTTTTCCCACTAGGTGGGGTCAGCATGGATCAAACAATGTCATAGTGCCCTATCATAAAAAATCACTACACAAATAATGCACCAAAACCACATATTTTAGCATCTTCAGTAAATATGAGATATGATGAACTTGTTCAAAACCAAATGTCCTGCCATTTCATTCAGTCAAGGGATATTGTATTAAATGTGACATCAAACAAACCCTTATAATCATGGTTTACCATTAATGAATTCAATTACAAGCAATATTATTAATATTTATGTTTCTAGTTTTAACACCATAATACTCCAATTTGTCAAAAATGATAGTTTTGCATGGGAAACAAAAACCAATATACTCAGAATGAATATCCAAAAACAAATAAGAGTCAACGATAAGAGATCCTCAATTTCAAACAACAGGGGCAGCCATCCAGCAACCAGAATGAGAGAATCAATCACACACTAGCTCAGCTTCAAACAACAATTCTTTGAATAAATTATAGAGGGAAGTTTCAGACAAAGGTTAAGGTTTTCTTCACATGTTAATAGAATTATTAAAGGCATAATAGCTTTATACAAAAGAGAAGTCAATGCAAGTCTCAATCAGAAAAACTAGACTAAAAATGGCCACATCTTGTCTCTTGACAAGAGCCCAACAAACCTGAAAAAAGTGTAATCCCTTGGTAAAGGCTACTTGCTAGTGTACAAATTTCAAAGCAAGCTTGAACTACATGAGCATATTTTATCTGTTAAATGCTTATTATTTGTAAACTAATTGTCATTCTAATATGATCAAAACCATCATCGACATAAGATGTTGTTTAAGGTGCAAGCATTTATAGACACATTTTCTAGATATACTAAGCTGTCATTCCCACTTGTTGCTTAACAACGTCATTCTCAACCTAATTTCAGGGAATAAGAGACAACAACAAACATAAAATAAGAAAAAGTATGCATATGCAATTATAGATATCTCATGATAATATAAACATTAGCATATCTGATATCTCACGTAAATGATTTTTTTTTCAAGTTTTGATATTTTCATGGAAATGAATTTCATTCTTATTATTTAATTAAGCTCCAAATGAGATCATGAGTCATTATCAGTTGAATCTACACTCCATATACTACACATGCTGATGCAATTAATCTATTCCTACTTCCTTCCTCACTGATTACCAAATTAAGATTAGTGTATCTATTCTATATATTCTATATTTAATAGTAGAATTGATGGAGTTCTATATATGAGGTTTTTTCTTGGGAATTTTGAATAGTGGGAATTGACTCGTTAACATAGCGAAGTATAGAAGGAAATGCAGATTCAACATTTTCAGGCTTACTAGTACTATAATTATACAATAGTATAAGATAGAATTATTAGAATGTTACAACAAACACATAAGAAATTCTATATTACCATGTTCTTTTTATGTTGACCGAAGCTTATTGAGCCTGTAGTGTGCAGCATAGCATCAGGCATGGCCGCTCTATTGCTTCGACCAGCAACAGACTTCTTTTGCCACTCTGGTGTCAACCAAATGTCAACTAGGCCATCCCATACTTCTGACTTCAAAGCTGGGGGCCCATGGCCCTTAAGGTCAGCTATGTTTGATGTCCTCAACTTTTTCATGATTGCCTTTCTATGATTCTTTATATTATCTGAACAGCGATCCATGCATGTTCTTTCCCAAACAGTTCTTACTATGGAACGATCATAATCTGATGCAAATCGATATTTATTCTAAAACAAAGTCATGTTAGTATATTTCTCTATCTAGATAATTATATAATACAATGACGCTAGAAACATAATTACTTACCATAAAATCCTGAAATAGTTCATCCTTCATGTACATAGGATAATTTTTCTATTTTTCAGCTGGAATGGGCATCCGAGTGATCACAGTGGCCATAATCTCACAAGTCACAGACTGCGGGACAAACCTCCTCCTACAAGTCCAGGATATGTTAATAATCTAAAAATAAAATAAACGTAATAAAATATGACATTCATTATTACTCACAGTTGAGAGATGTCCTCCACAAATATAACTGGTCTTCTATTAGTTTCTGTTTGGGATGCTCCACTTGAAGGCATCGAAATTGGGTCACTAGTTGGAGGCACAGTGGGGGGTGGGACAGAGACAGCGACAGTGGGGGTGGGTCAGGGACAATAGTGGAGGGTGGGATAATAGTTGATGGGTCACTAGTGGTCAAGGGGCTAGTAGCTGAAATAACACCTAACATAATTATAGGCAATCTGAATTCATAAATACATATAAATCAAGAGTTAATAATAAAAAGATTATTATATAGCTATACCTGGGGAGTGCAAAGAAGGCTGCAGTGGTGGTGAACCAGTGTGCGATTGAGAAAACTAGGGTGGATTGTTGCGGCCTCTCCCTCGACCACATCCATTGCCCCTACCTCAAATTACCATGATAAATGTCTGCAATAATGAAACATATTATAAAACAAACTACATACATAAATATTGTCAAGAATCTCATAAAATATAAAAATGACATTTCAGTGTAAATACCATAAACAAAGTTCAACTGCTACTACTTGAGCTTGAATCATATAGTTCCTCATCTTCATCTACGAACTCAGTATTTTCATCTTTTTCGTTGTCATCAATGAATTAGTCGACAAAAATAACATTATTTGGATTTTGTATTTCATTTATGTCCACTTCTTCCACTGGGGCATGTGCATCAAACAAGGAAATCACTCCGTCATCTGTGATGATAGTTGGTGTTCTCAAGGATCCATCATCTTGGTAGTAATCTATAACAGTTAGTTCATTCGATCCATCACATTCATCATTGAATGTTTCATTCGCAAAGAGTCTTGCTCTAACCTTACAAGCTGCCCATCATTCCTCACTAGCTCAACCCCTGCATTATGAGTATACTGTATAGTATACTTGTTGTGCTTTTTTAGCTAATACAAATGGCTCATTTGAGTGAAGCCTCGATTTGTGCTTGACATCAATCAATTCATATCTCTCATCAACATTGACTCCATTAATTGGGTCAAACCACTGGCACCGTAAAAGAAATACTTTATTTTGACTTAGATATGATAATTCCAATATCTCTTCAACGATGCCATAATAGTCTAAGTAATTCTCGCCATATATACTTCCTCTAATGCAAACCCCACTATTCATGGTAGCTTTATTTTATCTGTACTCCTTAGTATGAAACCTATACCCATTAACTATTAAGTCATTGTAAGAAGTAACAGACTTGGATGGACCATAACTCATCTGTCGAATCATTCCATCCTCAGTTTGACCTATATTTACCTGTGAATCATTACAAAGAGAACAAATAGTTGTAACATCTAGTATTGGTATAACAAACATTATTTTTTATATGATATATATGATTACGGATGAAAGGACTCACTAGATGTTTTAGCCACCTACTGAAGTCCTTATCCCGAAGTTTCAATATTTGATCTTCAGAGATACTAGAATTTGTCTCCCTCAGCGAATCCTCGAACTGTCTAATCAATAAAATAATTGATTTTGAACATAATGTAATTGGAAATTTATTAAATAGCTAAGTTAGTGAGTACATTTACTGGAGATAGGGTTCTACTTCTCTGCAATTTACAAGCACATAAGTCTCAGCTATTTGAAGCTCCACATCCGACAAGAACCTATTACGACCTCTCCCGATAGGGCGGCATGGATGTTTAAAAATAGACAAGCATTCATTAGTCATATCTTCCCCACCATCGTCATTTCGAGGAACTTGAGTGCGCCTTGTCTGTATTTGTGGATCAAAATACATGGAAGTAAAATTAGAAATTTCTTCTAGATTATATGCTTCACAAATAGACCCTTCAATTCTCGCCTTATTTCGAACCTTCCTTTTCAAGTACAGCATACATCTCTCAAATGGATACATCCATCTATATTGCACGGGTCCTCTAACCTTTGCTTCATAGGGGAGATGCACAACTAGATGTTCCATCACATCAAAGAATGCTGGCGAAAAAATCTTCTCTAACTTGCAAACTGTTTCAATAATGGAAAGCTCTGGATTCTCCATAATGGAAGTACGTATTTCAGTTGCACAAATTTTTTTAAAGAACAAGCTAAGCTCTGTTAATGCTCCTCATATAGGTTTTGGTAACATATGACCAAACGCCAGAAGAATTAACCTTTGCATAAAAGCATGACAATCGTGACTTTTCATTCCATATATCTTTCCATCATCTAAATTAATGCAACGTGCAATGTTTGATGCATACCCATTAGGAAATTTCAATTGTTTTATCCATTCACACATTGTCCTTCTTTGATTGGCATTTAACACATAAGTTGCCTTTAGTTTTTTATACTTGCCATTCTCAACAATCAATTCTAAGGTGGGACGTTTGCATATCATCTTCAAATCTTCTCTTGCATTTGCATTGTCTTTTGTCTTGCCCTTTATGTCCATAACAGTGTTGAAAATATTCTCAAACACATTCTTCTCAACATGCATGACATCCAAATTATGTCGTATTATATTAGTGGACCAATAAGGCAATTCCCAAAATATGCTTTTCTTCACCCAGTTGTGAAACTGACCAAAGCCACATTATTTTTGGTTACGTGAATTCAAGCCAAAAATGACTTCATCAAGCTGAGTCACTCTCTTCAAGACATTTTTCCCACTCAATCGTTGTGGCGGTAGAAATTTTTGCACTTTTGAATTCTTCTTAAAAGAGTACCGATCACGACGAAACGGATGTTTAGGAGGCAGATATTGACGATGACAATCAAACCAGCAACACTTCCTACCATGCTTCAATACAAATGACATATTGTTCTCCATACAATAGGGACAAGAAAGTTTTCCATGAGTGCTCCATCCACTTAGCATTTCATAAGCTGGAAAGTCACTTATTATCCACAACAAAGCTACTTTCATATTAAAATTTTGCTTATTCCACACATCAAAAGTGTTCACCCCATTGTCCCACAAAATCTTTAAGTCATCAATCAAAGGTCTAAGATAGATTTCTAAACTTTATCCGGTGACTTCGATCCAGGAATCACAAGAGTAAGGAATATGTATTCCCTTCTTATACACATACTTAGGGAAAAATTATAAGTTGTGACAAAAATTGGCCAACATGAGTATGGAGTAGCTGAACCACTAAATAGATTAAAATCGTCTGTACAAAGGTCAAGCCTAACATTTCGAGTTTCTAGCGCAAATGTCGAATGGATGGCGTCAAAAAATTTCCAGGCCTTGGCATCTGCTGGATGCATGATCACTGATTTATCTTGACGCACTCCATCTGCATGCCAGCGCATATATTGTGCAGTCTTTTTGGACATAAACAAGCGTTGGAGTCTCGGAATAATGGAAAAATATCGCAACACTAAAAATGGCACATCCTTCTGATTTTTAGAACGTCCCACCTTCGGTTTGAATCGTGGATATCCACATACTAAGGACACTGAGTAAACACTCTTGTCCATGTACTCTCCATAATACAACATGCAATGATTAGGACATGCATCTATCTTCTCATATCTTAATCCCAATTCATTAACCATTCTCTTCGATCTATAATAATTTTCGGGTAACCTTTCTGACTTTGGAAGCATGCTCTTAATTATGACAATCATTCGATTATAATAACTCTCACTCATGTTGAACTCTGACTTCAGATTCAAGAGTTGAGTTACAGCTGACAATTTTGTGTGCTTATGGCAACCATCCCATAAAGGTTCGTCAGCATCTCTCAACAAATCATAAAACTTTGAAGCCGATGAATTCGGATCCTCTTCCAAATCTTCAACTTCTGGATTTAATATATCACCCGCAACATCCATAACTATATCCACGTATGGATTCCTAGTCTCCACTTCAACATCATGGACAATGGAAGTTGAACCACTATCCCCCCATCTGTCATCACCATGAATGGTCCAATTTACATAACCCTCCACAAATCCATACTTATACAAATGGTTCTCTACTGAAAATGACTCCATCCAAACATGGTTTTTACATTTTGCACATGGACAAGGAATGCGACTTAATGCATCAAAAACCATCGGGTGTCCTTTGACGACCTTAATAAAATCATTAACTTCATTCTTGAATTCTTCACTTACAAGACCAGTGTGATCCTTTCTTCGTAACATCCAACTTCGATCAGGTTTCATGATTGTTGAAGTTAATTTAACACATTAGTACTGTTATTTCCAAAATTCTTATCTCTCTTAACATGGTGTGGCCCTATCCCATTCTAGAAGACAATTTTTCATCACTTGATGAAATAGTACTCACAAAAATCACACATTATATACTTGACAAAATTTCAACAGCATTTCCCATTGGTCTCCAAGTGTACGACTAGAAAGTGGGTGACATGTACCACGATCAAGTGTGCACCCAGAGAACAGAAGAAAATGTTACACAACAAAATTTCATCAAGTATATGATATGAGATTTAAGGAGTAACTATAATCAAGTGAAGGAAAAGTTTCTTCCCAAACTGTCCAACTTGGACAATTCAAGATTCAATACAATGAGCAATACCTTCAAAAAGTACATGTGCTCACTAATATTAAATTTCAAACGGGAAACTAAGCTTCGCTCACCAAAACGATTATATATGACAAAGAATGCTACAAAAAAATAAACTAAATTCTCAATAGTATACAAAAAAAGTAATATTGACTTAATTATAAGAACTACATAGTATAAACAAGAGTCCCAAAATATTCTAAAAATACAGCTCAGTTCATGCATAACTATGCATACATAGATCACGAAAACTTACTAGCAAATTATGATAAATGAAAGCTCTTTTGATTTCCCTCACCAAGCTATCAGTGCAGTAAAAAGAATGGCATGGCACTTGCTTCCTATAAGATCAAATAATAATTTTTTTTATGAAATGTTGAAATTTGATTCTAAAATTTACATGGAGACATTAAACGCAATAGAAAAAAAAACATTAATTTGATGTCACTTAATCACTTACTGACAAATAAGAGACTTTTAATAATCTTAACAATTCATAATAGTTTTAGTTACTAGGCCCAACTTGAAATCTAATGGGCTATATTGTACGATCGAATATAGCAACTTTCATTAAAGCTACCAATATAACATATTTTAGTAGTACATATAATTCCTATATATTTTATCAATTGAACAAAAATGATGAAAGAATACCAATGGCCCCCAATAAACAGTGAATGAATACACTAAAACTAAAAGGATTAGTAGAGCCAGGGGATAAAATTGGCAAATGACAAAATCATCAACAATATGAATCACAACAAATCATGATGATTAAAATGACCACAGCAAATTCCGCAGAATTCAAATGTACAGTTCACAAGTAAACAAATCACGTTAAATCATAATAGAAAAAGACAGAATTTCTCAGCAAGCTAAAATATTCTTATTTCTCAGCAAGCTAAAATATTCTTACATCTCTAACCTAATGGCCAAAAGGGCAAAATATAGAGAGAATAAAACAATAGCGAGGTAAAGTCCAAATTTAAGTAACGTAACTATTGATAGTAGACTTCAAAATAATACTTGCATTACCCATTGTAAGTTTATATACTTTTCAAAATAATTATGGTTGCTGAAGTGAACTACTTTAGTTTTAACCCAAAAAATGAAATATAAAGATTAAGATGAAAAGGTTACTCACATAGACAGTAGTATATTGAGGATTGTTCTCTGGAACATGACCCCACTACTAGATGTTTCTTTTCCATCTTCTACACAAGCAGGGTAAAAGAACATGTTCAATTAATTGCATGCCCAGTAGTACCCCATCCATCGGTTAATAAAGAAAATAGAATCTCAACTTTGAATAAGCAAGCAAGTTACACAATATTTGGCTTGATTCTTATAATGAAGTTAAAAGTACATATATATAAGGTTGAACTAATAACCACGACTCCATGACCGTTAATATATATATATATATATATATATATATATATATATATATATATATATATATATATATATATATATATATATATTCTACTTTTAAGTTGTTAGATTATGATTTATGAGTAATCATATTTTTTTCCTCCTGTTCATAATGTACGTGGTGATTTTGGTAGTGAGAGAAAGATAATGTTCCAAGTGACTATAGGAGAAGGAATGGAGATGGAAGTAGATGTCTACCCAACTGCTCAGAAATTCAAAACTGGAATGTAGGATCGAGGGAGTCAGCACACCCTGCAATAGTCAAGCATTGTTACAAAAATCAAGAGGGTTATTGAGGAGTTGATGTTTTTGAATAAATCATCTTTTGGTCATGTGGGGAAGAATATCAAGAGGATCTAGGATATGCTAATTCTGAGAGGACAGAGTCGTAGGGGTGAGAAGCAGCTGATCATAGAAGTTTAGTTGTCAGCAAACACAAATGAAAGAGTATATCTCTGTAACGTAGAATGGAGTCAAGCCTCTGCAACCTCATTTGCTGCTTAAACCTCCCTATAAAATCATCAGCTAAATAATAGCACTAATTACATCAGGCAAACACCAACCAGTTAGAAACTACACAGGAAAAAAGACAACAGTAACACCAACCACATTGAATTACATCCAACCAAGATATCATCCATTCCTTCTTCAAGTCCAAACACCAATTACAATAAACACAATAGAAGCCCCAAAATAATGGCACTAAACAGAACATAGAACACAAATATCAGTGTTTCCCACAGGCGAGTTACATTGTCGTACCGTCAAGTGGAAAAATTATGAATATGGGGGGCAGTGGCCCCTTCCTCAAGTAATTTCAATATCTCATAAAAGGGAAGGTGCTTAGCTAGTGATAATTTGTACATCAGAGAAAAGGTAAACCCACAAAGGATTGAATATGATAAGGATACAAAAAGAGGAAGTGAGGTTGGGCCCAATAGTAGCCAAGAGGCGTGCACTCTCGTTTTTGGGTACTTTTTGGAACAACCAGTCTTCTTATTCAAAACAGCTCATATCCCATGCCACTGTGAGTGCTACTTTCTCTAACCCCTAAGACATGGACTAATGATTCACATTTCCTTTATTAGCTTACTAGTACTAGACATGACTGTCTTTAGTATAGAAAAGTATCAATTACATTTTTCCTCTTAATTTCACTAAGTTTGATAAGTCAATGGTGTTTAACTCGTGTGAGTTATAAGAAACTCGTTGACTTGGCGCACTTCCATTAAACCGGCTGAGGGGGTCTACACATTTTTTAACTAAAAAATTAAAGGCATCACACAGGTACACGCTAAAGCATGAAATAGATAGTATATATAGGACCTCCAGAGGATGAAAGCATCCTAGTCTGGCTCATTTGTTTTTGAAATTCTGTTCCTAGTAGAAAGCTAGTGAAGTGGAATATATAAACTCTCCACACCGAACCGTTATGAGAATCGAGCAACTCAGCAAAGAAAGCAGAAAATGGGTGGTGTACCCCATTGTTATTCTTGTGCAGTGAATGGCGTGAAAATAATCAGATCTAGTCAGATCTGATACATGGTGTTGTCCACTAGAAGGATCCGTCCATACGATAATCAGATCTAAGCACTCCTCAGTTAGAAACTTGAAACTCGAATGGCATGCTTTTGCTTGCTTTTGTGTATGTGGGTGTAATAGTGAACTTGTCTGTGTGACTTTGTAGTGATACCGTATGGATAAAAAGAAGAAGAAGAAAGTACCTATTTACTTGGCTGTGTGCGTTGTAATAGTGTACCACAATGTTTGGGTGAGAGTGATGATAGAGAATGACCTCAATGTTAATTAGACCTCTTGGTAGGACAAGGAATGAGTGCTTCACCTCTTAAATGCTTCACAGGGGCATAGTAATCGCTAATGTCCTCACAGACATAAGTAAAGAAAGCTTGATAGTTAGAGGCTGCAGCAATGAGATTGAGAGATAGCAAGTATAAGGATGGAGGGATTTGAGATTGATATTGAGAGATTTGAGATTGGTCTGGGCTGACAGATTTGAGAGAGCGAGAAAGAATGAGAGGGAGGGAAGGACGAAGGAGGAATTTCAGGATTTGGGAAAGTTTACTATGGACGAACGTAAAGAGAATTGATTTGGTCAATTTTTTTTTATGCAATTAAAATTTAGCTACAAAAAATTTTGGTAGCTAATCCGTAGCTAATTAGCTACGGCTTAGCTACGGATTAGCTAAGAAATAAATTTTTTTGTTAAATTCTATAGCTAAATTGTAACAATTTCGTAGCTATTTGCTTGATCAATTTTTTTTTCTATGATTCAAAATTTAGCTGGGGAATTTTATTTCGTAGCTAATCTGTAGCTATTTTGCTACGGATTAGCTACCAAATTTTTTCGTAACTAAATTTTATAGTTAAACTGTAGTTAATCTGTAACTATTTGTTGGACAGAATTTTATTTGAAATTTAGCTACGGAAATTTAATTTGTAGCTAATCCGTAGCTAATTAGCTACAGATTAGCTACCAAAATTTTTCGTAACTAAATTTGGTAGCTAATTTATAAAATTCTTGTAGTGAAGTGGTGCTGAAAAGTTATGTAAGATGATTATTTCTCAATGTTGATTTTACAATTTCAAAATTCACTACATTTATTCCTCTTTTTAAAAACAAAATTACACCACCTTTTCTAAGGGTAATCTACACCTATGCTTGTGAAATTTGTGAACATATGCCTATACTTCCTGGTTTACTTTTCTCTTTACCATACACTTGATCTTCTTTATAAAGAATTTTGTGTAGATTATACAATCTAAAAGATAGGATAAGGTTCTTTTAAAGTGAGTAAATGATGATGCATCTATCATTAAATTTTAGTTGATTAAGATTAAGATGTACTTTAGATTAAATTAATAGTAAATATACTTTTACTTGCTTATTTTATAAACAAATTCACTTTAAAGGAACTTTATTTTTAAAAGATAACAAATTATGAAAACGTAATTAACTTTTGAGAATATATAGATTTTAAAAGCTCCAAGGAAAATTAATATAATTCACTCTTTTGAGAATAGGTATAGCAAATATACTACTACAAAGGTATTAACTTATTAGATGACCATATGGGTACACTCAATAGCATCTTCCTCGAAAGTGATTTTAACACTATAAGATTTTTATGATTTAGCGAGGGAAATTTGCGAGAAAAATTTTCCCTCGCAATTCCCTTTCTAATTAGAGAGGAAATTACGAGGGATTAGCTACGGAAATATTATTCCTCGCTAAAATTCAAAAAATATTTAAAAAGGGAAATATGTAGTTAATTGCGACAGAATTGCGAGTAAATTGTTTCCCTCGCTAATTTTGGCGAGGCAATTGCGAGTAAATTATTTCCCTCGCCAAAGTAGCGAGGGAATTGTGAGGGATTACTTCCTTCACTAAAAAAAGAGCCCGTCCATTTCGTGAAAAAGAGACTACTCAGTAAAAACGAGGCAAAACTTAGGTCAGAACCCCCCATTCAGCTCCTTCCCTTCCTTCCCACCCACAGCAGCATTACGGCTCCACAGCTCCTTCCCACCCATAGCATCCCTCCACAGCTCCTTCCCACCCAAAACTTAGGTCAGAATCCCCCTCCACATTATGGCCTTTCCCCTACTTCTGTGCACGACAGTCACACGACGTTGCCCTGTACCCCTCATCCACTCTGTTCCCTTCCTTCTGAGCACGGCAGCGACGCGACCCAAGCCAGTGATTGCCCTACAGGTACACACTCACGAAACGCATTATTGATTGTAATGGGTTTTGGCGTCATTTCTCACTATTTCTGACTTGTTTGTCCAGTTGCATCAAGTTAAACCTTTCTGAGCAACCCACCAAGCTTCCATTGTCATTGTGCTTCATAAGATAAGCTTACCTCGCATTTCTCGCACTTCACCATCGTTCAGATTTACTGTTATAAAGGTTGGATTTTTATTTTTATTTCCATTGGTTTCATTTTTTTTTAGTTTGTTCGATGTCTTTTTACCATTTTGAGTTTGATTGAGTGCATTTTCTAGTCAATGTAGAAGTGGATCTATGGTTAGTGCACATGTTTTTTCTTTGTATAGTATTCACCTAGGTGCCACTGTACCATAATATTTTCTTGTGCATTTGTCTCAAGAATAATAGTTCTGTGTATATAGATGCGTATATAAAACACATAATCAATATATCCATTTCTTTATTCTTTCCCCAAATATGATTGTGCCCTTCATTTTACTTTACTCTAAATTTGAGCTCTATAATCCTTCTCCTTCTGATAGCAGTGATTTCCTTTTTCTTTTTGTTTTTAATTTTATTTAATTCGAGTTTGAAGATTCAAAGAGGAATCTTACTCCTTTAATGTTTCAATAGCTTTAGATATTGTCACTGCAGGTCCAATTTCAATACCTGTTTGATCCTTTCTGATCTTTGAGACCTCAAAAATTCCCCTTAAATTAATATACTTATCATAGCCTTCTTTATCTTTGTAATATCCCATACCTGTATTACTAACAACAAGTTTTATTCGAGTTCCATTGGCTTGGTTTAATTCCAATAAAGGGCAAGAGATATGGGTTGTGATTAACCTTAATCTTTCTTCATTATATTGTAAGTGAGATAGATGAAGTTATTTAGAAGAGGGGTTATGTGCCATGAAGTCTTTTTATGGCCAATCTTAAGGGTATATTTTATTAAAATGATATTTTGTTTTGGAGATTAAGTTTGAAATTGAGGTGGTACACTATACACAGCTCATAGAATAGTGATATAAGAATGATGACCAGATCTTATATAGAGCAGAATGGGGAGAAATATATCATGCAATTTTATCCAATATTGTCATGAGATTTTTTAAGTAGAATGGTGTTAAGGATATACTTTAATACTTTATAATGAATCTTTTTTCTTTGGAAATTTTTGTGTCTCTATTTTATGCAGCTTTTTATAAGAATGCTAATGCTTATAGTTTTATTTATTCCTTTGCATTTAGAGATTTCTGTGCACTTGTTTTCATAATACATGGAAATAATTAGTATACATGCCAAATATATGCTTTTTTACTTTGGGTTATAAGGCTTGGGACTTGGAGAATGTTATAGAATTGAGTTATTCAGACAAACTCTATATGCTATGTTACAAATCCATTAGCTTTTGATAAATTTGAAAAACATCTCCCAAGCATCTTTGAGAACCTGTTTGCAATTTATTGAGCTTTTTTTTCAAATGGGTGTTCCAATAGTTTTTTATGTCATTATCAATTTTCTGTGGAAGGTATGAAGTTATGGCAGCCCATCTGTACCATAATCAATGTGATCTAGTTTAGCATGTGAATCCAAAAGAACTTCCCAATTCTTATCATTACTCAGAGTCATTATCATTACTATTTCTGCTTCTCAATTCTTAATTTCATAATAATCTATAAGCAAATTACCCTGAATTTGCTTAATTCTAATTGACGTGAGCTTGATTCTATTATTAAAAAAAAATGAGTAAAGCTTGATTTATTTATTTTCCTTTGCAGTTTTCTTAGTGTTCATAGTGGATTGGTTTGGTATGTTCTTGATCTAGTCATCACTCTCTCCCCTGAATAATTTCGGATCCTAATCTAGTTTGAGGAGTCCAAACTGCCTCAACCGGAAGTACCACAGCTTCCCAAACCTGAGTTTCCTCTACTTCCTGGGGTCCCAAACTTACCAAAGCCTGAGCTTCCACAATTCACTAAACCTAAACCATGAAGAAGATGTATAAATATATACGATGCATAAAATTATTAATCATCTATAATTAAACTTAATATCTTTAAAGCTTGGAATACATAATTCTTACACAAATTAAGCTTACCTGATTGTAAAAGAAAATGAAGAACCCATGATTATTAATATGATTTTCTAAAATTGATATATAATATAGGGTGCAGTATTTGAACAGATTGTTAATGAACATCTTTGATATACAAGCAGGATAACATACGTAAATATTATTTTCTTAAAGCGGCCACCCCAACCTATAATTTTCAATATTTTAATATAGCCTAGGTCGCCTCTGCTTGCACAGATTGTTAATGAGATAGGAAGAAGATGATAGGAAAATGTTAAGAGAAATTGAGGGGAGTACTCATATAAGACAACTCCAAGATGACCCATCAATTGTTCCTCGTGGCACTACTTCATGACAACAGCAATCCTTGAAATAAGGATTTGTATCTTGCTGTCCCACCTTTGCACTCTTGTTGTTTAACCGCCACTTCATGGTACCACAAATCTGAGCAACATTTGGTTTCACCCTCTGCCCAATAGTTCATAACTACACCAAACTCGTTAAGCATCACATTAGCATCATCGCTGGGATACTCTTGGAAGGTATAAAGAATGCCATCAATCAAAAGCTCTTCCAAAAGAGCTTCTATATGAGATGCTCCCAAGTTAGTGACCACCTTCTTAATAGTTTCCATAACCATTCACCTGTAAGGTTCAGTCTCATCTTTAAGATCGTCAATAATTCTCCCGATAATATCTGCAATGTCAACTTTGTTTTCTATCTCTACAGTAGGAAATGAGCACATCGCTTATAGTTTCTTCGATCCAAAGCCATCCTCCTAACCCAGACGTTCTTGAAAAAGTCAGGGAGAATATCATTTTTAATATAATTAGTTTCCACACCCTCAGTGCTTACACACTGCTTCACCACTTTGAGAACAAATTTATTCATTTCTTCATCAAGTGACTGAAATTCACGAATCAGAATGATCATGACTTTGTAACCTGCTTATAAGCCTAACATGATACTGAGGGTGTGACACAATGCTTCACCATATTCAAAACAACTTGGTTCATTTCTTCATCAGGCGACTAAAATTCACAAATTAGAATGATCATGACTTCCTTAGTATCGCAGCTACGTATAGGGCTTCCAATTCCTTACACACTGCTTCACCTTCTCAATCTGTTGCACAATCTTAATCCCAGTGTGCCGAGCTTGCCATGATTTCTTACTCTTATAAATAACCTTCAAGAAGGGTAAGAGTGCAGGTATACCAAGAAGAGAGGCAACAACACTGAAAGCTCTAGCAGTAGTGTTCCTAACATATTCATCAATGTTGTCTATGTCAGGCAGCATAGCAGCAATTATTGTGATCAGTGAAAACTTAGATTTTATTTATACTTTTCTCTCCTATGAGGTATATTTAGGACTATCTAAATATGACATCAAATCTTGAATGTTAAAAATAAAAGTTATGAATTTCTAATGAATTATATGTTAAGAATATTGGTTTCATTTAACTTTTGATTGTACTTTAACATATGCTTAAAGTTTTATTTTCTTATTCGAGTGAAGATGTGAGTAAAACCTTAGTTTCCCGTTTGAGATTCAATATGAATGAGCATACATATTTACTGTTCGTACTGCTCATTGTATTGAATCTTGAATTGTCCAAGTGGGACAATTTGGTAAGAAATTTTTCCTTCACTTGGTTAATAGTTATTATTTAAATCTCATATCTTATACTTATTGAAATTTTGGATCTGCTACATTTCTTTTGTTCTCGGGTGTATACTTAAACGTGGTAGATCTCACTGCGTTATAGTCATGCACTTGGAGACCAATGGGAAATGCTGTCGAAATTTCGTCATGTATAAAATATGAGATTTAAAGAATAACTATTAACCAAATGTTGAAAAAGTTTCTTATCGAATGGGATAGGGTCATACCATGTTAAGAAGGATCGGTTGATATAAGGATTTTTATTAATGTGCTAAACCAATTTCAGCAATCATGAGACCCGATCGAAGTTAGATGTTACGAAGAAATGATCCTACCGACTATGTAAGTGAAGAATTCAAGGATGTAGTTGATGATTTCATTAGGATTGCTCAAGGAGACCCAACAGTTAGTGATGCATTAAATTGCATCCTTTGTCCATGTGCTAGATGTAAGAATCGTGCTTGGAGGGAGGTATTTGGGATAGAACAACATCTGTATAAGTACGGATTTGTGGATGGTTATGTAAATTGGACCATCCATGATGAGGACATATGGGGGGGAGAGTGGCTCAACATCCATTATCCATGATGATAAAGTGGAGCCTAGGAATCCATACGTGGATATAGTTATGGATGTCGCAGGTGATAGATTAAATCCAGAGGCTCAAGATTTAGAAGAGGATCCAAATGCGTCAGCTGCGAAGTTTTATGACTTGCTACGAGATGCTGACGAACCTTTATGGGATGGTTGCCATAAGCACACGAAATTGTCAGCTGTAACTCAACTTTTGAACTTGAAGTCAGAGTTTAACATGAGTGAGAGTTGTTATGATAGAATGATTGTCATAATTAAGAGCATGCTTCCAGAGCCTGAAAGGTTACCCGAAAACTTCTACAAATCGAAGAGAATGGTTCGTGAGTTAGGATTATGATATGAGAAGATAGATGCGTGTCTTAATCAGTGCATGTTGTATTAGAAAGAATACAGTGATAAGAGACTCTACTCAGTTTGCTTAGTATATGGACACCCACGATTCAAACTGAAGGCGGGACGTTCATCGAATGAGAAGGATGTGCCGCACTCAGTGTTGTGATATTTTTCCATTATGCCAAGACTCCAACGTCTGTTTATGTCAAAAAACACTGCACAGTATATGACTTGGCATGCGGATGGAGTGCGTCAAGATGAATCAGTGATCAGGCATCCAGCTGATGCTGAGGCTTGGAAACGATTGACGCTACCCATCCTACATTTGCCCTAGACGCTCGAAATGTTAGGTTTGGCCTGTGTACTGATGGTTTTAATCCATTCAGTGGTTCAACCACACCATATTCATGTTGGCCTGTTTTTGTCACACCGCACAATCTACCTCCAAGTATGTGTATAAGAAGGGAATACATATTCCTCACTCTTGTGATTCCTGGACCAAAGTCACCTGGTAAAAATTTAGATGTCTATCTTAGACCCCTAATTGACGATCTGAAGATATTGTGGGATGTTGGGGTGCAAACTTATGATGCTTGGAAGAAGCAAAATTTTGATATGAAAGCGGCTTTGTTGTGGACAATAAGTGTCTTTCCAGCCTATGGAATACTGTCTGGGTGGAGCACTCATGGAAAACTTTCTTGTCCGCTTTGTATGAATCACAGTAAGTCATTTGTGTTGAAGCACGGTAGGAAATGTTGTTGGTTTGATTGTCATCGTCAATTTTTGCCCTTTGATCATCTATTTCGCCGTGATCGAAACTCTTTTAAGAGATCAATAGTGGAAAAATCGAATCCACCGCAACGCCTGAGTGGGACAGATGTCTTCAATAGAGTGACTCAACTTAAGGAAATCATTTTCGGCTTGAATTCAGGTAAACAAAAACAAGATGGCTTTGGTATACACCACAATTGGGTGAAGAAGAGCATATTCTGGGAATTGCCTTATTGGTCGACTAATCTAATACGACATAATTTAGATGTTATGCATGTTGAGAAGAACGTGTTTGATAATATCTTCAACACTGTCATGGACATAAAGGGCAAGACAAAAGACAATGCAAATGCAAGAGAAGATTTGAAGATAATATGCAAACGTCCTACCTTGGAGCTAATAGTTGACAATGGCAAGTGTAAAAAACCAAAGGCGACGTATGTCTTGGATGCCAATAAAAGAAGGATGGTGTGTGAGTGAATAAAACAGTTGAAATTTCCTGATGGATATGCGTCGAATATCGCACGTTGCATCAATGTAGACGGCGGGAAGATATATGGAATGAAAAGTCACGATTGTCATGTTTTTATGCAAAGGTTAATTCCTCTGGCATTTCGTGATATCTTGTCAAAACTTATATGGGGACCGTTAACAGAACTAAGCTTGTTCTTTTTAAAGAAGTTTGCGCAACTGAAATTCGTGCTTCCACCATTGAGAATGCAGAGCTTTCTATCATTGAAACAATTTGTAAGTTAGAGAAAATTTTTCCTCCAGCATTCTTTGACGTGATGGAACATCTAGTCGTGCTTCTCCCTTATGAAGCTAAGGTTGGAGGACCAGTGCATTACAGGTGGATATACCCCTTTGAGAGGTGTATGCTGTACTTGAAAAGAAAGGTCCAAAATAAGGCAAAAGTTGAAGGATCTATTTGTGAAGCATATATTTTAGAAGAAATTTCCAATTTTGCTTCCATGTATTTCGATCCCCACCTACAGACCAGGCGCACTCAAGTTCCTCGGAATGACGACGGTGGGGAAGATGCAATTAATGAATGGTTGTCTGTTTTTAAATATCCATGTCGTCCTGTCGGCAGAGGTCGAAATAGATTCTTGACGGATGTGGAACTTCAGATTGCTGAGACATATGTGCTTGTAAATTGTGGAGAAGTAGAACCTGATCTCCAGTAAGTTTACTCTCTATCTAATGAATTTGTTATTAATATGCTAAATTTATGCTAAATATTAATTATTGTATTGATTAGACAATTCAAGGATTCGTTAAGGGATACAGATCCCAATATAACTGATGATCAAATATTGGAAGCTCGAGATAAGGACTTCAGTAGGTGGCTAAAACATCTAGTGAGTCCTTTTATCCATAATAGTGATCTATCATATTAAATTCAATGTGCATTATGCTAGATGTTACAACTATCCACCGTCTATGTAATGATATAGGTTAATATAGGCCAAGTCGAGGATCAAATGATACGAGAGATAAGTTACGATCCATCCAAGTCCGTGACTTCTTACTGTGGCCTAATAGTTAATGGGTACAGATTTCATACCAAGGTGTACGGACAAAATAAAGCTACCATAAATAGTGGCGTATGTGTTAGAGGTAGTATATATGGTGAGAATAACTTCGACTATTATGGCATAATTGAAGATATATTGGAATTGTCATATGTAGAAAATCAGAACAAAGTATTTCTTTTACAATGTCATTGGTTTGACCCGATAAATGGAGTCAATGTTGATGAGAGATATGGGTTGGTTGACATCGAGCATAAATTAAGACTTCACTCAAATGAGCCATTCGTCTTAGCCGAACAAGCACAACAAGTGTACTATACAAGATACCCACAAAGCGGGAATAGAGCTAATGGTGAATGGTGGGCAGTTTGCAAGGTCAGAGCAAAACTCTTCGTGGCTGAGACATTAAATAAGGAAGGTGATGAATTGAATGACTTAACTGCCACTAATTATTACCAATATGATGGATCCCTTGGAACACACAATCCTGTGATAGATGATGAAGCAGTCTCCTTGTTTGATGCACATGCCCAAATGGAAGAAGTTAACATACGTGATATATATTATCCAATGGACGATCTGGTTGATGATGAGTTCATTAATGACAACAAAAATAATGAAATTAATGAATTCTCAGATGAAGATGAGGAATCTTTTGCTTCAGACTCAAGTAGTTAAAATTGAAGCTTGTTCAATAAATTTCGTTAATGGTATTTACACTGGATTATCATTATTATATTTGAGCTTTTTATTGACATATAGTTGCTTAAATGGAGTCATGTTTCATTATGTTTCCTTGTGCAAATATCCATCATGACCATTCGAGGTAGAGGTGTCTTTGGACGCTTGATCGTGGGAGAAGCCGTAATGTTGTATCTACCTATGATTCTCCACCAAGTACTGACATTCTCACCTCTCAGGTATATCTATAGGATAATCTTTTCAATTATTATTAACTCATAGTTTATATAAATGTAATATATATGTGTTTTTTATGTATAATTATATTAGGTGCAACTTGACTCATCGGCCCATTGACCGGTGCGACCCTACCAACGTCTAGTCCATTGACCATTGGAGGCGCATCGCTTCGTCCTGTCCCCGTCATCGACTCGGCCGATTTCTATGCCACCCCCTGCTGACCCACCCACTAGCAGCCCGAATGTGGTGCCTTCATGTCGAGAATCAAATGTAGAAACATATAGCAGGGAACTTATATATGTGGCGCCTGTCCCTGAACCGTAAGTACTAGTGACATATAATCTTTTATTACATGTATTTACTTTCAGATAACTAACATTATCTTATTGTACTTACAGGAGGAGGTTTCTACCGTCGAGGGTGACACGTGACTTTATGTACAATGTCATGACACGGATGCCTGTTTCAGCTAGTACGTGGCGAGGTTATCTAGCTGAGATGAAAGAAATATTATTTACCGACTTCATGGTAAGTAATTGTGTTTATAGAATTATATATTATACGTTTATTGAAAAATAAATATACATACATATCCTATGTGTAGGCTAAGCATCGGTTCACATCTGATGTTGATCGCGGCATAGCGAGAACTGTCTGGGAACGGACTATCTTGGACCGTTATCCAGACCATTTGAACAAAGTACGAGATAAGGCTTCTGAGAGGGCAAATTCAAACAACTTGGCTGATATTAAGGGCCATGGGCCCAGAGGAATGAGGACGGAAGTGTGGGATGGCCTGGTCGACATTTGGCTGACAGATAAATGGATGACGAGGTCTGCAGCTGTCCGAAGGAACAGAGGCAACTATGCTTGATGCCTTGAAGCATACAGGCGGGTCGATAAGCTTTGGTCAACACAAGAGCAAGATGGTAATATAACTTCCGCATTTAAAGTTTTAATGATAAGCATCTGCATATGAACATGTTGTAATTACTTGAGTTATTTGCCTATCTTGAGTATGACATAGTATTTTAGAGGGATTGCCTTACGTGTGTGAGTGTTTCTTATATAATATTCTTTCATATGGGATTACAGGAGGCAGAGTTAAAGCATCCGGTTTCTTACAGAGATCTGTATGCAAAAGTTTATAAGAAGAAAGACGGAAGCTATGTTTCTGAGCGCTCGAGAAATTTTATTGTAAGTGTCTTGTTCTTATTCAACAGTTATATATATTTTAGATTGTTCATTTTTTTGTTAATATTTTTCTTGTTTTGTTATTTTTAGGAGTCATATGACACCGCAATGACAGAAAAGTATGGAGAAAACTCTTCCTCTCACCCTATGGTTGACCTAGAGATCTGGTTGGATGTGGCGGGTCCCAACAAGAAGGGACGTGTGCATGGCATAGGTAACAGCTTGCACATTGGTAATAACACCGGGCCAACTTCATCCTCCTCGGTTGCGGGTCCTTCCCACTCTACACCGTTGACACAAGACATATCGAAGCGTAAACACGCAGCGGTGGGCTGCGACGATGACTTCGTTTGTCCGAGTCAACTTGTCCCTATGTTGGCGCCCTTCCAATCGTTTTTATCTACGATCGGATCAACAAATGTTGCTCCACAACCACCATCGCAAGATTTAGGCAGGGAGGGTCGAGAGGAACACGAAGACGAAGACGAAGATAATTTAGACTGATTGTCATTTTTTATTCGTATTGTTACATTTGTATAACTTTCAACTATATTGATTGATTGATTATTTGTATAATAACTTTTAACTATATTATTGGATTATTTTGTATAAGTTTTTTGTTGTAGCATTTTATAATTATTGGATTGTTGTTTGCTAGATTTCTGTTTGTTGGACTGTGGTTTGATATGCAGGTTTTAGGGAAAGTTATATATATAAACAGGTTATTAAAAAAATTTAGCTCATTAGCGAGGGATTAGCGACAGAAAACTCACACTGTATATAACGAGAGATTAGTGAGGGAATAGCGAGTAAAATATTAGCGAGGGATTAGCGAGAAAATTACGAGGGATATTTAGCGAGGGATTAGCGAGGTTAATGGTGAGGGAAAATTTAGCGAGGAAATAGCGACTGAGTACTACAAGACATTAGTGACTGATTAGCGAGGGATTAGCGAGGGAATTTAGAGAGGGATTAGCGAGGGAATAGAGATGGATTTAGTAGAGAGAGAATAGCGAGGGAATAGCGAGGGAAATTGACAAAATTGGTAAATAATTTAGCGAACGAATAGCGAGGGAAATTCCATCGCCATTTTGCGAGGGAATATTAGCAAGGGATTAGAGAGGAATTAGCGAGGGAAATAAATTTTCTAGAGACGGATTAGAGAGGGAATAATTTCCCTCGCTAATTAGCGATGAAAAAAAAGCGAGGAAAAATTCTCTCGCTAATCCCTCTCTAATCCCTCGCTGATAATATTAGCGAAGGATTAGAGAGGGATTAGCGAGGGAATTTTCCCTCGCTGTTTTCCTAATTTCTTGTAATGTAAGACAAACAACACTTACAAAGAATAAAAAGGAAAAAAGGAAAAGAATGTAATGAAATCAGAGTTTTTAAATTACAATTGCAGTTGTGTCCATAATATTTCCATTTTAGAGGTTCCACAACTACAACGCTAATTAATCATATTTTTTTGCAATTATATAACAGCAATCGCAATTTAAAACTCGTGATGGTTAGGTTGTCCAATAGATCCGTGATGGTAAATTGGTAATCGAGAATTAGCATGGTCCTTTATTTTGAGTCTTTCTTTTCTAGAGGCAAGCAAGCTTTTCATAATTTTGGAGTTTGGACTTTCGACTGCAAATTAATATATAAGATGCTCTCATCTTAAAGAACTCAAACCATATTGATAGATAAGAGCATGAGCCAATGGAGCACAGAACTTATAATTTTCATTTCTTCTCCACTTGCATTTTTCTTTCTCCATCTTTTTTAAAGAGAGATTCTTGCTTACACACAATTGTATCACGTTATTCTTGCACACACTCACAAAAAATTAGAAAGAGAAAAAAAATGGATCCCTCTAAACTCATTCATCATAAAAAATATTTTCTCTCTTCAATTTTTTATAAATGTGTATAAAAATAACGTGATATAATTATATGTAAGCAAGAGAATTTCTCCTTTCTTAAATTTTCAACTCGAGAAGATTCATAAAGTTGATGAATGGACAAACCGACCAACAGACCCATTTAGAAGCTAAACATTTTGGAGTCAATTAAATAAAGACGTTATTAGGCCAATTGCATTGGTTTGATGCCGTACATGTGGGTCCACATGTATATCACGAGTCTTTAATTCTCTTTTTAATCTTGATTTTCTCACTATATTTTTCTTTTATGTCACTTTTTACACTATTTTTTATACAATTCAAATCAACATTCACATGTCAACACTTTTTCTTACTTAATCACAATTATTAAAAAATAATATTAAAAGTGATGTGAGAAAAAAATATAAATCATCATTTTCCTTGTCAGATTTCTATCCTTGGAATTAGTACAAATCTACATTAAGTCATACGGAGACTACTTGCCCTTTTTCCTAAGGTGTTATATTCTATTATTGAAAGTAGGATTTGGACAAGATCTAGACATGTGATAGGAGAACCTTGAGACTTTCTCAATTGTATGTGATGAAATTTGTTATGTGGTTGGGCATTGTATAAGATGGATCATTTGGGTTTAGGTCTATCGATAGATCTTGAAATGTAAATCGTTAGATTATTGAAAATTTAGATGATGGGTTGAGATCAAACATCTGCAACCTGAGTAGCAAGTAATCAGAAAAATGAAAGAATTGTAGCTTGGTCCTTCAAAGAAGCACTCACATCTCCGCCAGTGAAGGCGTCCAGGACCAGTTCACCTAGGTGGTGCCACCTCCATCCCACCACGTCAGAAACCCACCATCGACCACCATCCTTCAAACCCACCACTGCATCGGAGCATGGTTGCTATGCGACATATCGTTCACCTTTAGATCTAGTGCAATAACGTGAAGCGAAGAAGATAAGCAAATAAACAAGGCCCTAAGATCTTTGATAATTTTGATAACAGCTCTTCGTTCTTCACGTTATTCTTGGCTTCCATTTTGAACCCTAAATTATACAGAACCCATAAAGCACAATCATCAAAATGAAAATGAAAGAAAAGAAAAGGAAAACAATGATTGAAATCAAAAGCAACAGTGTTAGGGTTGCGATGTAACCATACCTAGTAGAGGAAAGATCGAGATCGAGGGAGTGGGAAAAGGATCGAGATTGCGAGAAGGACATAGAGAGGAAAAGAGAACGATTGGGACACAACAAGAGAAGGAGGGGTGATAGGTTAATGATTGTCACAGATCTGGTGCGTGAGGCTCGCCGAGCTTGGTTCTTCAGCCATGGTGCAGATTTGGTGCGTGTGGGGATTCACAGCTGTTCTGGACCGTGATCCGGGATCCCGCTCCATGGGATCAACCCGGTATGCACATTACCGGACTCTCCTAGCTGGCGTAGAGGAAGACTCACGACGTATTGCGGACAACAGATTACGACCTTCGAGCAGTATCCGTATTCGACATCGTGACTGATAGATTCACGCAGTGGATGAATCCCTAAATATCCGTAACTTCCAATCATCAACTTACGATATTATAGGATCTATAGATATCCTTAATGGTTAGATACTTTCCATATCTTAATCCCAGATTTGCAGGGATATATCTGATAATAACAGGAAGGCAATCCTCTTCAGGATACTAATCCTAAATTACCTCGCATTCGATTCAATAAGAATCCCATTAGGATTAACTCGCTTCTATAAATACAAGGCTAAGTCGTCTTAGTAAGGTAATTCTAAACCCCATCCCAAAAACCTTATCGCTGCATCGTCGATGAGCGTTGGAGTCCCTGCGTGTGGGGTTACAAGCTCGGCTACGAAGGAGAACTCATCGCAACGTACCTATCTCAGGTACCCTCTGAATCTAGTTCAGAACAACAGCCATGGCAAATCTAGGCAATGGCTGTGTGGTGCGGCGTCAGCAGTGAGGAATCTTGGCTATGGTGGGTCAAAGAGGGGTGGAATTGCTGGTTAGTGTGGTTGGCTGGCCGGAGTTCTCTCCGAAGCTTTCTGCCTGAGGTAGACAAGAAGAGAAGAAAAAGAGGAAAGAGAAAGTCATAGAGGAATAAAATAAAAAATTATTTATTGTAGGACCAGAGTGCAAATAAATCAAAGGATCATTTTATAAATACCCAATACCTGTTATTGTAGTTTTTTTTAGGGTGTACAGATGGACCCAAAACTAAAGAGTCCAGCATAAAAGCCACCAATGAGGTTAGATATACATGGAAGTTTCCAAGGAAAGGGGTTTATGAGATCAAACGTTTGATAAGAAATGCTGATCACAATTGGAATTGGTTAATTTTTGTCCCATTTTTACAACTCATAATGATATGAATTTAGTCAATCATATATAGCATATCATAATTGCATAGGATAATTTCTGCCATAATATCTTAAAGGACAGCGATCAATCTGATCTTTTCAACATTTGATCTGCATGAGAAATTGAAAATCCAAGGCCCACAGAGCAATGAGCCACCAAGTTTGACATTAAGTGGGAGATGACTCCGTTTTGCTTTTCATAAATAAATGGTTGCATGGGACACTAGAAAATTCCCATAACCAAACAACATAAATGTGCATGTATTAAAGCTTCCAAATGTCAAATTGGCATTAGTTCAAAGCAAAACCCAGTGACTTATCTCCTATCAAAAACTAAACAAATGCACCAACTTGGCCCCTCCACTAAAAAGGGTGGGTCCACTCCACTACCATGTGAATTCATACTGTGTCATCATTAATAGATGGTGGCATCTCCTTCCCCTACAAGTGGGTCCCACCTCCCCATCACTGCTAATGACCCTCATGATTCCCACAACCCTAAACAGCAGCTATCCAACATCACACATGGGTGCCACCACACTGGATCATGATGCAGCCCTTCCTCTAAAACCACCAGCTTGTCCCATTTAGCTCATGTAATACAACTTGTACAAGTATTTCCTGTTTCATGCAGTGAAAGGCCAAAGAAGAGAGTTTCTTTCTGAAACTGGGAGGTTTGGTCATGGAGAAAAGCAAGTCATTCCCTGAATACTCCTGCTCTTACTCTGAATTTGGGTACAGAGAACGATCAAACTCATACAATTTTAACGGGCCATACCAGAAGGGAAGTGGGTTTTGTGCATCAGATGATCCAGAGCTTAAGAGAAAGAAGAGAATCAAGGCCTATAACGTGTTGACAGTGGAAGGGAAGATCAAAACAAGTGTACGAAACAGCTTCAAGTGGATCAAGAACAAGTTTGGTGAATGGTAATATTCGCTATGGTGTGTGAACTATGACCAATTATTAGAATAAAAGTGGGCTGGTAGAACCCCTTCTTGTTCAGTTATCTCAGCTTTGAAGGTACGAAATTAAAGAAACAAAAAAGCTTTCCTTCGTAAAGCAAAATGAAAAGAAAATTATATTCTTGTATACAGTTTGTTTTTAGTGGCGTTATTATTAGATAAGATATATTTTACACCTAAAAAACAAAGGAATCAAGGGATGTAAGTTATTTTCTGCTGTCAAAATGTCATTAAGGGTTTCTTGGCTAGGTCTTGTATAAGAGCAAGAGCAAACTGCCATGCTATATGTATCATACAAGCAAGAGTTTATTACGTTTCTTCTAAGAACTGAGATTAGTACTAAACTCTTTTCTTGTCTTTAGTTCATTTCTTTTGGATGATATATGCTCTAGTTATTATCCAAAAGAGATTTGAGATATTAGAAAACCTTATATGTTTTTCTACTTATTTTGAACTTCAACTATTAACCTTTTCCTAGATATTTGAGGCCTGTCTAATACAGCCACTAGGAAACTTAAAAACATAATACAATAGGAAGCCCATTACACTTACGAAAATCAATTTGTTTTATTGAATAGTAAGGAGAGAGGCTTAAGGTTTTAAAACCTAAAACTAAAATTAAATGGGAGTTGCTATCGTATATTTGTAAGTATGATACTTAGTGTGAATTGTTAAATATTTATTAAATGTTGATGTCATAATAATTGTTCAAAATTATATTAAATATAACCAGCATATAAGTAAATACTTGATCACTCATCCGAAGTATCATACTTAAAAAAAAATTAGTATTGGAATAATGCTTAAACTGTGTGTGTCTGTATATATAATCATGAAAAATATATTAAAATATATTTCCTTTTAAATTTGTTACATAAATAGGGGACGCAAGCACGCCTAGGGGAGGGGGAAATGTCTTGACTCATGATGAAGTATTGAATCTCTAAAATCAAAATCGTACCCAAGTCATAAAGACCTGGACCGCTGCCAACTAGACTATAAGCTTCTTGGCTATTAAAATATACTTTTAACATGATGAAATTGTTTCATGAGATATATTATCAACACATTATAGAAGTAGTCTAAACCATGCAACAATATTAAGAATTCAAGAACTAAGATGATAAAAATTTATTACTTAAGGAAAGAAAAAGGGGAAAAAAGTCAAAACATGCTAAAAATATTAAAAAAAGCTGACTGTGTAAATCGTAACCGGTTTAGCACCAATTCACCATTTTTGACACTGTTGATTGAACTTCCAAATTTAGAGGCTTGACCAGTCCAGTTCTTAGTTTTCTTGATCCAACTGGCCGGTTGTTTCTGGTGTAAAATAAATACTATACACGTGGCCTACACGTTGGACATGAGGCCAATTAAATTCCATATTTTGTCCTTTAACTGGGATGGAGAGAGGAACCAACATTTTTTATTAGGTTCTCGAAATTTATATCAATCTCTGCACACATCCTCCTTTTAAGACTGTTGACATCGGGATACTTGAGGAATCTCAGAATATGTTCATGTATTTGTGTGATTTCTGTCAAATATCATGCAAATACAACAAAATAAAAATAGGAATGGAAACTTATTAATTGAATTTAAAAATACACTTACAGCACACATCCAAGCACAACTGTTGAGAGTCTATAAGATACGAGCAACTCCTATGGTTGAAAGGAAAAACAAGTCTAAACAAGCTAAACGACTAAGAAGAGCTACGAAAAATAGAAAAAGTTGGATGCAGGCAACTCGCTTTCCTGCTGCGGGTGAGGTGTGTGGAGTGTTCAGGAGCCTTAAATGAGTAACCAAGACTTCTAATTTATAAGGAAAACTGATAACCACTCCTTCTATTCGACGGTCATGTACTAATTTGATCCTTTCAGTGATTGTGCCACCTGTGCCTAACAATTATCAATTAAGTTTTTCCCTCCACTAATGCATAACCGCCACGCAAACAACTTCTCTTGACTCTACATGCGCTAATGCCATAAGGGGAGTAACCACTCACTTTGTGAATGTGGGTCACCTGCACCACGTGTCTTAATAACTGCTCCTTTCTAGAACACCACGTGTGTGTCGCCTCTCGGCTCCCTTGAAACCTCTAATCTACAACTTTAATATTGTCGCTATGCACCTTTGAAACCTTAGTATCAAGGTCTCTTAATATTAGGAGTCTCTATCAACAACATTAGTATTGCTGCTATGCATCGTATTATTACTAACTCCATAAAATGATTATCAAAAAATTTTATATCACTTGTAGACCCCGTAGTAACTTCAGTATTACCATAAATCTTCACTCTGATCTCAGTATTACCAACAATCCTTAGATAGCCTCAGTACTATCCTTTGTATGCATAGCTTCATTACCACCTTAATTTCTTTTGGAATTAAAGCAACTTCAATATTGTTCCAATTTAGGGTTCAGAATTTAGGTTGATAGCATCAATACTATTGCACACTCTTAGCACCAGTTGGTAGCTTTAGCTTTGTCACATGTCATGCATTCATATGCTATATATTTTCCACATGTACTAAATAATAAAAAAATTTATTTGGTCCCAACATCGGTCCAATCAGATTTTCAAAACTATACTTATAATTCACTAAGTTTTACTAAGACATACATAAATTCTTAATTCCTTTTCATCCCTTATCCTCTCTTTTATATTGTTCATATTATTAATCGAGTTCCAAAATTTGCAATCCAAACACAATATTTTAGGTTCTTCAGATTTTGTGGTATACTTTTCCATGATACACCTAGCTAGTGTACACCAATATAACAAACGAAAGTAAACCTGTCATTGGTTCAATTTGCAAATTATCAATTCGATTTGACTATTGGAGTTTCATTGTTCGGCAGATAATACAAAGTCTAGCTAGTGACCAGCACCTATAATTCCTTTTTTATCATCATTAGATTCTTTGCTCTACATTTCTTAGAACTTGCGAACCCAAATTCATTGGATTAACTTCATTATTGAATTGGGTTATGAGGAAAAAGCTGAGAGCAAGAATTAGACAAGACCATCATAGAAAGTGACATCCCAACTCACTCCAAGTTTTGTATGATGTGGACGGCTAATTAAAATGATCTAGGATTGAGATGAATAAGTGATTTCTAGGCACCTTTTCATCACAGTGTAAAGCGTAAATTAAATTGCTGCATTTATGTACAAATAAAAAATGTTGCATTTAAAAGAATACTTACTGCATATCCTGAATTGTTTGTCCCCAATATAAAAGAGTGATCATACTAACCCAAAAAATGTCAACAGGAGTTAGCTCATCCAATCGACACTTTACTCGTGATAGCAATATAACTTAGGTTCAAATGTAAGAATTCCTCATTGGTAAGCAATATGTAATCTCACCGCAAGATGAGGTTAGGGGTTTACCCTAATCAATTGCTTTGGCCCCCACTCAATTTTTTTAAAACTCCATTAGTTTTAGCACAATTGTTTTCCTTTTAATTATTTTTTGCTCTTAAGCATGGTCCCCCTCAAACAATGAAAGTTTTCATGGCTAGCTTCGCCACTAGCTATATCCTTCGAATGAAAAGAATCTCACCCTAAACATTTTTATACAAAAATAGAAAATAACCCCAAAAATGTTCACATATGCAAACAAACATGTAATAGAAAGAGAAAAAAAAATGTTCAAAATGGTCAAAATAATTTGGACAAGGATGTAACTAAGATTGACATTAATAGAAAATAAAAGAAACCAAATGGGTTGACAAATCA
This sequence comes from Ormosia semicastrata, assembly GCA_029884595.1. Lineage (NCBI taxonomy): Eukaryota > Viridiplantae > Streptophyta > Magnoliopsida > Fabales > Fabaceae > Ormosia > Ormosia semicastrata. The sequence goes on from JAQQTO010000056.1 coordinate 59,148,431, forward strand.
AGTCAAACTAATAGCAAATCATAATCTACCCTAATCCTTTGTATTTATATGCTTGATATCTATAGTGGAGATTATTATAAACGTAAATGCAGCATCAATAACATGCAATGCGTGTATAAGTTGCATGCAATGTACATTCAAGTCGGTTCCAAACTTGTGCACAAGATAATGTTAAAGATAGTGAAATAGATAAAATAAATAATAAGTAATAAAATTAAAAATCTTATATCTTTATTTACAGATAATATAATTAGCTAAAGTAGTAGACTATAAGTAGTTCTTTCTATTAGGGAAATGCCATAAACAATAAATCCTAGTTCCAATTTAAATAGCAATTGTAAGGAAAAATTAATTCAATTTGCTAAATTTTACCCATGTGATTTTTCTCCTACTGATTTGATAGTTCTTAATAATCAGTTGGACACATATTATTAATGAGAAAAGTAGTAATGATTTCTCAAATTTAAAAAGGATTTGCATGTTAGCAAAGAAATTAGTTGAAACTAAGAAGCATTTTGTTTATCAATTGGTGTATTTACTTATGAAGTTGGTATTAATTTTATTTGTTGCTACAACAATTGTTGAAAGAGCATTCTTTGCTATAAAAATTGTGAAGAATCGACTAAAAAATCGAATGTGAGATAATTAGATGAATGATTATTTGATCATTTATATTGAGAAGGATATATTTATTAGTATTGACAAAGAGCTTATTATTCAACAATTACTGAACATGAGAACTTGCCGAGGATAATTATAGAAGGTATTTTTTTTATTCACATGACAATAATTAATTTTTGTTATATTTTATATAAGTCAAGATGTTATTAATAGATCTATAACAGAAATTTTTTTAATTACTTATGCTCCATCTGACCTCTGGGACCTGGCTCCGCCACTGCGTACATCGTACGTGACTTACACGTGTATCACATGAGTTCTAACCTAGTTTACAATTCAAGATATGAACAAATATTAAATGATTTTTTCTTATCTATCCCATTAAAAAAGGACACTTTTACCATGAAAATAATGGGATGACTTAACATATAGTTTACATCAGAGTAAGCAAAATTAGCACAATTGCAGTAATGCTTGCTACTGTTTTCCAATCTTGGAGTCTACAAACTCTAAGAAAATGCTCGACTATGAAGCAAGAATCAATTAGAATTATCCCAAGAAGTCATTCGTGTTTTATCTAATAGGTTCTGTGAATTATCCCAAGAAATCATTCGTGTTTTATCTAATAGGTTTTGTATAACAATTAAGACTCTTGAAATATTTCAATTTGAGCTCTTCTATTGGCTTCATAATAATATCTATGTTCGAGTCACGTGATGGTTTATGCGATAGGCCAATGGAAGCAACATCAAAAGTAAATTCTTTCGGGTTAACTTTTCGAATCTTTTGGGTGCCTTGAATTGCTCTTGGACGCTGCACATTAAAGCAAGATTCCTTGAAGCATGATTGTAAATTTACCTTTTTTTTATTGCACTTTCTTTTAATTTTTTGACTTATTATTGTAAAATTAATTATTATCTTGAGTTTTAACTAATTATATTATCTTTAAATAATGATAAAATATTTTTAAACATTTTTTACTTGTTATTTATTATTGATTGTGTGATTTTTTATATTAAACGGTGCACGTGTGCTAACCTAATTTACAATTTAAGATATGGACAAATGTTAAATGGTATTACCTTATCCATCCCATTAAAAAAGAACATTTTTAACCTAAAAATAATGAGACAACTAGACATACAGTTTAAATCTGATTAAGCAAGATCTGCACAATAAATGCTATTTTTCAATCTTGGAGTCAATAAACTCTAAGAAAATTCTAAACTGTTAGGCAAACATCAATTAGAATCATCCAGAAGAAATCATTCCTCTTATATCTAATAGGTTCTGCATAATAATGTGGAATTCTTGTTTCTCATTTTGCATGTTTGAGAACAAAAAACTTTATGATTAGCTGGGCTCGACTGAAAAAACTAAAAATCTTTAAATATTTTAATTTAAGCTCTTCCATGGATCATAAAGAAAGCGATCTTTTGATTTGATGTTAAGCTGGACAAGATTTGAGTAGAGATTTTTAACCATTCTTGTCATTGTACTAGCATCATCAATATAATTGTGTTTACCAAAAAAATTTATTATCACAAATTATATGGTGAATTCTTTATTTATTGAGAAAGTTTGATTTCTAATTTTAATTTGAGGAAAGGAATCATTTCCTCTTAATATTCTGGACCAGATTTAATATTTTAAAAGAATTTAAGTGATAATTTTGAATTTAAGATGGTTATGTAAATTCAAAATCAAATATTTATGCGTAGTATTTAACTAAATGAAAAATAAGTTTGAAAATAAGAGATGTTTTGTTTATGAGAAATAAGAAAATGTAAATACAAATAAAAATAAGTTAAGTGTAAATGACAAGAATAAAAGAGCGTTTGAAATAAATTTGACAAATAATGTAAGATGCTGAAAACAAAGATCATAAAGTAAAGTAATTTAAAGTAAATGTATAAAATGTAAATTACTGGAAAAGTAATAAAAGCACTTAAATGAAAGTAATTAAAAGAAATCAAATAATTTTTGAAAAAAAATCACTTAATCAAGAGTAGAAAATAGTTTTATAGAAAAAGTAAATGACTGAATGGAAAAGAATTGATAATTAAAATTGTGTTGAGATAAACTTGATTGAAAGTAATGAAAGCAAGTAAAAGAAAACATGTAAATAAATTAATAAAGATCTTAAAATGAAATAAAAAAAAAAGAAATTTGACTGAATTGAAGAGAATGGAAGGAAGTAAAAAAAAAAGTAAACTTGACTGAATTGAAATAATGGTTAAAAATTTGTAATGCACCCGTCGAATCTCTTTATGTGTATGAAATGTATAAAGATTTTATAAGTTTCAACCCTTATTACATTGTATAAATTAATATTTATAAGTAAAGATCCTAACTATTTATAATCACTAATAACTACTCATGATAAATAAAAATCTTAATTACTTATAATCACTAATAACTACTCTTAATAGCTTCCTTTATTTTCAAATCTTCAATGGTCAGAGTGCTAATAAGCACTTCTAACAACTACTTCCTTAAATAAATTCTCATTATTCAAAATTTTCGACAAAATGTCGGCATTTATTTTTCTATACTTGACAATAACTTTATTGACAACTTATCCTTTAACATCATTCTCTGTCATGATAAAAAAAAAATTAGGATCAATAATTATTTAGCAATGTCGCTTGAATTCAGATAATGACGCTGTTGAAATGGTCCTATATTCTTAATAAATCTCTCTATTGAATCGTACAACTCAAAGAATGGAATTTTCAACATGCCCTCATCAAGTTGCATGTCAAGTAAGCATATGCTCGGACTCACCTTGATAACTAATCCAACATCCAATACGTGGCTTGCACTTTATAGATGTTGAATTACCTCCATTATTCTTTCTGTTGTTCGAGGATAAACTCATGAAGGAATTATAAAAGTCTTTTGAAAGTCAAGAGTGTATCAGACGTACTCCTTCAAGTTTTATCTTTTGAAGTTCTTTCAGTGAAAATAATTTCAAGTAATCTCAAGAAAAGAGCAATTGAGATTCACAACCGCAAAGTTGTATGTCTTCAAGAACATGGAGAAGAAGTTGCTTTCCTAGAAGTGTCAAGTGATTCAGAATATCATTTTCTAACCATGGTGTTGAAAATAATTAAAGGGTCCATTCTGATCCAATCTTGGAGACTATAAACTCTAAGAAAATGCTTAAATATGAAGCAACCATCAATTAGAATCATTCTCAAGAAATTATTGTTGTTATATCTAATAGGTTCTGCGTAAAAACGTCGAATTTTTGTTTCCCACGTTACAAGTTTGAGAACAGAATCGCTCACGGTTATCTGAGCTCAAGTGCGAAATTAAACTCTTAAAACCAAACTACCAAATAAACTGAAAAACTAAAAGATAGGAAAAATCAAAAATAAAAAAAATTAATTGAATTGAATTGAATTTCAGACTTAAGATTGAAAACTGATCCAATCCAAATTGAACTGCAATTTTAAATACATTTTTTAAATAATGTTTTACTTAGAAAATCTTAATGTAACTATACTTATTTTGAACTTTTTTATTATTATCTAAATTAAACTTAATTATTTCTCTTGAATTTAGACATTTATTGTAAAATTAATAATTAATTTAAACTTGCATTTATAATTTAAATTTTTATTTTAATAAATTAGTTTAAACTTATATTTATTGTATTTTAATGAATTAATTTATATTTATATTTGATATATTTTAATATATTTAAATTTTTATATTTTAATGAATTTATGTATAAAAAAATTATAACAAAAAGCTAAAAAATTGATTCAATCCACCCTTATTTAGATTGTATTAGATCATATTAGATTTATATTTTGATCTAAACCGATCAAATAATAAAATAATAAAACCAATTAGATTAGATCATATGTCTTTTTTTCCTAAAAATCGATTCATTCCAATTAGTGAACATCCTAGTTGCAAATTAGGGTGGTATAACAAGAATCGCCTAGTCTGGGGCATGAAGAATGCAGTTCCTTTCATAGAATATAGTTGTACAGTTGTAGCTTAATTTATGGCAATATTACTTGCGCCACCTGGCTATCTGATGTCTTAACTGTAACCTGTAATGCATTTAAAGGATTTCCATCTCTCTAGCAAGAGTAAAGGAAAATTGCATTCTTGTTATTTCATCAATGTGAAGAGAAAGCTTGCTTGCTATAAATGAAGATGAAACAAATTACTCAAACATTGTTTACACCAAGGACGGGAGCAAGAAATTATTGACAGTATTTAATATTAAGGTATTCATTCCAAATCTATTATTCCAAAATTCGATAGAAGGATCTTTACTTGATCAACAAAGTCAGAGCCTGTTGCATACTCTGTTAGCAGCCCTACAGCAAAACCAAACATTGCCCATCTGCAGAAACAAAATTCCATATTAATAAGACAAATACAGCAGAACTTGCATAGAAATGCAGATTCAATACAAGAGTAACAGGTATTCCCTCAATAGAATGAAAATTATTAAACATAAGCAGCTAAGAAGATGCTTCTTTGAATCTGAGCTACTGAAGTTTCAACTCAAAGACAAGGATGCAGATAAATGATGAATCTACTATCCATAAAAAATCCATCAATTGCATATGTGTATTTTCATCTTGACACAAAGAAGCTATAATGTATAAAACTTAATATTTCCAACAGATTATAGTAGAAATCTTTCACAATATTTTTTAGCATAACTCCATATTATTGTTAAGAATATTGAGTTATTTTGTTTTATTATTTATTAAGGGTAGAATAGTATTTTCCTTTCCCTGTTTAGCCTATATATAGTTTCTTTGTATTTAGGTTAAATAGACTTTTGCATTTCAACAATCAATGAAACCCTTGTCTCTTCTTCACAAATGTTCTTGTATTTTTCTTTGAATTCTTTATCATGGTATCAGAGAAAGCCATGGGACGAGGCTTAATCCCAAACACAAATTTTTGCGGATCCAACTCCATGAGTGAGTGGGGTTGCAGTTGTGCTAGGGGTTGCGAGCGTACTGCCCTATCATGAATTATGAGCCCCGAAAAATTTTTCGAGACAACATTCGTTCAGTTTGTGAGGCGACCGTACAATTTCGAGAGGGTATTCGCTCAACTTCTATATTTTGGTATTTCGGTATTCGCTCAGTTCTTGTAATCTGGTATTTCGTTTTTCTTTTGGCTGCAATCTGGTATTTCGTTTTCTTTTGACCTTCTTGGTTTTTTGATTATGGCTACTGAAAGAGACGATTCGCTTCAGTCTGTGAGTGTGAGGTTAGATGGAAAGAATTATTCGTATTGGAGTTATGTGATGAGAAACTTTCTTAAGGGTAAAAAGCTGTGGGGATATGTTAGTGGAACTTTTGAAAAACCTAAGAATACGGTTGAGGGGTATGCTGCTTTGATAGATACACTGGGAAGCAAACAATGCAAAAATTATTACTTGGATTAACAATTGTTGAGCATTCCATAGGTACACGGTGGCGAAATATGAGACTCGCAAAGGAGGTTTGGGATCATTTGCAAATGTTATTCACTCAATCAAATTTTGCAAAAAAGTATCAATTGGAGAATGATATACGAGCTCTTCACGAGAAGAATATGAGTATTCGGGAGTTTTATTCTGCTATAACGGATCTTTGGGATCAATTGGCTCTTACTGAGAATCGGCGAAATTAAAGGCATGTGGTGCTTATATTGCTCGTAGAGAAAGCGATTGGTACGTTTTTAATGGCACTTCGCGGTGATTTTGAAGGACTTAGAGGTTCAATTTTGCATCGTTCTCCTCTTCCTTACGTTGACTCGGTTGTCGGTGAGTTATTGGTGAAGAAATACGTCTTAAGTCTTATTCTCGAAAAGGGAATTCTTTCTACTTCTAATCCCTCGTGTTAGCGGTATCCTCTAAGCCACCCTCCAATAATCGAGAATAAGTCTTATACGAGGGTTGCCATTGACGAGTGCGGTTCACGTAGCAGAAAGGTCATTGGAAGGCTCAGTGTCCTAAGTTGAGACAACATAACCAATCGCAACAAAGCAATCTCTCAAGCTTCAAGCCTGGTAACCGATCCACAATCTAATGCTTATAGACCACCTCGGGGTTACAAACCACCACGACCCTAATACAAAGCGGATAGTTGCTTCATCGAGGTCCTTTCACCGATCCTAGTACTCTGGCTGAGCAATTTCAAAAGTTTCTCTCCTTACAGCCCACATGCTATGTCTGCCTCTTCTTCCATGGGTCAGTTGCCTCATAGTTCTTCAGGTATGTCTCATTCTGTATGGGTCTTGGATTCTGGTGCTTCACATCATATGTCTCCAGATTCTTCACATTTTGCTTATGTGTCTCCTTCGTCTTCTATTCCTGTTATGACTGCTGATGGCACTCCTATGCCTTTAGTAGGTGTTGGTTCTGTTGTTACACCTAACTTGTCTCTCCCTAATGTTTATCATATTCCTAAACTCAAATTAAATCTTGCTTCTGTTGGTCGGATTATGTGATTCTGGTAATTTAGTCACATTTTCCTCTTCTTCTTGTTATGTGCGGGATCTACTGGTCTCGTGTCGATGGGAAGCCGTAGGGAGGGGGGGACTATATATTTTGGATGAGTTAAAAGTGCCGATTCTTTCTTCTTGCTAATAGTGTTGATTTATCTTCTTTTCATTTGAGTCATTCTTCTTCTAGTTTTTACTTATGGCATTCTCGTCTAGGTCATGTTTCATCTTCTCGTTTGAGATTTTTGGCATCCACAGGGGCTTTAGGAAATTTACAAACTTGTGATATTTATGATTGTAGTGGATGTAAAGTGGCAAAATTTTCAACTTTACCTTTTAATCGAAGTATTTTGTTTCTTCTTCTCCTTTTGATTTGATTCATTCTGATGTATGGGGACCTTCTCTTGTTGCCACAAAAGGAGGGTCTCGATATTATGTTTCTTTTATTGATGATCATACTCGTTATTGTTGGGTTTATTTAATGAAACACCGTTCTGAATTCTTTGAGGTATATATAACTTTTTAGGCTCTTGTCAAAACTCAACATTCTCTTTGTTATTAAATGTTTTAGGTGTGATTTGGGTGGGGAATACACCTCTAATAAATTTTGTGAGTGCTTGCCTTAGATGGAACTATTCACCAAACTTCATGTGAGATACTCGAGCAAAATGGTGTTTTTGAAAGAAAACATAGGCACATTGTTGAAACCGCTCGTTCTCTCTCTTTGCCTGCATACATGTTCCTAGTGTGTTTTGGGGTGAAGTGTTCTTATTCTTTGTTAGTTTGATTAATACAATTCCATCTTCTCATATTTCAGGTTTGTCTCCTTTTGAAAAGTTGTATGGGTATGCTCACGATTATTCTTTCTTTAGAGTTTTTGGTTGTACTTGTTTCGTTCTTCGTCCTCATGTGGAACGCAACAAGTTGTCCTCTCAATCTGCTATTTGTGTCTTTCTTGGTTATGGTAAAGGTAAAAAGGGTATCGTTGTTTTGATCCAATAACTGAGAAACTTTATGTGTCTCGTCATGTTGTTTTTCTTGAGCATATACCTTTCTTTTCTATTCCATCCATACTACTCATAGTTTGACTAGATCGACCTTATTCAGTATAGATCCTTTTTCGAGGATTCGATAGTTTGTCATCTCAGGTTCCTAGTACTTCAAATACCCTTCTGCAGTCGACACTTTACTCTCCGGCACATCTGAAGCTTCCTCTTCTCCTATGGTCCCTCAAGCTCCGTCTGAGATTGTGGATCCACCCGTACGTCAATCCATACGCATTCGTAAGTCCACAAAGTTACCAGATTTTGCTTATTCTTGTTATTCTTCATCTTTTTCTTCCTTTTTAGCTTCTATTCATTGTCTCTCTGAGCCCTCTTCCTATAAAGAGGCTATTCTTGATCCTCTTTGGCAAAGAAGCTATGGATGAGGAACTTTCGCTTTGCAAAAAGCAGTACTTGGGACTTGGTTCCTCTACCTCCTGGTAAGACTGTTGTTGGTTGTCGTTGGGTATATAAAATCAAGACTAATTCTGATGGATCTATTGAGCGATACAAAGCCAGGTTGGTTGCAAAAGGGTATTCTCAACAAGTATGGTATGGATTATGAGGAGACATTTGCTCCTGTTGCAAAAATGACTACTATTCGTACTCTTATTGCGAGTAGCTTCGGTTCATCGAGTGGCATATCTTTCAACTTGATGTTAAAAATGCCTTCTTGAATGGAGATCTTCAAGAAGAAGTTTATATGGCACCCCTCCGGTGTTTTACATGATTAAGGTATATGCGCAAGCTCAAGAAAGCATTATATGGTCTCAAACAAGCACCCCGTGCTTGGTTTGAGAAATTTTCTGTTGTGATCTCTTCCCTTGGATTTGCTTCAAGTAGTCATGATTCTCGCTTTCTTTTTGTTAAGTGCACTGATGCAGGTCGTATCATTTTGTCTTTATATGTTGATGACATGATTATCACTGGTGACGATATTCATGGTATTTCGGTTTGGAAGACGAGTTAGCTAAACAATTTGAAATGAAGGATTTGGGTTCTTTACGATATTTCTTGGGTATTGAGGTAGCCTACTTACTCACCCAGAGGTTATCTTCTTTCTCAATCGAAATATGTTGCAGATATTCTTGAGCGAGCTAGACTTACTGATAATAAGGCTGTAGACACTCCCATTGAAGTTAATGCAAAGTTTTCTTCTTCTGATGGTTTACCTTTGTCAGATCCTACTTTATATCGTACTATTGTTGGGAGCTTGGTATACCTTACTATTACTCGTCCAGATATTGCATATGCTGTTCATGTTGTTAGTCAGTTTGTTGCTTCTCCTACTACAGTTCATTGGGCAGCTGTACTTCGTATTTTGCGATACCTTCGAGGTAGAGTCTTTCATAGTCTTTTATTTCCATCAACCTCTTCCTTAGAGCTGCGTGCATACTCTGATGCTGATCATGGTAGTGATCCCACAGATCGCAAGTCTGTTATTGGTTTCGTATATTTTTGGGTGATTCTCTTATTTCTTGGAAGAGCAAGAAACAATCTATTGTTTCTCAATCTTCAACTGAAGCGAGAATATCGTGCTATGGCATCTACTACTAAAGAGATTGTTTGGTTACGTTGGTTACTTGCAGAGATATGGGAGTTTCTCTTTCGATCCCACTCCTATGTATTGTGACAATAGGAGTTTATTCAGATTGCTCACAACTCAGCTTTTTCATGAACGAACCAAGCACATTGAGATCGATTGTCACCTTACTCGTCATCATCTCAAGCATGGAACCATTACCTTGCCCTTTGTTTCTTCTTCTTTGCAGATTGCGATTTCTTTACCAAGTCGCATTCCATCTCTCGTTTTCGTTTTACGGTTTGGCAAAACTCGATGCTTGTAGGCTGCTGCATCGTGAGTTTGAGGGGAGATGTTAAGAATATTGAGTTATTTTGTTTTATTATTTATTAAGGGTAGAATAGTATTTTCCTTTCCCTGTTTAGCCTATATATAGTTTCTTTGTATTTAGGTTAAATAGACTTTTGCATTTCAACAATCAATGAAACCCTTGTCTCTTCTTCACAAATGTTCTTGTATTTTTCTTTGAATTCTTTATCAATTATCAGTAAGGTTCTTCACATACCCATTTTGAACCAAAAGATATAACATAATTGTAAAATATAGGGAAAATGAATAGAAAGAATACCATAAATTCCACACACACACTTATTTCTCTTACTAGTTGGATTTACAGCAATCATAACAGTCTTAAGTTGGTCTATCTTTCATTATGAATTCAGTAGGGTTTACCATGCAGGTTTCTTTGCAAAGATGTAAGAAACCTTTAAGGAGATATGCATATATATAAGTTTCTTTGAAAAGGAGTCAGAGAAAGCTCAAGACATGAAATTAAATTCCCTCAGGAGCATCCTAGAGATTTCAAAAAGATTTTGTTTCCCTTTATTTCTCTTTGCTTGGGAAATGATACAACATAAACTGATGGATAGTCTTCGGTGCTATAATTTGACTGCCACCCCTGCCTCTCAGAAGTATACTTGGTGATTTGCTTGTCAAATGAGTAAGGAATATCATATGTTACAATTCAAAAATCGTAGCATTTGAATATGTAATGTTATTGTTTCCGGCCAGTCTATGATAACTACTATCTAATTATCAAACAAGAGTGATGCTTTTGCAGAACAATATATTGGGTTTCGTGAACCTTGATTAGTTGTTCCTCAAAGCTTCACTAAAAAGGCCCAATTTTACATGCACTCACACAATTTAATTAGGCCAAGATAGTTATAAAAAATTTGGAAGCAATACCCCTTGAAGTTGAGGGGGAAAGAACACAAATGTAAAGAATTGGAAGCAATATCCCATGAAATTTCCTGTCCTATTGTCACAACTGAGACAGCTTTAAGGTTCACCCAATATTCTGATGAATAGGACATCACCCCATCATTCAACCAAATAGCTGGTCACAATTAACCAGTTTTAGCAACATGAAGAAAATGCAAATAACACAAACCCACATATAGAAGAGCTCCAACATTATTGTGTCCCAATAGTAAAAGCTTTACCTTCCATTGCTAATCTCATTTTTCCCAATGAAACCAAACAAAGGACCCTGATCCGCTTCTTCAAGCTTCTTCTGTTTGAAGTATTCCTGCAACTCCTTAGCCTTTTGCCTCTGAAACTCTAATGTAATAACATTTTTATCATCCCCAACAACAGCAGCTGGCTTCTGTGGGGGAGGCACCACCGTAGGGGATGGTGGAGGCTGAGTAGGAGGTGTTGGCTGAGGGGGCTGAGGGGCACTAGATGAGGGTTCTCTCACTGGGGGAGCCACTGGTCTTCTCAGAGGCCCTTCAGCCTGATAGTTCCTTATAGTGACACTGTGAGGCTTGGAAGAAGAGAACCTAAAAGAATAGGATGAAGTTGATGAAGAAGTGAAAGATGGAGAGGAGGAACATTTTGGGATTTTGATGCATGGGATTGAAGATGCCACAGACATTTTCTTTCTTTTGTTTTTTTCTTTTCTTTGCCTGTTGCTACCAAACTATGCTTAGATTTTTATTTTATTTTTATTCTGCTTTAGTATTTTTTTTTTTTCTATTGAGTATTGTTTGGACTTTGTGGTGTCTTATCAAAATAAGAGAAAAGGTTTGTGGATAAGGTACTGCCAAGTTTCCTCTTGAAACTGGTTCCAGTTCAGTGGAGTTGTGAGTGCCTTAACCACTGGAAGCTGACCATGAATGTCGTTTATTACTTCAACAGGGTGAGGAGCCTGGCATCATCATCCATTGGAATTTGGCTGGTTTTGATTTAGGAGAACGCCAGTGATAATACTCCCATTTTTAACTTTGCACACTTTTTTTATACTATATTGCCCTCGTCTGTTTGTTTGGGCTTTGGGGGTTTTTCTTTTTTTGGAAGAATTATATTGAAGATTTTAATAATTATTAAACTAGAATTTATACATTAAAATAAATAATTTCAGTATTATATCGAAAATTTTCGGCCATTGTATAATGGGTACTTGAGGATGGAGAAAAGATGAATTAAATGAGTATTAAATTTTTCTGAATATCAAATCCGACACTAATTTTTTTTTAAAAAAAAAAGAGTTTCAATAGGCTGCAAAGTTAAATGTTTCTTCAGAAATGCACACACATTTTTATTGAATTAATGAGTTGGTTGCACTAAACTAGGAGCTTATACCAAAAAACAAAACAGAAATTCCTAGGTGCTTAATTATCTTGTTCTGAATTATTCAACGTGGGTTATTAGTGTCTCTTATTATAATTATATTTTTAATGTTATAATTAAAGTAATATATATTGATTAATACAAAGCAAGAAATTTCTTTTTTATAATTTTTAAAAGTATTTTTTAACTTGATATGTGATATATTAATCTCTTAAGATACGATCTAATACTTAAACAATAATCTCTCTCAATAATATTATGTATATATATATAAATCTCGAGATCGAATTCAAAACTACTTATTTAAGAAACATAAATTACAAAAAAAAAAAGAACAAAGACCAAATTGCAAAAATTAAGCATGCATGATACGAAGTTCATGAGTTTCACTTAAATGCATTATAATATTTTTGACTAAAAACAATAAGTGCAATACATAAGTATGCATTGAATGATAATTAATTTTTTATTATAGAAAAATATATAATTGGATCTTTAAATTTAGTATGGTCAATGACTTTTTTACTTAGAAATGCTTAAATGAATTTTTTTTCTAACAACTTAAACGTTCATCCCATTTATTTTCTAATTAATTACCCACGTATGTCCAAGGATTAAATCCTATGAAGCATGGACACGTCGATTTTGAGGCGTATCTGCATATCAGACATGTATCCGTATCAGATACATATAAACACACGTACGATATATGTGTATTGCATGTCTGAATGTATCCAATTAAAAAGATTATTTTTTTCAGCTTGGACACGTCTTATACACAACTTGGACACGCTTGGATATATCTAGAATACGATTTGGACAAGACCCATTAATATTTTCTTTAGAAAAAAAAATAGTTTCCATGACTAATGTCTAATTAGTAAACCCGTAACCCACCTAAGCCCAATCATATGACTGACATCTCAAGTCACTATTTTCACATACCAGTATTTTAAGTTTTATCTTTTTACACGCTACTATTATGCTTTTAAATTTTATCTTTTCACACATCACTATTTTCATATGCTCCTTTTACCTCTACTCATACCAAGCCGTTCATTTCGTCGTCACTGAAACTTGCCTCACACCAATATTTCCTCTAGTTAATTTTTTTTTGTGTGGATGCACATATATTTATACATGATTAGTTCTATTAGGAGAAGTTAATTTAGGAAATATTTTAAAAAATGTCAATAGAAATTATGCTCCATATTTTTTGAGAGAGACTTATTAGGTAGCAAATATTAGCACATATGACATATATTAATATATTATAAGTCTTAAACTTATAGAAATTGTATTAATGAATTATGAATTTTTTTAAAATTTTACAATTATATATATACATAAACCAAGTTCTTTAATTTACTTATATATATATATGTCGTGTCCATGTCCTATATTTTTTTGAGTTTAGTGTGTCTCCGTATCCGTGTCTGTGCTTCATAAATTAAATCCACTTAGCATATATAATGTCAAATTATATGTTTAGCACATCAATATCAAGTTATATTAAACATATAATTTGACATTATATATGCTAATCAAGATCAATGTGTTGATCTGAGTAGAAAAGGTTCACGTCCCTTAAGCATGTGATCTGGGTTCGATCTTAAAATTTATATGTATAGAAATAGCACCGTTAGGAGGAGTCTCTACTTAAGTGTCTAACTGTATTCCAAAAAATTAGTTTATCACCTATTGAGTGGAATGGATATTCTAAGAATTTTTTTTTAAAAAAAACTATATTAATATCAAGCACAAATTTTTATATGAGTTTAATTAGTATGCAATGCTAATGTAAATGAATTTTACATTAACATTTACTAATATTTTGACAAATCAGTATTTATTATTTTTTCTTATTAATTAAAATAAAAGTAAAAGCATCAAAATATTAGTAAATGTTAGTGTAAAACTCTTTACACTATTAGTACATATCACTTTAACTTTTTTTTCATAAGATGATGATGCTAAATGGATAATTTTAAAGAGTAATGTTAACAACACACTTTTTAGACATTTTTTTAATATTTATTTTATTATTGATTCATCTCATACATTTAAAAGGATTATTAAAAGAGAAATGTTAGCAATACTTACTTTTAGACTAATAATAAAGTAAATATTAAAAAAATATTTAAAAGAGTGTGTTAATAATATTTCTCATTATTATTATTATTATTATTATTATTATTATTATTATTATTATATAGAATCTTACTTTAGTGAGAGGAGTGTTTATTGTAAGATGTGAGAGAAGTGAATCTTGACCATTAGATCTTACATGAATGATCAAGATTAGAACATAAATATATGTGACTTTTTAAAGTAGTCACATGACATTCAAGTAACTTTTAATCTTAACAATCTATTTATGGTTATATGGTCAATATTTATTCTTCTCACAATAAAAACTCATCTCATTAGATATGTCCTCAAAATATATATATATATAGAGACACACACACACACACACACACACAGAGAGAGAGAGAGAGAGAGAGAGAGAGAGAGAGAGAGAGAGAGAGAGAGAGAGAGAGAGAGAGAGAGAGAGAGAGAGAGAGAGAGAGAGAGAGAGAGAGAGAGAGAGAGAGAGAGAGAGAGAGAGAGAGAGAGAGGGAACTACACTAGTATAAATTTTTTTTTTGTCTTATACTTATTTTTTACCGTTAGTTCTGCTTTCATCTAATGGTTGAAATTATTTCATTAAAAGTAACCATTAGATGAAAGTAGATTTAATGATTGAAAACGAGTGTAAAAAAAAAAAAAACTTACTGTTGATATAAGTTAATCTTCTCATATATATATATATATATATATATATATAAAACATAAAAGTAAAATCATAAAATTAATGTGATCCTATACAAATTATATATATATAACATAAAAGTAAAATCATAAAATTAATGTGATCCTATACAAATTCAAAAACAATTATAATAATGCAAAAATGTAATTCTTTTGGGATGTGTATCTAACGTTATCAATTAACTATGTTTGAAAAAGACGTTAATTAGAAATTTTTAATTCTATAAAATTTTAAAGGTATATCTTTTTTTTCTTGGTCTTTGACCAAGGTAACCCCACAAGCAATACTATTAAATTAACCTCTTGCATACCTATGAAGCACATACAAGATACGGACACGGGACATGAATATGAATATAAAAATATATAAATTTAAAAATTATTAAAAACTATATATATATATTAATTTTTTATAACTTAAAAATTTATAATTCATAATTCATTAATATTATTTTTTAAAAATATACTAAATTTTAAGCTTATATATATTATAAAAATTTTTAATATAATTCATTAATATTTTTATAATATATATATTATAAAAATTATAATATTAATACATATGACATAATTCATTAATATTAATGAATTATTTTTAAAAATATACTAAATTTTTAAGCTTATAAAAATTATGAATATCATTACAAAATTTAAGAAAAAAATTCATAATTCATTAATATTATTTTTATAAGCTTAAAATTTTATAATATTTTAATATATGTCATATGTATTAATATTTACTACCTAATAAATTCTTCCTAAAAAATATAGAACATAATTTCTATCAACATTTTTTAAAAAATTTCCTAAATCAACTTCTCCTAATAGAATTAACCATATACAAATATATATGCATCTAAAAAAAATTAACTAGAGGAAATATTGATATGAGGTAAGCTTTGGTAGCAACGAAGTGGATGGCTTGGTACAAATAAGGATAAAAAGAACAGATGAAAATAATAGTGCGTGAAAAGATAACACTTAAAGTTAAAATTCTAATAGTGACGTGTTCAAACCATATCCTAGACGTATTCAAACGTACTTAGACATATCTAAGTGTATCCAAAAAATGTCTAAACTGAAAAAATTAATCTTTTCAATTAAACACATTTAAACACGTAAAATACATGTCATACGAATGTCTTTATGTGTCTAACACAAACACGTATCCAACACGTAAATATGCAGAAACAGCATATTCATGCTTCATAGTTGAATACTATCGCAACTATAACGCCTCCCAACATATTGTTACTAGATCATAGATCATTATGTTTGGAAAATACTGTAAATTTGATATTTCTTGTTTAAAGATGAAAAGATTACATGTAATCATAACTAGGATTGGGAAATTTAAACCTAATGAGATTTTAAAAATAAACATATCACCACAGTGAAACACAAACACAGCCCTTGCCCCATCGCATGCTTTTTGCAGAACTTGGGCTAAAAATTCCTTTGATAATCTGACTGATTACCATTCAAGTATTACTGCAAAAATAACAGCTACGGCATAATACAAACTACATTTTGTAAGGAACATTTCACTAGATACAAGAAATTCAATCGCCTATGCCCAAAAAAACTGGTTCACTAGATACAAGGAACATTTCCAAAATCCAAATTGCCAGAAAACTGGTTCACCTCTAGACAAGATGGATGCAGAGAGCTAATTTTTCCTCATAGACCAGGCAATCTCACCACAGCCTCTTGTGCAATTGCAGGAACATGCTCTTTCTTCTATACTTGCAAAAGGCAGACCTCAACATATCTATCTAATATATTGAATCCTGGCTTGAATACAGAAGCTTGGATTGCTCTAAAATAAAGCAGAGCAATAGAGGAAGACCATAAGTTTATGATGTACCAGGCTAGCATCAAAAGTTCACTTCCCCATCAAGACAGCACTGATTCCTTACAAAATTTTACATTTGTATTATCTTTTTCAAGATAATGCCAGAGAATGGTACTAGAATTTTGTTAATCCATATAAAAATAAGAGCATAAAATAGCATTAAAATGATTAATCAAAAGGCAAAGAATTCACACGACAAAGATTATACAACAAATTGATGAAAAGCAGAGGAACAAAATTGAAGGCCGCAGCAAGCAATTAAAGACGCAAATGATGCTCAGACAAGAGATGGTGTATAAACCTCCACTAGACTGAAAATTTTCGCTCCTTTTGCCTCAAACTGAGTGATGAAATGTGTTAACAATGAATGACTTGATCCCTCATAAATGAGTCTGTGTCATCTTAGTGAAATGCCAATTTACATAATAACACAGGAACAAGTTTTGTTACTCCCATTCTCAAATTCATCAGCTGATCCATCTGCTTCACTGCAGTTGAATAACAATTCCCATCTCATAGAATCAATAAAAGTAGGTGACAAAACAAGAAAAAGAAAAACATATAAAGAAATATGACAAGGAAAAAAAGTTAGGAACTTCCATTACATCAGCTCATCCGTAACTATAATAATAGGTTTGGCAACAGAATAAATAAAAGTAATGGCTGTGAACCTAGTAGGACAAAGGACGGGAATTTGAAAGACATTCGAATTGTAGTTTAGCCTCATTTGTGATAAACTTGTTTAATAAAGATATAAATAGGAATAGTGCATGAAATAGAGATATAATCTCAAGGTTTTCTGTTGTCTACAATATGCCTAGACCATATTGAAAAAAAAATCCATATATTGCTTACACAAGTAGTTGAATTTTTTTTTTTTGGCTAAAATAAAAATTTTACTACACAGCTATAAGACCAGCAATGCTTTATGTTACTGAATGTTGGAGAGTAAAGTGCCAACAAGAACATAAGATAAATGTGGCAAAGATGAGAATGTTGTGTTAGATGAGTGAACATATAAGAAAAGATAAGATCAGGAATGAATGCATTAGAGGAAAAGTAAGAGTGACACCTATTAAGGATAAGATGGTAGAATCACACTTGAGATGGTTTGGACATGTGAGAAGAAGACCAATAGAAGTCCCACTTAGAAGAGTTGATTAGATGAAGAATAACTCAATAATTAGAGGTAGAGGAAGACCTAGTAATGTTCTAAGTGATACCATTAGAAAGGATTTAGATCAAGTGGCCTGTCGAAAGATTTGGTTTATGATAGAACACAGTGGCATATTTTGATCTATATAGCCGACTTTACCTAGTGAGAAAATGCTTTTGTTGTTGTTGTTGTTATTGTTGCTGTTGTTGTTGCTTTTGTGGTTAGAACTCAAACAACACCCACTTATTACTAAGTGGGTGACCACTAGGCCAAAGGCCTGATGGCTGAGTAATTGTACTCTAAGTTAGGTAGGGTAGACCACCTTTGATCAATCCAGCTTCTAAGCAAATTAATAGTACACATATGGAGAACACAAGCACGTTACTGTTTGGACTGAATACTGCAATCATATGTAGGCCAATCATGCAAGGCTTGAAAACTTAATGAATAAGATCTACAGGTTTTAGCCTCCGTAGGCCATGAATTAGCCTTATAAGGCCCAAAAACTGAATGAATAACATCAGCAGGTTTGCACCTCTATATAGGCAATGATGTAGCCTCGGAAGAAATTGTTGTGTAAGAATGTTCAAAATGTTGTTTAATAAAAATGTGATAGAAGCTGTTGTGAGATGCATATGGGTTAATAAGGCGCTTGGTAGAAATTATTTTAAAACTGCTATGATCATCTAAAATTATGAAATCATATTAAAAAAGCACTTGTAGAAGTAAGCACATGTGGATTTTAAAAAGCACAGTAAGAAGCCCTCCAAAAAATTTCACCAAACACAAATTTGTAGCTTTTTCTGTCTCAAAAACATCAGCATCAAACACCAGAACATTCCAAAGTAAACCAGCCAAGGCCTCTAAAGGATCAAGCAGAAAAGCAAACTGTGCAGTGAACTTAGGAACACCATCTTACCAATCTCTATCTCTTAAATAGTTTATTGCAGTATTTCTGTTCACAACATTCATAGCATGAAGCATGAAAAATCCAAAGGAAGTTCCAATGTTGGGCAACTTCCCAAAAAGTCTGGTAAACCAAGAAACCAACTATTTACCTTTCACACCAAACCAATAGTACAAAGATGCCTACAGATCAACCAAAGAGTAATTTATCCCTAAATATTTACCATATCTCCCTAATTAAAGGAACCATAAAACTTCAAAAAAAGAAAAAAAGAAAAAGAAAAAGAAAAAAAGCCATCTTGCCATCAAAATGTCCCTCCTTACTTCATCAAAACCTCAAAATTAGCTTAAAAAATCACTCCAAATTTGCAAGACAAAACCAAGTCATTTCAAAGGTACCTACAAGTCTATTCCAAAAATACAAAGCAGATACACAATGCAAGAACAAATGGCTTTTAGCTTCAGATTTAGCAAAGCACATAACACACAACATGAAAGCATTTTGAGATGCTTCCTAACCTATAACAAATCTTTAGGAGGTACTTGGGACAAGGATTTTTATTTTTATTTTTTGGTATTTTCCAGGAAGCTCCATGTTGGAAATCAGATTTACCATATTTGGAGTAAGATTTCAAATGAAATTTCCCAAGTATCCTAATTTCCCTTGGCAATCAACTCCCATTTACAACCATGGGATTTTTCATTCCCACTCAACCTTTGAAGACTCTGCTTCTCATAACCCCTCTTTGGACAAGAATGAACATCAGTTTATTGCGAATCAGTGGTAAAGAACAGCTCCAGAAGGTTCTGCATGGAGGAGGAAGTGCTCTGGAAGCAGAGGGATTTGTTGAAGGGAGTTTATTGGCGCTATAGTCGCCACATTGCTGGATCTGGGATAAGGTAATGGTAGTTGGTAGAGCTGAAGTTGCCGGCATCAGGGTGTGTGATGATGGGAATGATGCTGCTTGTGATCAGCCCCTGTGGGAAGATGGTGGTGGAGAGGTAGATCTTGAAAAAAAGTAAGACCATGAGCAGCTATGTCATGGAAATAACATCATCTTGTTAGACTTTGCTTGGCAAAACATCACAGAAATCCAATTAGATTTCTTTTACTTAGTACTTACCAAACATATTATCTCTTAATTACCTAAGCATTGATTACTTAGGAATATATTACCTGGATAACCAATTCTTAGTTAAAAATTTGAAATCCACTAACCAAACTGCACTGTAGTATTAATCCTATTGATTATAGCAATCCAAAAAATTAAAGACCTCCGGACATAGAAGTGACCTGAAATTTCCAAAGAAAACTCACAAGAAGAAATTTATATAAATTTGAAGATTGAGTAACACGAAGGAAATAGGATTTACAACAATAAACACCAGAAGTGCTAAATCCAAAGTTCATATCCTTCTTACCAAGGGAAGAGGGCCATCTTCCCTTGACATTTTCTTAAAACTAAATATTACACTAACCCCAAAAGGGATAAGTGAAATCAAGTAACACCCCTCATATTTCTTCATATCAGATTGACCTCCTTACCAAACCATTCACATACAAATATTATTACCATCACCGTCTCCTTGAGACCTTCACTCCTGCCTCTTGCCATTTGCAAGATTCAAAAGCCCTACCAAGGTTTTCAAAAT
Source organism: Ormosia semicastrata (assembly GCA_029884595.1). Taxonomy (NCBI): domain Eukaryota; kingdom Viridiplantae; phylum Streptophyta; class Magnoliopsida; order Fabales; family Fabaceae; genus Ormosia; species Ormosia semicastrata. Next base: position 59,169,109 of record JAQQTO010000056.1, read on the forward strand.
CACACAGTTCATGAATCAAATTGAATGAATTCAACTCTGATTCTTGGTCATTCAAGTACCCGAATCACAAGCACTGAATCTCAACTAGGGTAACTAGAATAAATTAATTGCCACAAAGGGCAATTCAACTTGACCAAACTCACCAAACAAATACAAGAAGAATGGAATCCTAACTCATTTCAAAATTGCAAAATTCATGAATCAAATTGATGGAATTCAATTCTGATTCTCAGCCATTCAAATACCCGAATCACAAATGCACTGAATCTCAACAAGGATAACCAGCCTAAATTAATCATTCTGTAAATTGCCTGACAGATCCAGACCAGACAAAGACAAGAAGAATGGGATCCTAACTTACTTTAACATTAATATATATTGAATCCACTTACTCCAGGTGTAAGACTTGACACACTTACTCAATTGAATAACTTTTTTTAAATGTTTAATTTCATCAATCCAATTGTTGAATTGATTTCATCTTCACATACAGATTTTTCCAGGACAAGGAAAACAGTCACCATAAAAAGAAGCCTCTTTTTTATATTAATCTATTAGTTAACCAAAGAGACAAGCAAATTTTTCTAACCACAAAATCCATCTGCTATCAAATTTTCTCTGAACTAATTTATTTCTATTAAAAGATTAAGAAACAAACAAATATTATTCTGTAAGTGATTATAAATCTGTGTGCCCACCTAGTGGTGAAAGGCTTTTGTTGTTGTTGCTGTTGTTGTTGAAGTGGTATTATAAATAAATATTTCAGATTCGGATTCTTTAGTGGATGGTGTTATGAAATCTTAAAAGACTTTTTTTTTCCATAAATAAATATATTGGAAGAAAAAATTTGTATCTATGATCATCATTTGTATAAATAATTTTAGAATAAAAATTATATCAATCAACATAAACAGCTATTTTAAATGTAATAACTGAAATTATAAATAGAAAAAAAAAAAAAAAAACATTTGCAGATGATAAGATTAGTTCTGCATGTCACCTTTAGCATCCACTCTTAGATCACATAATATAATGCATTTATCTCTTTCGAGTGCTGCTCTCTTAATTATCTAGATTGATAAGTGAACATATGGGTTAACATGAGAGGAAAGGGGAATGAAGATTACTTTATAAGAGAACCCTTCTCCCTGTTCACACCCTACTATTACCACTCAAGCTATATATTCTGTTCTGAAGCTTCAGTTTCCATTTCTTTCCTAAACATTAATGATTGCCTCAATAAGAATAATAAAATTCCTAGTCAATACAGATTATAAGTCCATTATCATGGAAACAAGGGAAAAAACAACCATTTAATAAAGGAGGAACAGAGGAGTATATGGAGAGGCAGCGGTTAATTTTCAATGAAATACATCACTCCATTGGCCCTATACCACCTTTAACCTTGCATTGCATCTAAGGGAAGACCATACCAATGTTTAATGATGAAATCTTTATTCATCAAAATGTTGAAATCAGTAATTAGTGAGCACATGATAAGGGAAGGAGCCCTCAACTTATCACAAGACAAGAATAACCTACTTGAAGAATAAGCAAATTTAAGTCTTGAGCACAATCAGATTATTCACTCAAATGGACCTGGAAATAATGCATCTGTACTTAATCAACTGGACAAATGGTTAGGCTTGTTCAAACTTCAAACTAGTTTCAGGAACAGTATCAGTTGAACTTAATAGAATTTGGGATTAACAAAATATAAGCTCTTTAGGATTTGGAATCTCTGTAAAATGTTTAGATGGAGAAGTCTCTGAAATGAGAAGCCATATATGTGCCTGCTTTAATCAGAATTCAGTTCACACTTCACCTCACAAAAAATGCAAATCATTTTCACTCAAAGCCCCAAGCCAAATTGCTAAAAGTTTCTTACATCTTTTATAACAATAAATATCAGACATTTAGATCAGTTAGAATAAGAGAAAAGGGAAAATGAGAAGGCTGTCCAAGCAAATGTGATTCACTGTCAATCACAGAAGATGAAGTATCAGGAGTTCCTAACGATAAAATCTGACACACAAGACCTTTTAGATTTTACAATTGAAAAAGGGGAAAGAAAACTGATAAAGAACACTAAACAGCAAAAATATCTCCACTTAGTACGTAAAGATTTCTCTATTTATAATATTTGATAAAGAAAATAAAAGATTCAAATACCTGGGCTCAAATTCTAGTATTTCAACAAGCTCACTACCACAAGCATCTGTCCACTGCACTTTCCTTCTCTCTGTTTGACCAGGAGCATCACTCCCCATTCCACCTGATGCCTCATGTTCATAAACAGCCTCAACTGGAGCTGGTTTATTATTTTGTGGCCTTTTTAAGCTACTTTTAAGTGTAACCTTTCTATTATCATCATCTACATGAGCAGAAGGATCCTTGCCCTTGTTGGAAACCAGTGGCCCTGGTGAGACATCATGCTGTTGGGCAGGGCCCACTTTAAGATGAGATGGAGTTTCAAGCCCTGCGGAAGCGCGACCAAAGCAAACAAAGGAAGCGCACCCGCGGGATAGGCGGTTCTTTGTGGAAGCCAGCTGGAGCTCAGGGTCTGATTCTCGGTCTACCAACTGGTACTGGTTCCACGGCAAAACTCTCATGGGTTTATCATCACTCCTCTGACCTAAGAGGAGAAGGGTCAGGCCCTTACTATACCCTGAAGCTGAAGAAGAGAAGAATCCTCCTCCTTCTACTGCCAATAACATCAGCTCTGCTCATTGGCGCACCAGAAAACGATTTCTACAAATGGCTCCCTACCCTCAGAAGAACCAAAGTCACAGCCTCTTCATCCAAAAGTAATTAGATATCAGAACAAGCATGACTTTCCGTGCAATCAAAATTTTTATCTAGTTATCTTCTATAACATTTTTTAATAATATTTTCCATTCCACTTATTCATTTCAATTATTAAAAGACAGAATATGCTCAGTTGAACAAATGCAATGTTTTCATGATAACAAAGACACAACACAGTGAAGATGCAGATTTGGAACGCCTTAAGACAAGGACAAACACAGTACTAGAACCACTTTAAGACTTCCCCGTGTTTCTTGATGCTCCAATAATGTGTTGAAACTGTTCTACAAAAGCTCAAATAGAAAAGGGACCACAAAGGAATTAGGCTTTTTGGTTTTGTCAAAATTATCAAAACTGTTCGAAATCATTATTCAAAACAAGTTCTAGATAAAAACTTAACTCGCTTAATCAATATTCCTAACCACTTTAATGTAAACCGTCCTATAGATTTTCTTACCAATCCCATGGCCATGCACTAAAAAAAATTTTAAAAAAAAAATCTTAGAAAATTCCTATTGATTCATAAAAAAGAAAATTAAAAATAATAATAATAATAATAAATATCATATTGAAATCCCTATGGAGAAATGGCAAAAGAAGAAGATCTCTGTTTTAAGGCAAACACATCCAAAACACATTTTAGGAGACACACACACATGATCCCGATTTCACAAAGATAAATTACCAAAGTCATAGCTAAATTTGGTAAATGCAATAATTAAAAAAAAAAGCAAAAACAAACATCATTAAAGCCTTTCAGTTCCATGTAAATGCAAAGAGAAAGAATCAGAATCGAACAACTAAGGCAAATTCTTCTCGAACGGTGTTTTGGTTACTCCACTGAGATTCAAAGTGTGTCGGTTTCCTTCACTTTCTCGGGAAACAAACGGAAAATTGAAAAATCAAGGAAGGAGCGAATTCGCAGTACCAAAAATAGTGTCGACGAATCAACGACGGAGGTCACCGGCGGCGGCGCGTGGAATCGGCGCCCACAGCATCTCCAATAGCCACTTTTTTTGAACAACAATAACTCGGCGAGGAATTGAACTATTGAAGTGAAAGAGGAATAAAAAGAAAAACAGAAAAGTTTTTTTTTATTTTTACTTTTCTTCAGGTTCTAATTATTTAAAAGAAGGAAAGGGACAGTGACACAAACGCGCTTGATAGCGATTGGCCCCACATTTCAATGTGGGCAATGCCATGGACCTTTTAATTAATTAATTAATTTAATTTTTTCACTCACTTTGAGGAAAATAGTAATATACATATCAGGTAAAATACAAAATTCATTTGTTTTCGTTCGTTACCATTATTTAAAAAATATATATAAAGCTTTATTGGTAACGGAAGGAATATGACTTTTGGGACTAATTCTACTTTCCATCTCTCAAGTAAGGATGTATAGTGTACCTTATATCATGCTCAATCATTTATGTTTAAAATACATTAAGGGCTAGGTTTAATAACTTGTAACCTATAAAATTGGTCACCCAAACTTTAGATTTATCCTCCAACATTCATCTCTGTTCATCGCCCCTGCACCTTCTTGGTGTGGTTACCCCTCTTCTCCATCACCTCCGCTTCCTTCACCTTGCTCCGTCGTCCTCATTGTCATTGTCCCACACTATATAAGCTTAGACCAATACTTATATATTGTCCCATGAGAGCATCAACTTCAACATTTCAAAAGAAAAAATATTCATTTCCAAAAATAAATAATAAAACAAAGTAATTGAATTTAACAGATGAACAAATATATTTGAAATGAGCATTTGAGAGCATGAGAAAAGCTCTAGTTTTTTAGTCTTGGGTATGGGGGCTACACACTGAGGAGAGACAATGCTGGGTTCGCGAGGGAAAATGACGTGGTGGCTCTAATTAGGCTAGACTACAGTTCTGGCTTGAGGTTCTGCTTAGATCTGGATGATGGCAGCTTCGGATGACTATGGATTCTGGTGGTTGGGTGTTGTTGGATTTGATTGGGCATTCGAGTTTGCAGGAAAAATGACGCGACAACTCCAATGAGAGTAGATGACGACGATTCTGACTTGGGAAAAATAGTATAATACTTGATCTCTAAAAAAGTATTATCGTTGGTTCGTGGACGACGAAACTCATGATGCCTTTGGGTTTGACAATGTGGTGGCGCTGCCATTGGTGATCCCAATTCTAAAGTGTGTGGAAGAAAAAAAAATCATAAAACCAAAAAAAAATTGCCATTACCTATTATTGTAGGTTAAATTAATGAGTGTATCATGTACCCTACTATAGAATTGCCCTACTTTTTGTTGCCATGCTTATGATTTCTTTCTGGAATGCTTATGATTTCTTTCTGGAAAAGCTTAAGATAATTAATAAAAATAAGGATTAAATTTTGTTATATTGTAAAATAAAATGTAAATTTTTTATATTATTATATAATTATGTTATGATATATTATTAAAACAGTTTGATTAATAATAACCTAAAACCTTTTAAATAAACATTAAACTCTTTTAATATTATGTTAACACATGATTAAATAATATTGTAAAAATGCTTTATATAGATAAAAATTAAACTCATAATTTAATGATAATCTAAAGAGTAAAACCAAGTACTTTCATTGATAGTTGTAAAATAAAGTACTTCCATATCAGTAGTTAATCTAGTGACCGAACCATATGAGCTTCAGCTTCTCCACTAACAGCAATTCTTACTGATATGATTCTTGTGGTCTTTGGAAAATTCTAAAACAAAGAAATACTAAAATTTGCTTTTTGTGTGATGAATGGTGATGGTACACATGACGAACGATACGTCAAAATTGCAGCTTTCTTTACGAGAACCGAATAGAAACCTGAAGAAAATATATATGTTCCTCAGGTTGAGTCAATATCTGTTTACTGAAAAGAAATTGAATGCGTAAGTTGCAATAAATACCAAGTGTCTTCATGGTAATTGCAAAGTGTACATCATAAACACAAAGGCATAATGGTAGTTTTATATATGTTTTTAATGAAATTCACAATCATCTTTACCCCCTGTTTTGTTTTGTTGGAAAATAGTCTACGGCCAGTCATGTTATTTGACAACTAAAATTTTCATATTATTTTTACACCGATTAACGATAATTTAATTGTCGATGAACAAAGTATATTAATTAGTTATTGAACTATATAATTTATTCTCAGCTTATCAGTAAAAGATGATTAGTTTGTTAACTAATTTATACACCTTGTTAATCACTAATTATGTCATTGTTAATCATTGTAAAAATGGTACAAAAAATTTGGTGTGGAAAAATATTTTCCAAGAGCCTATATCTTGATTGACGTGAATTTTCAAGCAAAAAAAAAAAAACTGTGATTGATAGGATTTATAAAACAGTTTTTTATTAAATTAATACAAAATAAAATTGTCAAGTATTTTTAGAAGAGTCACATTATGTAAGATTTGTAGAATTAATTACGATTTTTAATAGTTTTAAGCCCAAGTTAAATATAAATTATATCTATCTAAAAATTAAAATAATTTCAAAAAAAAAGTGTGAAACAATTATTACATTAAAAAAAATCAAATTCTTGAGTAAATTTTTTTTTTAAAAATTATCCAATATAAAAAGAAAGTCTTGTAGTTACAAATTAACTCAATTAGAAACAATTCATAGATATAAAACTTGAAGAGTGGTTTAACCAAAAAAAAAAAAAAAAGTGGCATAGCATAAACTGATTTGAAAAGAAGATACTCCCACCATTTTTTTATCAGTCTTTTACATTGGCTTTGAATGATAAGTAACAACGAAAACAAAAAAGGAATATAGAAGGTAGAATAATTCTTTTTGCTTATGAGTTTAAAACATAAATAAGTAGGAAAAGAAAGGATATCTATTTTCCCTCTCTTTCCCTTAAATACTAATTTTTTGTTCTTCCAACACTAAAGTGGAATGGGGGAAATATATTTTTATACGTTAAAAGTAAACATTCTACATTTCGTTTCATATTTTATAACTTAACTCCTAAACAAAATAATACAGTTCAATTCTGATCCTTTATTAATCTTCGAATAAGAGGAAAAGTAACTTTATTATTTTCATTCTCCTCCCTTTCTAAGCCATCCTTACTTGTTACATTCTATTTTATTAATGAAAAATATCTAAACGAGATAGTTGTGTAAGAATTAATAAATTTGTTAAATAGTCTCGATTATAAAAAAAAAAAAACTACATTTGACTCAATTACCTTATATTAAAATATTTAAAATATTATTATACCTTTATAAATTTTCTCTCTTTCTTAGTAATAGCTGGAATAAAGTTAGAATAAAAAATAAGTAATACTTCATTAATTTTTAAAACAACATATGAAAAAGAACAAAATATATTTGTATGATATTTTGTTTTCCAATGGAGAAATTCCAACGTTATTCTGTTAATGTACATATTCTATTTTTTTATAAATACTGTCTATTTATTAAATTTTTCACCACTATCTCCTTCTTCAACTTTTATGCTCCTCTTATTTTTTTTTATTGGGTTACATAATTAACATAATTTTCTTGCAGATTTTGAAACTTTGACACTATTAAGAAGAATCTGTTGTATCTTGGAAGATTTTCATTTATATCGAAATAATTCTTGAGGGCAATGCTTTGCACGCCTCAAGTTTTAGAGTTTTTCTGTTTCATTTCATTGTAGATCACGGTTTACAACATGAAGCACATAACAAAAAAAAAGGATATTTGTATGATACAATATTGATATGGCAACATCTCAAAAAATTAAGATATGACGATATATATAAATTGTTTCTATAGTCAAATAATTAAATGGGCCCATTAGTCCACTAAGACCAAATTGGGTTGTTATGATCATATATATTTATAGAGAGTTATAAAAGCCCATTAAAGAACCAAGAGTCCAAGACCAAGTTTTATCTTTAGTTAGTATGTTTTTATTTATAAATTATAAAAATGTTATCTTATGTTCATTTTGTTTTTTGTTTTTAGAATTTTATAAAGTAAATGTTGATAACAACTTTCTTTCACAAAATTTTGAAAATAAAATAATATTTTTATAATTAAAGTGAAAATATATCAACTTAAAATGAAAATAAAAACAAACTAAAGACCACATTAATTTCTAAGGTGATCTCTTATCTCCATACCTTTTCATTCTATGTGTTAAGGTTTGTGAACACTAATTTTATTAGGCTAAAAATAAATAAAACAGGATAAAAAATAAAGAAATAATGAAAAAATAAAAAAATAATAGACAAAAGGAAAAAAAAAACAAGAAAAAAACAAGAAACAACATAAAAGAGAAGCTAAAGGAGCGCAGAGCAGCATAGACCTCCAATCTTTGCAGGAGCCACAACAATGCAGCTGCAAGAATCTCTGCAGAATGAGAAAGAGGAATGGAGCAGGAAATGGGAAGGAAAGGAGGCATAGGGCAGAGGAATGGAACACAAAAAGGAAAACTAGAAAATGGACCAAACAGAATCAGCTCCTGCAACCCCATTTTTCTCTCTAAATACCAAGGCTCAACGTTCTGAAGGCAGGGGGGAGAATTTTTTTTGGGAGCAGAAAAAAAAAAAGAACACTCTGCCGGGAAACCATTTTTCTTCAAGAAAAATCACCTTCATCTGGATCACCCATCAAAAAACCACCTTCACTGATCACCTAGAAGGAACCATTCCAACCTCACCATTTTTTTCTCCCAACCGTGACTAGCTGCACTACGGCCCCCTCACCACCACTTCTTCTTCACACATCCCCTTAACCATCTCATCCAAACTCCCATAATCACCCAACCTCATCCTCCTAACTGTAACCACCACGTACCCAGAACTGCCTCCCACTAAAACCAAGCAGCCATCATCATCCCCTGCGACCATTCATCACCTCCTCTTCACTATCCAAGTTCCACCACCATCGTTGAGTTGACTCACTCACCCCCATCACCTTCTTCCATCTTCCTCTGCCATCATTTCTTCCACCATTCTCTCAAACCCAAACCCCTACCCATCAATCTTAACCCATCTTCATCAACCTTCCAACCAAGCTGTGGACCTCCGTGAGCCACCACACTGAACCACGAACGACATCACAGACTTGCCATCAGGAGCACCACTCGTACGATCCCCTCCCTCCGCCGCGAAGCCGTGAGTCGCGCAGCTCACCGCCTTTCGCGCTCAGCCAACGTCGTCGTCTCGCTCCACCGGTTCCCACCGCACCACACCACCAGTCGCCTCGGTCCAGTTCAACGAACCCGTCGCCCCACCCCTAGATTCGGCTCAGATCTGGACGAACTCGTCCTCCCCGTCGCCTCCGCACAACAGCCACCGTACGAGGTCCCGTACTGCAGTTGGGGCCCAACCTCACCGTCGCAAAGGCCGTGTAGTACACACCGCGATGAGCCGGAACCTCTACGCTGCCGGTGGTTTTTTTTTTCTTCCCCCCTGCTCCATTTCCTTTGTTTCTCCAGAATGGTTTCACTGTTTTCATCTGTTTAAAGTTTTGAGTTTTGCTTTATTATTATTGTTGTTGTTATTCCTTTGGGTTTTGTTAATCTGATAAAGAAAAAAGGGAAAATGAAAGAAAACATCTAAAAAACATTATTATTTTGGATCTTGGCCCAATCCTTTTCCTTTATTTCGTTTGGGCTTGAGATGTTAAAATGGGGTTTTTTTTTGTTATTTTGTTTTGGCCTTTTAAAGGTAAAAAGAAAAATCTGGAGATAAAAAAAAATGGAAGAATACAAAAATGTAAAATAAAAAAGGGGTTTGTCAGTGTAATTTAAAGTTAATTATTGTTTTATAGTGTCTTTTTGTTATGTCTTGTGATTAGTAAGCAAAAAAAAAGGGGAATGTGTTAGAGAAAAAATTTGTTTTGTGTTGTTGTGCTTAATTTAGTTTTTATTGTATTCACTTAGATCATAGTATGACAATGTGTTGTTTGTGTAGTTACTTGCTTGTCCTCGTGCATGCCTTAAAATAAAAAAAATCTTTTAATTCATGCAATGATCAATGATGATGATTGAATAGTGAATCATATCTTCAATGTCATTTGAATCATAAGGGTTTATTGAATAGCCCGGTGCTAACTTGAACCCTGTGCAAGAATAAATTCGTTTTCAAATAAAATCTCTTTTCAAAACAAATCTTTTTTCTTAACTAAAATAAACCAACTCACAATTATTTTCTAGAGAACTGCGTGACTTTGAGTTCCTCATTGCACCCGAGAATACGTAGGAGCAGAATTTCATTTCTGTCAAGCCAAAATTAAATTTTCATAATTTTGTGGTTTCCTTTTTATAAATAGTTACAATGTTTTGCAAAAGGGGTAAAATAAATATTTCCAAGGATTGTTAAGAATTTGCACAATTAACTTAAGGTACCATTTTAGAACAGGTGTGTTAGGGGTGCTGTGGGATTAAGTTTCCGCCCTTCCCTATCCATAACCGACTCCCGAATCCAATCTGGTTCCAAAGACTATTTTCAAAGAAAGGTTTTTCAATTTTTCCTAAGTTAAAATAAAATTGGTGGCGACTCCATTTTTCATTTCCTTTTTCTAAAATCTTATGAGTTACTATGTTTCACCGCGATCACGGTCGCGACAGATGGCGACTCCGCTGGGGATACTTAGAGAGTCAGGCCTGTTATTGTTAGTTGTGCAAATTATTGATAATCTCTATTTATTTATTTTACCCCTTTTTGTCTTTGTTTTTGTCTTCCTATTTGTTTGTAAATAGATTTTATTTAGTACTTTTATGTAAATATCTAATGGCATTATCTTATGTATATTGTGACCTGTAAATATATTGTGCATAATTGTTGAAACCCTAGGATAGATGATTGCTGGCTGGTTGTTGTATATATATTTTTGCAGGTTGGGGGTATTTTTATCTTTTTAAATTTTTTGTATAGGTTTGTATGCTCCCTCACACACATCATTATCACTTACCTCACACACTTTTTGGGCTCTATACCCGAGTCTGTGCGAACCCAAGGAGTAGGAGGGATCTCGACTTTTGTTATTGAGGGGCCTTGTGCTCACTTGACATTCGTTGGGACACCACTCAGATTATTACCAGTATCATAGATTAGTCATATTGAGAGGGTTTATCTTACTTGTGATTAATTCATGAATTGGGTCCTTGTCTTTCGAGATAAGGGCAATCTGGGAACCATGACTTTTTAGAAGTTTAGACCGTCCTGAAAAATTTTATACTGATAGATCGAACATAATGACTGTTAAATCTTAGGTTCCACTTGACTAGGACACAAAAGGGAGCGTACTTCTTCTTCTTTATTTATCTGTTTCTCATATCATTCATTCTTGTATTTAAAAAAAATCATAAAAAAAAGAAAAAAAAAGCTATTCATTGCTTGCATTTTCATAACATTCTTAGCATTCTAAAAAAAAAAGGCATCTTGTATTTTCATGACATTCATAGCATTAAAAAAAATAAAATGAATAAAAAAAAAGATACATCATCTTACCTTTTCATAGCATTCTAAAAAAAAAACTTCAATTTACATTTTCATGACATTCATAACATTTTTTTAAAAAAAAAAGAAGAAAAAAATATCATTTTACATTTTCATAACATTATTAGCATTATAAAAAAATAGCATCTTGCATTTTCATGCATCCCTAGCATTAAAAAAAAAATATTGCATTTTCATGACATAGCATTTTTTTTTTAAAAAGGGAAGAAAAATGAAAAAAGTGTTTTCAAAGTTCATTCATTTTATGCATCTCATGCATCTCATCTCATTCTTTGTTAAATGTTATTTTGTTTTAATAAATCAAATTGGTTTGAACCATTGTGCAGCCTAGGAAAGAAGGGATCAATCAAACCCAAATCCACAATCCTAGATCTTGGACCAGAATGGTTACTGATAACCCTGAGGAAGGGAGAAACTTGAGTATGGAAGTTGATGAAATGAAAGAGATGATGATTGAAATGACAAAATCCCATAGAAGAATGGAGGAAATGTTGTTGGCCCTGAGGGAGACTATCAACTTGATTAGGGCTACTGGAAATACAGGAGTGATTGGGGCATATCCGCACCTGTCAACTATTACTTCCATAAGGACAAACCCCGGGATCACCACTGAGATTCCTGTTGTGGGAAGGACCTCGAACACTGCACCGCTAGTGCTTCCTATCGGAGAAGGGTGTCATTTTTTTCAGAGGATACTCGAAATGAGGTCCACGGTAATGTCATATTCATGTGGGAATAACCACCATATAACCTTAACCTTCACTTTCCATACCAAATACATACACCTACATTTCCTTATTACCCCTCCCACCAATTTGTTCCAACCACAAATAACACCCCAACTCCACAATTCCAAACCAACAATGATCCCATACCATCACCATATGTACCAACTCGCCCATCTCATATCCGATATCCACTTGTACCTCCACAAAATTACCCAAACCTCCAATAGCCTCAACCAAACTTCCAAAATCGAGGCCACTTCCATCCTCAAAACTTACCTCCTTTCCCAAGATTATCCATGTCAAACGCAAACTTATTCCAAAGGCTGTTCGACGCTCACCTCATGTCGGGAAGTCCCGTACGTCCTTTAGAACCACCATTCCCAGCATGGTATAACCCAAGTTTAACTTGCAAATAACACAGGGACACCCCAAGGCACTCAATTGAAGATTGTGAATCTTTCAAGATTGCAGTAAGGAAGCTAATAGCTTATGAGAAGTTTGACATTCAAGAAATAGCTATACCTAGTGTTGTCAATAACCCAGTTCTTAATGAGGTAAATGCATGGGAGATGGAAGGATCACCCATAGGAAAGGTCAGAAGCTTGCGTGCACCAATGGCTGAAGTAGTCGAAGGGCTGAAGAAAGTAAGTTGTAGTATCACTGCATCGGCTGCAACTATGAAAGAAGAGGGGAAGCAGGATGAAGAATCAAGTTGTGTTGAGAGTTGTTGGGATTTTAAGGTGCGAATCCAAAAATTACTCGCTTCAAGAGTAATACAAGCTAGGCAAGATATAGCTTCCTCTGAAGAGGTCAATGTAGAGTTGGAGGAAATGGTGAGGAGCATAACTCTGGGAAAAGAAAATGATGCAGCACATTCCTCATCTGAGGGAAATACTCCCCGCACCAATCGAGATAATCATCTCTGAAGAAGTCATTCATCCTCTAGTAATTTGAAACCTCTGAACAATGGGAGATCTGAGGAATTATTTAAAGTAATTGCCATAAAAAAATCAGTGATGATGGACTTCTGTTAACTTCCTTGAAGCATTAATGTAATAAATCTGCATGGATATCTTGTTTCCTTTCGTTTTCGTCACAACATTTTCTTGACATTTGTTCTCTTTCGTTTCTTCAAAGTGTCTTCTTTGTATTTGGATCTCATGTGACTCTTGGCTATTCTCAGTTTAGTGGATATCAATAAAGTCCATATGTGCAAGTGTCATTTGCAAAAAAAATAAAAAAATAAAAGGGAGCAAAGAAGTAATCACTTAGTGTGCATTATCCTTTTGTCTCTAAATTAAATTTTTTGAAAATGAACGATCAAGATTTGAAATGAAGATTGATCATCTTTCTATATCCTTCACAAGAATTCATCTTTTCATTACTTCTCGTTGTCCCATTTTGAGCTTGAAAGTTTTCTTCAATAAACCTTGGACAAGGATCACCCTACACAATGGGATAGCACAAAACAAAGGTTGATTGTCATGATGACTATTTTGAAGCATAATGGGAAAAGAGAAAAAGAAAACATTATGAAGAAACTAAAAAAAAAAAAAAAAAAAAAGAAGAGAAAGGAAGGAAAGAAGAAAGAAAATGAAATGAAATGAGTCATGACAAAGGCGAATGAAAGAAAATGAAATGAAATAGGGAATAAATGAAGAGCAGTAAGAGAAAAGTGTGCTTGAAAGTGCAAAAGCAAAACCAAAGTTTAGCTTTGAACAAGGATCCTTGGTCCCATTCAACCCTTAAACAATTGTTTGAGCCTTATATCTTTTCTTTCATAACCTCTAACATTGGCCACGTTACAAACCTTAAAAAGTCTATTTTGATCAATGAAGGATTGTTATCATTTTCATTAACTTTAATTTTGAGCCAAATGTTATACTCATCTAAGTATTTAGTTCATTGCTCCTTAAAAAAATAAAAAAATAAAAAAATAAAAAAATAAAAAATAAAAAAAAAGAGACTCACACCAAAGTAAGTTTTACCCTGTTCAAGTTGGCCCTACACTGGGGCATTCTTTTCCGTGGTTCAAGGTAACCTACACTAGGACAAAATTCTCTCTAGTTCAATTTGGCTTTATACTAGGACAAGTTTCTACTCTGCTTGATTTGACTCTAAACTGGGGTAATTTTTTTCGTTCTCTTGGTTCAATTTGACCTACATTAGGGTAGCTTCGTGACTTACACTGAGGTAATTTTGTTCACAAATGACATACTCTAAGCCAAATTCATTTGATATCCTACATGAGGGCATATTTTTGTAGATACCTGATAAAATAATGGTCATGATGTCCAGTTGACGAGTAAAGATCAATCACTTCCATTCTGAGGCAAAAAAAAAAAAAACCTTTGGCTTTCTTGCTATTCTACTTCTTGTGTCTTTATCCTTTGTAAATGTCCTTTGTATAGTCATACTCCCAAAATCAATAAAAAGGTTACTCAGTTAGTAAATTCCTTTTCTATTGTACTTTTTGAATCCATGAGTGTCTGTTACGTAATGCTTCAGGTGAGGTGAACATGAGTACAACACTATGATCTGACCATCTAATGGTAATCTCCTGATGAACAATTCAGATCGAAGAGAACTTGAAATTCCCAATTGATGAAAGAGGAGGTACCCGAGCAAAAAAAAAGGGAGAGAAAAAGCTCATTAAGTTGAAAACCCGAAAGTGCAACCTAAGCAAAAAAAAAAGAAAAAAAAAAGAAGAGAGTCCGTTAGTCTGAAAACCTGAAAGGGCGGTCTAAGCAAAAGTTAAGGCAAATAAATAGGCAAAATCTCAAAGAAAGTTAGCCTGAAATGCCTTGAAGGGCACATCAAACTAGGGCAATTTTGAATTGCGTTTGATCAGCTACACATGGGCAATTTCGTTTGCATTCAGTTGGTCATACCAGGGTAAAATTTTTGAAGGATTAAAGAGAGATGTGTTGAAGGAAGTAGCAACAGAGACGTGATTGAGTTATCAAGTAGTTGCAGGGAATCAATTAGATGAGGGACAAAGTTAAATACTGGGGCAAAATTTTCTCTCAAGGGATCAGTTAAGCAAGGGCTCATCTCATTTCTCAAAAGGAGAGCTGAGAGCGAAAAAAAGAGGATGAGTAAGAAGGATCGAGGTTATCAGGTCCAACGAGCAAAAGCATGCGAACAAAGGTTTTGATTGGTCAAAGCTTTCCAAAAGTCGTTGTTGACTCAAAGGATTTTTAATAAAAAAAAAGAGAAAGGAACAAAAAGAATAAAATAAAAAAAGGAACAAAAAAAAAGAAGAAAAAGGAAAAAAGAGAGAAAAACAAAGAAAAAGAACAAAAAAAAGAAAATGAGAAAAATGTTTTTGGATCAAGATACCTATTGCCTTTTTAAATTTCTATTTTTCGAGAGCACAGTTGCCCATTGTCTTTTAAATTTCGGGACTCAGTTGCCTATTGTCATTTAAATTCCGGGACACAGTTGCCCATTGTCTTTTAAATTCAGGGACTCAGTTGCCCATTGTCTTGTTAATTTCGGGACTCAGTTGCCCATTGTCATTTAAATTCAGCGACTCAGTTACCCATTGCCTTTTAAATTCAGGGATTTAGTTACCCATTGTCTTTTAAATTCTGGGACTTAGTTACCCATTGTCATTTAAATTCAGGGACTCAGTTGCCCATTGTCTTTAAATTCCGGGACTCAGTTGCTCATTGTCATTTAAATTCAGGGACTCAGTTGCACATTGTCCTTTAAATTTCGGGACTCAGTTACCCATTGTCTTTTTAAATTCTTTTGAGCGCATCGGCTCCTGTCATTTACTTTTGAGTGCATCGGCTCATGTCATTTATTTTTTTAACGCATTGTCTCCTGTCATTTACTTTTTGGGCGCATCGGCTCCTGTCATTCCTTTTGAGCGCTTCGACTCTATGCATTTTAATTTCTGCCAATTCTGAGCGCATTGGCTCCATGCATTCTAATTTCTGTCAATTCTTTTGAGCGCATCGGCTCCATGCATTTTAATTTTTGTCAATTCTGAGTGCATCGGCTCCATGCATTCCATGCATTTTTAATTTCTGTTATATTCCTATCATTCCTTTTGAGCGCTTCAGCTCTTCGCATTTTTTGTTCTCGCATTTATTTTGCATCTTATGCATTGCCGGATAAAATTAGAGTTCATGTCTTTACTCGTCTCTTACAATGATAAAATGAAAAAACTTCTGTTATTCCTTTTATCTAATAAGAAACAAGTAAAGAGGGGCAACTGTGAATACTGAATTTTGACCGGGCTAAAAATAAATAAAACAGGATAAAAAAAACAAAAAACAAAATAATGAAAAAATAAAAAAAATAAACAAAAGGAAAACTTAAAAAAAAAAACAAAAACAAAAAAAAAAGAAACAATGAAAAGAGAAGCTAATGGAGCGAAAAGAAAGATAGACCTCCAATCTTTACGGGAGCCACAAAGAATGCAATTGCAGAGCCTCAACAGGTCAATGAGTAGAATGAGAAAGAAGAATGGAGCAGGAAATGGGAAGAAGATGAGGCATAGGGCAGAGGAATGGAACACAAAAAGAGAAACTAGAAAATGGACCAAACAGAATCAGCTGCTGCAACCCCATTTTTCTCTCTAAATACCAAGGTTCAACGTTCTGAAGTCAGGGGGGAATTTTTTTTGGGAGCAGAAAAAAAAAAGCACACTCTGCCGAGAAACCATTTTTCTTCAAGAAAAATCACATTCATCTGGATCACCCATCAAAAAACCACCTTCACTAATCACCTTGAAGGAACCATTCCAACCTCACCATTTTTTTTCTCCCAACCGTGACTAGCTGCACTACGGCCCCCTTACCACCACTTCTTCTCCACACATCGCCTTAACCATCTCATCCAAACTCCCATAATCACCCAACCTCATCCTCCTAACCGTAACCACCACGTACCCAAAAGCGCCCCCACTAAAACCGGCAGTGACCATCATCATCCCCCGCAACCATTCATCACCTCCTCTTCACCATCCAAGTTCCACCACCACCGTTGAGTTGACTCACTCACCCCCATCACCTTCTTCCATCTTCCTCTGCCATCACTTCTTCCACCATTCTCTCAAACCCAAACCCCCACCCATCAATCTTAACCAATCTTCATCAACCTTCCAACCATAACTCAACCAAAAAAACTACCATCACCCCTCCCAACCAAGCGTGGACCTCCGTGAGCCACCCCACTGAACCACGAACGACATCACAGACCTGCCATCAGGAGCACCACCCGTATGATCCCCTCCCTCCGCTGCGAAGCCGTGAGTCGAGTTGCTCATCGCCTTCCGCGCTCAGCCAACGTCGTCGTGTCGCTCCACCAGATCCCACCGCGCCACACCACCAGTCACCTCGCTCCAGTTCAACCAACCCGTCGCCCCACCCATAGATTCGGCTCAGATCTGGACGAACTCGTCCTCCCCGTCACCTCCGCACAACAGCCACCGTACCAGGTCCGGTACCGCAGTTCGCGCCCAACCTCACCGTCACGAGGGCCGTGCAGTACACACCACGATGAGCCGGAACCTCTACGCTGCTGGTGGTTCTTTTTTTCTTCCCCCTGCTCCATTTCCTTTGTTTCTCCAGAATGGTTTCACTGTTTTCATCTGTTTAAAGTTTTGAGTTTTGCTTTATTATTATTATTATTGTTATTCCTTTGGGTTTTGTTAATCTGATAAAGAAAAAAGGGGAAATGAAAGAAAACATCTAAAAAACATTACTATTTTGGATCTTGGCCCAATCCTTTTCCTTTATTTCGTTTGGGCTTGAGATGTTAAAATGGGGTTTTTTTTGTTTTTTTGTTTTGGCCTTTTAAAGGTAAAAAGAAAAATCTGGAGATAAAAAAAATGGAAGAATACAAAAATGTAAAATAAAAAAGGGGTTTGTCAGTGTAATTTAAAGTTAATTCTTGTTTTATAGTGTCTTTTTATTATGTCTTGTGATTAGTAAGCAAAAAAAAAAAAGGAATATGTTAGAGAAAAAATTTGTTTTGTGTTGTTGTGCTTAATTTAGTTTTTATTGTATTCACTTGGATCATAGTATGACAATGTGTTGTTTGTGTAGTTACTTGCTTGTCCTCGTGCATGCCTTAAAATAAAAAAATCTTTTAATTCATGCAATGATTAATGATGATGATTGAATAGTGAATCCTATCTTCAATGTCATTTGAATCATAAGAGTTTATTGAATAGTCCGGTGCTAACTTAAACCCTGTGCAAGAATAAATTCATTTTCAAATAAAATCTCTTTTCAAAAAAAAAATTTCTTAACTAAAATCAACCAACTCACAATTATTTTCTAGAAAACTACGTGACTTTGAGTTCCTCATTGCACCCGAGAATACGTAGGAGCAAAATTTCATTTTTGTCAAGCCAAAATTAAATTTGCATAATTTTGTGGTTTCCTTTTTATAAATAGTTACAATGTTTTGTAAAAGGAGTAAAATAAATATTTTCAAGAATTGTTAAGAATTTCCACAATTAACTTAAGGTACTGTTTTAGAACGGGTGTGTTAGGAGTGCTGTGAGATTAAGTTTCCGCCTTTCCCTATCCATAACCGACTCCCGAATCCAATCTGGTTCCAAAGACCATTTTCAAAGAAAGGTTTTCTAATTTTTCCTAAGTTAAAATAAAATTGGTGGTGACTCTATTTTTCATTTCCTTTTTCTAAAATCTTATGAGTTGTTATGTTTCACCGCGATCACGGTCGCGACAAGGTTATTTCTGGTTTACTTATTAGAGAACAAAATAATAGTCACATTCATGGAATCAAGATAGCAAAAATAGCCCTAGAAATTTCACATTTATTCTTTGCTAATGACAACATTCTCTTCTTTAGAGCCTTCGAACTACAGGTCCAAAAAGTAATAATAATCCTTTAATCCTACTAAGATGTTTCGGACTAGTAGATCAATCTTGACAAGTTTGAACTTTCCTTAAGCCAAAATGTGCACACTACCAAACAAATGGAGATCCAAAGGTGGATGAGAGTTAAGGCGGTGGAAATCATTCTAAATACTTAGGAATTCTAACTTTTGTTGGAAGATCCAAGTAATAATTTTTTACTTTGTCTAAGAGAGAGTTTGGGAGAAGTTGAAGGGATGGAAAGGGAAAAGTCTTTTAAGAGTTGGGAAAAATGTTCTCATTAAATCAGTTGTCTAGTCGATCCCCACATGCATTTTGGGTTGTTTCAAACTTCCTAAGTCTCTATGTTCACATGTTGAGGTCATGATAAATAATTTCTAGCGAGGAAGCAAAAATGGTAAAAGGAAGCTTCATTGCATTAAGTGGACAAAGTTATGTGCTTTAAAAGAAGATGGAGTTCTTGTCTTTCAGGAACTAAAGGCTTTCAACTTAACAATCCTGGCTAAACAAGGCTAAAGATAAATCAAATACCCTAACTCATTTATTGCTATAGTCCTAAAGGTTAAATACTACCTAAGAACAAACTTCTTAAAATTTTAGTTGAGACATTCTCTAAGTTACACTTGGTGGAGTATTTGGTCTGCAAGCTAAATTTTATGCAGTAGGGGAATCAAGAGGATTGGGAGATAATTGGCTCCCAAACCAGTCATGGTTCAAGGTTTTGAGTCCTTGCACTATTCTTGAACATAATGCGACAATATCTTACCTTATTGACATAGATCTAAGGCAATGGAATCGTGAGTTAACATATCAAGTCTTCTTATCCTTTGAGGCGTCCCAGATAATTGAAATTCTCCTTCTAAGTCTTAACAAGGAAGATAACTTTTTTTGGCACGCAACAATGGATGCAAATTTTATAGTCAAATCAATGTACCATTTTGTCATATCTAGACCAATGGATTAAGCAGGACCTAGCAAGACCTCCCAACAACCTACAATCAATTGGAAAAGGTTCTTGAAATTAGTTATTCCCCCTCATACAAAAAAATTCCTTTTGAACTTCTCTGCAATGTGTTATTCCTACCCAAAATGATATAAGACCAATGGAGAAAAGAACAAAAAATCCTCGATGTTCTAAAGGCACTTGGTGCCAAGAAACTTGGTTTCAAAGTAGGGAATATAATCCACTAAATTCAATTATCAATATTCAACTAACTTCTACAATATAATAGGAGAGTATTTATAGCTCGCAAACAAAACAAACCAAATATAAATAAAATACAACAAATTAATGATAAGATTTGAGATTTGATAGAATTCCATTAAAACTAAAATCTTAATTATAAAATAGATAAAATTCCTAAAAATATGGAAAGATAAAATCTCTAAATAACATAATTATCTATAAAATCTTAAATTATCAAAATCATAAATAATACTAATTTATTATGGATTACTCTTTCCCTCTGGTAAATGGAGCAGATTTTCTTACCGCCTTATTAGCAAGTTATTTCTTAGGAGACTTTCCACTAGTGAACTTGCGAACAGTTTGTTTCGTATCGATCAGAGAACAAACAATGAAGAGAAAAAGGAAGAATAAGTGTAGAAGCGAGAAAAGATGGAGTTTTGAAATTGGGACAAAACAATCACATATTTCAATAACTTTTTGGTGGTTTGAGGCAAGTTAAACGAAAATCTAGCGACAGTAGAACAACTTTGGTTATGAAAAACCTTTGCTTTCAAATAACTCAAAACTTGGGGATTAACAAGGCTCTGATACCAAATTAATGTAGGAAAAAAGAACTCTCGGGGTTCCAAAGGCACTCAGTGTCAAAAGACTCGGTCTCAAAGTAGGGAATATAATCCACTAAATTCAATAATCAATATTCAACCAACTTCTACAATATAATAGGAGGGTATTTATAAACCTTAAACAAAATAAACCAAATATAAATAAAATACAGCTAATTAATGATAAGATTTGGGATTTGATAGAATCCCATTAAAACTAAAATCCTAATTATAAAATAGATAGAATCCCTAAAAATACGAAAAAAAAATCCTAAATAACATAATTATCTATAAAATCTTAAATTATCAAAATCATAAATAATCTTAATTTATTATGCATTACAAAAGTTTATTGTCAAAAAGAGAAATTCCATGCAACTCATTACGCCCAAGATGCCTAAAATTAGAGGAATCTATTAGTCATGCTTTAAGATATTGTGAATGGATCAAAGAAATTTGGTTCAGATCTCTTTTAGGTTTAAAGATCGATGCTTTGGCCATGATGAGCTTTAAAGATTGGTTCAATCTGATTTTGGAACAAGCAAGCGCAAAAACTATGACCTTTTTCTACATCCTCCTCCATAGGTGTTCGCTTGATCGCAACCTCATATGCTTCTAAAAGCAATCTTAAATGCAGGAAGATTTGATTGACAAAGCCCTCACCATCCATCACAAGTTCATAATAGTGGCTCTCTCCTTTATCGAACCCTCTCCCTAGACAGGTACAAGGATCAATTATGACTTTCACTCATGGAGCCCACCTATTTCGAACAACTTTAAGTTAAACTTTGATGCTACTACCGAATCGAATGGGAGATCAACTGCTGGTGTAGTTATCTGTGACTCTGAAGGTTGTATTCTTGTAGCAGCTTCTTGGGCTTTGCTTGATAACATGAGCCCACATATGGATGTGGAAAATACAACTCTTTTGGGCCTCCAACTAGCTCGAGATCTCTGTTTCTTCGACATCATGCTTGAAGGGTATTGAAAGTAGGTTATTGATTATCTCACCCAAAGGAAGCACAAAGACACCTATTTTGGATTGATGTTAGATGAAAGTCTTTCTTTGTCTACTTTGAACATTTTTATCCCAATACATGTAAAAAGACAAGGAAATAGGGTGGCTCATGATTTAAACAAGCCTTTCTCCAATCCTAACTGTATTTGGATTTAAGAGGCACTGCAACCCATTTGTAATTTGACCATTTTGGACTTATTTAATCCTTAGATAAAGGCTTTTTAACAGTCAAAAAAAAATTTTGCTATCGCCATCAATTATAGTCAACCCCCTTAATCTCAAACCTAGCTCCAAACAACAAGAATAAACCACAATGCAAGGAGCTAGTAACTCTAACAACCCCCTATTTGCCTATATAAGTTTTCAATCAACAAATCTTATTGCCATATGTCATTTATACTTCACCCTCTAAGAAATAACTATTCATCAATTATATAATATTTAGAATAGTAGTTAGATCTTACTTGTTGAAGGCATGGTAGAACAATCACAAAATCCTTGTGAGAACCTACAAGGATAAAAGACTAGAACTTCCTCTACAACTCCCTCTCTCCCATGTACTAGTTCTTAATGGGATAAGCCAGAGAGTCGCAATATATAAAGTGCAGAGGGGACCTAACTATATATACATAATATAATGGGCATTATCATCAAAAGCCCATTAAGTTAAGGCTTACGCTAATTTTATTAAACTACACTAATCTAATGTTGGGTGTCCTTAGCCTTTGACAATCGGATCACTAAATTAATAAGATCTAATACATATTCAAATGGATCATAATATTGTCAAACCCAAGCCAAGCCTTTATTTTTATCCCCTTAAACTAATACCTTACTTATATATCAGTCCAAACACTATGCACCTCAAGCCAAAGCTATCTCTAAGCCCACCACTAGTAACTCGAACCAAACGTGCAAAACCCTTTGAAACCACCAATTTCATTCAGCCTCTGAACTTAAATAGGACTAAAAAATATAGAACCTTGTCAACCCCAAATAGAACAAGGGAACATAATAACACCCACCTACACCTAGAACCATGTCCCCCGCCTTCTCCATTAACCAACAACCTTAATCACTATAGTGTTTCAATACCCAAAATCAAAGACCTTTGTTCTCTTGTTGTGTTGCTCTTTAGCATTTTGCTTAGACCAAATTAAGCTTGTTTTATTTTGGGTTGGTTCTTGTTTTATTTGACCTTATTTGCTTTTATTAATCTGGGCTTTTGTTTGATTTATTTTTAATTTGGGTATGTTTCATTGTTTTATGTTGGATTGGCTATTTGGACCTTTTTTTGGGCTTATGAGTTTAGTGCAAGAAATTTATAACATTGGAAGAAAAAGGTTTTTTAAGATTTAGGCTTAATTTTCTCTTACTGACCTAGAGCTTGTTTATTTTACCTTTTAAATTTGAGTCAACAAGTTTTACTTAGAGATAGGTTTGACTCTCTTTTTCAATAAGCCTGTTTTATTGATGGGTTAAGGTTTACTTTTTATGGTTTTTTCCCCTCCTTTCTTAGTTGGGTTTGGGCTAAATCCATGCAATGATGGATAATGTTGTTTGGATAATTTTGTGTTATCTATATCATTGTTTGAATTCATAATGGTTTATTAAATAGCTTAACGCTATCTCAAATTTTGTGTAAAAGTGAATTTTTAATATTTGATTTTATCCCAACAAAATATCATTCTATAAATCCTTTCCAAATGATATTTTTTCTTAATCTTTTCATAATCAAAATCAACCAACAATGAGTATTTTTTAAAAGAATTATGTGACTTTGACTTCCTAGTACTTGAAGATATGAAGGCATGAAAGGTAAGTCAAAATTGTAAATATTTTCATTTAATTTCTTTGTTTATTCTTTGCTTTAGGGGTAAATTAAATATTATTGATAATTTGCACAACCAAATTTAGGGTTATTGTCTTACAATGGATGTATCAAGAGTGCATTAAGATTTAGTTTCAACATTTCCTTGTGAATAATTAAACTTATGAACCTAATTCATGTTTGAAAACCAATTTCAAATAAAAAGAATTTTTTAATTATTTTCATAAAATAAAAATTGATGACGAATCCTGAATTTTTAATGAATTTAGTTGCTATTTCGTTGTAATTCCGTTCGTAACATGATTTTCAATGGAAACACTTTTCTTCCTTTGTTTCTTTGCCATATCTCAAGTTTTTAACTTTTTGAGATCTTAAAGTTTCTCAATATCTTCGTTGATACTTTTTCACTCAAGACAATTTATACTAAGTTACTAGAATAATATCTTGTTAACCCGATGTGGAGAAGGTGGTAAGTTGAAGTTGAGATAAAATAGCCTCTAGGGGTGGAGTGTCATATAGTTTGAAGGAAGCCTTGGCGACCAAATCTCCCCCCCACCAACCCCACAAGTTTTTCAAATTGTCTTGATTTTGTATGTTAATTTTATTGCAAAGAAATAAAATATTTTTTACTTGGCCCTATGAATCAATACTACTTTTTCCCTTAATAAAATTGTCTAGCTATACCCATGATGGCTTGGATGAAAATTGAATCCGAATCAAGTAGCTCTTAAAGGACTTAGTGCCATTTGTATTAAGGCTTAAAGGAATTATATCTATTTTTTCCACAATGTATGCAATCTCCAAAATAAGGACACAAAGGTTGCTCTCTCAATTATTCTCTCTTGAATGTAAACTAGAGTTACTCACTCTCAATAGTGTTGTAGTAGTTCTTCTTTATTAGTCTTCTCCTATTTAATAATAAGGGAAATTACAATTTACACCCTGAAGTTTCATCACTTCTCACTCGACCCCCTCAACTTTTTTTTCATGTCACCTAACCCCCCTCAACTCTTAGTTTAAGGTGAATGTGACATTTATCTGTTAACTCTAACAGATGTTTTCCATTTGATAGGCACGCGTTCTGTCATCTTCTCCAATGAATTGTTTCCCCTATCAATAGCCACGATTGTTGCAGCCAATCCCCAATCCATTTCTCTAACTACCCTACTCACCAACACCAACACCAAGACCTTTTCATTGATCATTGACGCTTGCCCCTTCTTCTCCAATACCCACAGTGAGCTTTCGCAGGGACCAAGCGAACAACAAGGAGGAAGACAGACTAGAACCCATCGCCCATTGTGCCAGGGAGGGTTTCTCCCTTTCATTCATTGTACCATGTATTAGAATGTCTAGGATTTTGTTGATGACTAATATGATTCGTGGATAAGGGTTTAGTGTGTAAGGAGTACAATGCTGGATTAAGGTGGAAAAGGTTGTGTCAATTTTGATAGCTAAGCATAAGGATTTTAATGTTGGGTTGGGTGGAATAGGAAAAACACTATAAAATGTAAGCATAATTAATGTGTCAAAATGAATGAAATCTCTGATCCCATACTGTCCACAGGGACATGATGATCCAAATTGATATTGTCCAAATGAATAATAAAATCAGTTGAGTTAATTCATTTTGTGTGAAATTGTTGTTTGGATATGCCTATATGATTCATCAAAATAAAGGTTCTCTCTAAATTGTCATAGTGTTTATAAATATGCTTGAGTATTATCCTAGATTATCAATTTGATGTGGATGATACTTTGAATTTAAAGCTTTTGAGTTGTTGGCATTGGTTTCCTTTTAATTGTGATCATGAAATATTATCCTTGGAAACTAGTTCTTCTGATAGGTGTTGGTTGGGTTGAGGGTGAATAAGATTTGTTATATGATATTAGGGCTGGATGATGGGTACTTTTCAAACCAAGTCTGAATCTGATCTTTTTTCTTTGGAGAAATTCAAATATTTGGCAAATTAGAATATGGTTGTGAATGTGAACTAATGTTTAACTTGCACACAAAGGAAATTTCTTTTACTGTTGATTATTGATAAATGTAGACGGCATAGCCAATTAGAACTTTATGATGGATGATTGGAGGTAAGAAACATTTTAGATATGGGTTAGAGGTAAGCCCTACTTGACAGAGCTACTTCTCAAGGCTGCTACATTTGATTATTATTTGTGCTTAAAGTTAGGATGCTCAAGATCACCTTTACCTTAGCTTTAACAGTAACCTTTGTATTCTAAAGACCATGCTTGGGGGATGTTAATAAAGGGTTTAGGGTGTGGGAGCTATTAGCAAATATATGATACCTCTCTAGTTTCTCTACAATGTTGCATGTCAATTTCACTTTCTCTGCAATGCTACATTTATTAGGCTAATATCTTTGAGCTTGTTAATCAAATTTAGAATGTCTTCGCCAGATAGAATGTCCTATCTAATCATGCAAATATATGAACCTCTTAACCTAATCTAATTATATTTCTCCTCTATTTGTGTCCTTTTGTTGCATTTTAGTAATATATAATTTGATGTGTGATATTATAGGACAAGGGTGAACTGCCAAAGGAGTTTGTTATTCAAAATGGCATCAATCTTGGACCAATTCTACATTTCCAAGACCTTGAAAGCAATATTAACCTAATTGGGTTTGACATAGATGGTGATCAAGGGTTCTTGACCATTGGATGGAGAGAACTACACCAATTCTATGGCCTCCAAGGCAACTGTTGGTTGCAATTGTTTAATGTCGGTGGGGATAGATTTTATATGAAGATACATAGAAGTTAAAACTAGGATGATGAAATCAACTATCCATAACTCATCTTATGAGACACTGAAGATGATGCTGAAATTGATGATGTAGCAAAAACTAAGATTGATAATGAAGCTTCTTGCTTTAAAATGGTACTCAACAAGTCATTGGCAAAATCAAACCAATTGGTAAGTTTATTGAATTTATGGATTTTTGGTATATGTAACTAAATGTATTACAATTGATCTAATTGACTTTTTTTATATATGTAGTACATGCTTGTTGCATTTTCCAAGTAGTGGATGGTGCCCATCAAAGGTAAGTGAGCTTTAAGGGTAGATGGTATAAGTACTCTTGTTGACCTCCATCAAACTAGTACCATACCTCAAGAAGTAAAAATCATGAGTGGATAGAGCTCATTATGTCAGAGTCATGAACTGAAGGAAGGTGATGAATTTAAATTCAAGTTAGCTGCTGCAGTGGAGAGAACACTTGATGTGGTCATCATCCACTGTTGCAAAGGGAAGAGGATGAGATGAGTACTAAAGAGGAATAAAAAAACCTAGAATATTTACTGTGTAATTATGACTGAAATGTATAGGGTTTAATAGGGGAACTAATGTAATTTTCACTACGTAATCAGTACTTGTTGGTACTATTTTTATTTTTATTTTTTGCTTTACAATTTAGAATTGGCTAGTTGCCTTTTGGACAAACAATGTGCCCTGTATTTTGGCAACATAATCTAAATGGATAGTGCCCTGTGTTTTTATTGTTTGTGTTGAATTTATTTATAGCTTGAGTGGTTAGATTTGTGTTGGATATGCATTTTGTGTTTAAATGCTACAGGTGATTAAGGTATGTCAAATTTGCATCACATTTAGTTGTAACCCACATCACACATTGCACTCACAGCATACATTTGGGACTCACACTTTGTACTCATATCACACATTTTGCACCAAAATAGATGCTAAAATTACCAAAACAAAAATTATCATATAAATCATTGTTCATTACCAAAAGCAAGATATCATGACCATAAATGGTTCATTAAGAATATCATATTAATGATTTAATACCAAGATCACATTATATTAACCATAGAAGATGTTATTACCAAATACAAATGCATTGCTTGACACCTTATAAATAAAGACAAAGATCTAATCCAACTATTTACCACATCACTATAACCCTTTGTCCTAATACTTCAATATCTCCAACTATTAGTAGTAGTAGCAATAGTAGTGGTGATGCTCTTCTGCTTCTTAGGCTTTGTTCATGCTCTTCTCCTTCAAATGAAATTGAAGATCTCTAAATATCCCTTCATACAAACCATTAAATAAAATGGAATAAGTTCAATATTCAAGTCAGAAAATCATGTTAAAAAACTATACAACACCAATTAAATACAAACGTGCAAATACCACTGCCCACATAGGACCCTTTCCTATTTTTTAGTTTTTCCTTTTCATTTAGGCTTGGTTAAGTACCTGCCTTCTCCCATTTGTCCTTCCAAGCAAAAATATTGTGATCACTTGGCCATGCTAATCCTACTACTAGCATATAAGCCTCTACTACACCATTCATATGGTCATTGTTGGTGTTATAACCACCTTCAGGCCCAAAATCATTTATTTCATCATATTCATAGTCTGACTCTATCTCTCATTGACCATCATCTTCCTCTTCCACCACCATCCATCTACTAATGTCATGATTCCCTCCACCTCTACCTGCTTCATCATTCCTATTAGGCCTAATTTCAACTAGTGCAAATGATTGTAACCAAGGACCTATTCCAGTAACAACAAACATAATCCAAATGTTTTGCCTACGCATAGTATACACGTTAATCATCTCCATCATATGATTGTCATCCATTATTCTAACTAACCCATGATTCAAAGTTAGTCCAGGTATTTGATAATATAGTTTTGATGTATTAGGATACCCAAGTTCAACAATTATGTTTAGTAAGTACCGAAATGTTGTGTGCACTGGATCAATTGGACATAGAATTTCCTTATAATCACCCGAATAAATCCTCCTAGGACTCTTATTAAAAAAACTCCCATGATGCATCACAATGGAACAAAATCCAGACATCCTTCGAAAGTAAAAAAGACAAGTGTCAAGGATTAACAACTAAAAATAATAAACAACATAGGACAATGGTGATCTGCCATAATAAAAGGTAATGCATATTAAAAGTTGCAAACCCAAGTGCAGGTTGTTTCAAGTAATAAATTCTCGGAAGTCCGAGGTTGATCCACAGGGAATTGATGAAGAAAAAAATTCTTTGACGTAAGGTAAATATTTTGTCACAATAATAAAAGTGATAAAACTTGGTCACAAATAAAAAAAGATTTACTTGGGTTAGGAGATCCACTTTTGGTAAGTAAATTAAGGACAAGATTAATTTTTTTATAACTCAATTAGAATCCACGCATAATGGAGGTTCTAATCGAAAAATACAACATTAAAAGTTCATTTAAGATTATATACGTAATTATATTATGGTTCCTTTAATTATTTATTAACACCACCACTTATAAATAGGCTCAAGCATTCATTATGCCAACCTCTTGTCTACAATGAATCAAGATCTCCACTTTACAAGGAAAATTTCTAAATTGATTGAAAATAGAATACAACACGTATAATGATCACTTGATAATATATCATTTAAGTACAAGAAAGAAATTAATCTAACCTTAATTTATTACCAAAAGCTTCACCCTTTCACCTAAGTAAATTTGGCTGCAACCCACATCACAGTTTTGCACTCACATTGCACCTATGCCACATGAAAATTAGTTACTCATAGACAATAAGAAAGAAAGAGAGAAGAAGAAGAACATAACTTCAATTTAGAACAAAAGAAAACTACAACAAGATAAACAAACAACACAATAGCATGATCTTGATAACTAACACTAAGATTCCTAAATGATCAGCCAATGATGCCAAATATAGAGGATTAGGGATACAAAATGACAAAAGGGCTGATTAATGAGTAAGTGGATGAGTGAGTGGATGAGTGAAAAATGTCAAATGACTTTTGATGAATGAAAAATTATTGAGATTATTTATCTCTAAAATCATTCAGTGCTGAACTCATTGAATACGTCAAAGAATTGAAAAATGGTCTTCATGAAAGTTGTAGGATTTTGTCTTAGCTTTCAAATGTTGTTAGTTTTAGCCTAAAAGCATTCCTACAATTAGAGATATGGTCTGACATCTGTACCATGCAAACGTGGCTTAGCTACATAGGACTCTTTTATTTTTTTGTTTTTCGACTTACAAGTCCAATATGACCTCTAAGAAATTCGAAATGGGTCTTGTGTTCTTCATGAAAGTTGTAGATATGGGTCTTAACTTGCATATGCCAAAATTTCAGCTCAATTCAGTTCTTACAGCCCGAGTTATGTTCTGATTGCTACATATTGTTCGGGTTCTAATCACAAAACCCGTGTTCTGACTTTTAAGACCAATTAGCTCCACTAGATGTCTGATTTTGACTAGAACTCTCATAAAAGTTGTAGAACTCTCTCTTATCTTTCCTACAAATTAAAATACATAATTATTAGACATTTAGAATTTAAGATATGACCAAAATACAGAAACAGTGTAAGATATAAATCATGTTAAAAAAATTAATTAAGTCTAATTTGAATCCAAACTTACAAAACATAACTAAAGTCAATTAATTAAGTACATGAAGAGTGTAAATGACTAAAAATAAAAATTTATTAATGTATAAAATATGTTATTATCAAAAGGAAAACATGTGGGACCAATAAGGGATCACATGCATAAAAGGAACAACAATAAGAAGGATGAATGGGGACTACATGCTACATGGTTAGGCTTTGGTTGAAGAAGAAATCCATACCTGTTGAAGAAACAACTAGGTTTCATGCCCAAATCTCTTTCTCAACCAATTTGTGTTAATGGTGGGCTTGTATGAGGGAAAACGTTTCATTAGAGAAAAGGACATAACACGTGTCTATCACGTGTGCAAACATTCATTAGAGTTAATAGATAAACATCACTTTCACTTTGAATCAAGAGTTGAAAGGGGTTAAGTGACGTAAAAAAAAAAAAAGTTAAGAGAGGTCAGTGAGAAGTGATAAAACTTCATGAAGGTAAATTGTAATTTCCCCTTAATAATAATTAGTCTTCTATGAGACTAATTCCAATGAGTTCACTCTCCTAGTGAATCCTTATTTTATGGAAGTCATCTACTATCACAATTATCTCTTATTTAATTAATTCATAATAATTAATTAATTATCCATTATGACTTAATCATTGAATATGGGAAGTTGATATCATAATGTATCGTAAGGCCAGCATCTAAGGGTTAATTCCTCTAAATGCACGAAATAGAAAATGCACTTCCTCGAGAAGAAACTTAATCTCCATTGACGCAAAAAGTACAAACAAAAACTCATCGTAAAAGAAAATATGAAACACAACTTAATAGATGTCTTTATTTCTTCTCTTGGTAAATGATAGCCCTACAATGAACTGTGAATGCACTAAAAGAAAAAAGAGAAATTATTGTCTACACTTAATCTAAGACTGTAAAAAAACTTAAAACATAATCATTTTATATTAAACCAATAAAAAAATTGCTGCATGTATTTATGTGCAAAACATTTTTATATTTAAAAAAATTGTCAGTATTTTATTAAATTAATCTACATAAAATGTGTTGATTAAGTCTGTTGAAGAATTTCGTGGGGAGAGGCCATCAACTGATGATGACACAAGCTGTAAATTTTCATATAAAGATAATCTGCGAAAAAAACAGATTTACATAGGAAACTTCGGATTGAAGCAATCCCTACATAAAAAAAGAAGTATTTTTGGTGAAGGAGGAGAAAACAATTAAGGGACAAATTAAAATGCTTTAAAACTAATCAACAAAAAGCTTTACAAAGATCATTTTTAAGACCCAAACTAATCATTCGGATGACATAAGCATACTAAACGGTTAATAGAAAATGGTTCCATCCTCCTGTCAATTCTTGTAGGAAGTAAAGAACAAACCCAGATATGGAATTCCAATGGTTGTTGGCTTCTTTTGTAGGTATTGCAGAAGGCTGGTCAGACACGAATTTTCAATCAATAAACCAAAAGGCATGACTAGTCTGCATGCATGTCCATGGCAGAATCATTGGAACTGAATGTAATAGAATCCCTGCTTTGCTGGTGAAGAGAGCTGGGTTCGGTGTTCCGGTTTCCATTCCCCATGATGAGACCACTAGAGTAGCACCCTCCCTCACCGATTTGATAATGCTGAAGACTTTGACGAACCGGGCTTGACAAAGCATTTGAAAACACAGAATTCTTTGATTGATTATCACAATGCTCAGAGCGCAGTCCCTGCCCGGCAATTGTTTGGCCAGAAGATCCTAAAGTGACTGGAAAACCAGAACTAGTCACATGCATTACTGGTTGTGACTGCTGGTGTTGCAGTGGTGCTCTAGGTGACATGGATGGCTCCTCTCCACAATAGTCCAGCTCATTCTGCAAGCAGAGGAATAAACTTTCACACAAATACTTTGCAGCCAATAACAACATAAACTAATAATCTTAAAGCCTAAAGGCATTCCTAATGCCACACTACATCTACTATGTTATCACCTTATTTTTTCAGTGTATAACCTTTTTTTTAATAGAATTTCACAATGTATTATTTCAAGATATCTAAATTGCAACAAGAACACACATGTTACAAAATCATGCCATTTTAATTTCTGGGAAATATTCAATCCTACAAATCTTGAACATGGCAAAAAAGAGGAACTTGTTATTAATTTATTGTCTTTTCTACCCTATACTCTACCAATCAACATTCCCCAGGGCAATTTATACCTTCTGAAGCCCACAGGTGGGATAAAAATTACAAATAATTATGTCCACAAAAATTTAAAATAGCACAGTTATGCTAATAGATGCCACCTCTTCTATTATTCCAGAAAATGAAACATGGAGGGAACAGAATAGCATTATCCATTAGAGAAATCAAGATGGATTTCTCCCACTTAGAGTTTTACCCAATTGACTGCCCAAACCTTTTCGTTTGATCCATGTAGCTGACTCCACCTAGTGGGAAAAGACTTTGGTTGTCGTTGTATTGCCCAGACCTTTCCTAGATGAAAGTTATTTTGTATTGAAAAAATATATCATAAATCATAATATGCAATAACCAACCCATGAATATGACTATCTCAGACAGATTACAGCAATATTTAATGATTGAATCAATATATTATACAGGATAACAGGTCTCGTTCATTCAACACTCTAATTAGACATGCCTGAAAGATCTGGGAGAGAGGAATAGCTGCAATACTAATAGGACAAAAAACAAAGCAAAATGAGAAAAAGAAAAGGCTTGTTAGACAAAAAGACAGTGGCTAAAAGGGTTACTGATATTGACCCTGGCTATGGATTGGAAACAAAACATACCCGATTAATTAAGCAATTTTACTACAGGTGAATGCTTTTACTTCAAAATGTCAAATTTTCAGCAGAAAGCTGATGAATGAAGACAAAAAGAAAATATAATATTTTACAGAAAAACTTGGGTGTGCCCTAGCTCAGTGGACCAGTTTTTGTTGACTAGCTTTACAGGTTTTGGTAGAAGTAAAGAAGCCAAATTATTGAGGCAATGTGCAATCTATGCTACACTTTGATGCATTTGGTTGGAGTTCAGGCATCTTTAAAGAGATTTTTGGATGAGCAGCTTCTTTGGGATAAGATTAGGCGCTTGACTTATACTTGGTGCTTAGCACATGGTCTTTTTTAAAGGGGTTTCACTTACAGATATGTTGAGAGATTGGAACTCTCTTGGCTGTTCTCTCTTGGTGTAAAGCATATGGTTGTTTTTTCTTTTCTTTAGGATCTTTTATCCTCCTAACTCTTTGTAATCATCGTTTCTTTGTCTTAGTGAATTTCTTGTTTTATCAAAAATAAATAAATAAATACAAAAGACAATTTGCTTGTACTTTTCTTTCTCTGTACAGTAAAAGAACTCACTCCTGATTAGGGGTGGGCTATGGGCTTAATTCTATAAAGCCTTTTGTAAGGTTTGGATTAGGCCGCTAAAAAATTGACAACCGCAAGGGCAAACCCAGCCCATGATCAGGTCAATTCACTTTAACATTAATAAATATAGTCTGAACGAAACCAGTTTTACTAATCTGCGGCAACTTTCATATATGATACATATGCACTTCTTGTCACTAATTTCCATTGCTGTACAGCTATAGTCCATTTCTCTCTCTCTCTCTCTCTCTCACGTGTGTGTGTGTGTGAGTGTTGATACACAAACAGTCTCACAATCCCAATCAGCAGAAGCATGTGTCACGTAAAAGAGAGAACATTCAAACCAACCTGAATGTAGTTAACTATATCAACTGTTGCAACTCTTGATCCTCCCTCTTGCTGTCTCCGGATCCACTGATAAAGTTTTTCCTGAAATCAGACAGAAGAACATGCCACATTAATGAAATATCAACACATGGATACCTCAAACATGAGAGCAAAGCCCACATTAGATACATGAATTATACTACAACTAAACAGAACACTAGCAATCCATGACCTGTTGCCAAAAAACAAAAAGAGGGTTGCATGATAAAATTCTGAAAAAGTCACAAATACCAAAGTATTTGATTCCCAGCAAGAAAAATAGGATAGGAAAATGGATTATAGCCACTTGCAGCTATACTCAACCAATTACGCTACATAAGAGGTGAAAAAGACAGATCAATGAATATCCATGAACTGAAAATGAGGTCAATAAGGAAGAAGGAGAACAAAATCAGTACTCAACAATAGAAAGGAGCAAAAGATGTTAGAATGACAGAAAATTTCACAAACACAAGCAAGCCGGAAGCAACTACTGCTTGTTCAAGTTCTCAGGCAGCACTCAAACTACGTACTGAACTTTAGTTTCTGTAGATAAACTGTGTGATTCAACAATATCAGAAGATCTTGCCAAACTTTCAAATTCCTCACAACAATAGCATACAAGCTGTAAAAGGTTACAAGGAAAGGTACAAAAGAACAAGGGGCACATTTGCCATCAAAGCTTATCCCAAGAAAAAATGGAGTATGGACAAACTTCCATAAGAGTTTTTTCTTTGTAGTGCTCCTCAAAAGGTGACTCCAAGATTCAAACCTCTATCATTGCAGGTAAAGTTTGCTAAACAGGTACTTCATAAGAATTTACAACAAATAATCTGAAACCAGCCACCATAAAAAATAATAAGAACATAAAATATTGAAAAACCAACAAAGAATCAAAAACTATGGTTGATCAATAAGATATTTATTTGACCAACAACGTTAGAATGAGATATTAGAATGAGATATATAACAATCTAAAGTTATAAAAAACAAAAACAAAAACAACCCAAAAAATGAAAAAAAAAAAAATTTTTTTAGCAAATTGAGGAACCCATTTGAGAAAATGGAAAACCAAAGATAAGAAAAATTGAGAAAAGGAGAAAAAATTTTACGAGGGAATGGCGCTCGCCGGCGTGGAAGGAAAGCTTCTGGTGGTTCATGGCGTGAGTGTAGAGCTGGGAGAGGGAATTGGCGGCACTGCAAAACGACGCGTACATGGTTCGATCCACCTCGTCGAGGCTCGTGCCTATGGACTTTCTCTTCTTCGCCATGGCCAGTTCAGCTTTTCCGGCGGAGATCGGCGATTCGAATTCCGACGATCGGAGTTATCACTGGTTTGGTGACGATTGAAGAGGAAGAGGCTTTCGTTGTGCTTTTATGGAGTAAAGATTGTGAGAGCGGGGAAGGGACTCATGGTAACTATGGAAGGCATGAGAGGCACGTTATAATTGCTTCGACAAGGGACAGTACTACTAGCTCGTATTAACACCTTACCATTTCCATACACGAAGTATAAGGATTGGGAAAGAACTATAAACATGAACCATACAAGGGAGGGGGGCATGAGAGCCACCTTATAATTGCTTCTATATCCTCTCAATTAATATTCTAAATAATTTTTCTCATTAACTAAAGAAGAATGCATTTAATATTTTTTTACATTTCTAAAATATTAAATATTTCTATTTCTTTTTTGTTCATTAGATTTTATTTTGTAATTAAGAAGATATTTGAGGATTTGTTAAGAGAATATAGGGTTGCACTACCTTATCCCTTATAGGAGTCCATACATTTTTAACTAATTGTTCAATTGATTTAGCTACTTAACCACATATAATTAACTACAAATAAATTTAACCATTTATTTAATAGTGGTTAGTAGGAGTATAAATAAATTGATCTATTCGTAAATTATTCAAATTCGACTTGTTAAATACTCAATCAAATTTGTTTATTTAACTAAATAAACAAGTTCACTTAAACTTAAGTTCGATTACATAAATGAACCAAGCTTAAGTTTTATAAGTTTAATATTAAAAGCTCATGTGTGTGTATATATATATTACTTATTCATTTAGTATAAAAAGTAGAAAATTAAATCACAAAAAAAGTTATAATTTTAAATAAGGAAAAGTATAGATAATATAGATCATATTAATTTATTTTTTATTATTATTAACTAAAGGCTTCTATTGGAATGTTATAAACTTTTTATCTAATGGATTATAAATTAAAAACTTTTATTTTTTTTAATTTTTCACTATATTTTCTAGCAAAAAGATGTTTACTAAATACTAACTAATAAACTTAAATATTTAAACAGAGATTTGATAAAAAAGAAAAAATAATTAAGTTATAAATAAGTCAAACAAGTCAGGATCAAATTTTATATTTTTTAAATAAATCAAGTTCAAACTCTACTTAGCTCATTTAAATAAATGAGCCAAATTTCAATAGTCTCTTTCTTTCACAAGTTGTACCTAAGATTTAAGTGTTTGAATTGGTTGAACTCCTTTGCACCCCGAGTGGTTGGTCTCATTAAAAGAGGATTGAGACCATAGGTGAACTTTATGTGCAATTCAGGAATTTAAATCATAAAATTGTCACTTTGGAGAATTTAACCAATTGATTTAGCCACCTATTGGAAATTATGCAATGAACCATTTATTTAATTGATTTAACCAACTCCCGATTTCACACCACTCAGGGGTAGGATTATGATGCTTTGTTTGGTATCCATTACAAGAGTAGGCAAGAGAGGAAAGGATTTGAGAGAAAGAAGTAGTCCTTTGTTTGGTAAGCACTCTGGCAAATGGAAAGGAAAGGACATAGAAGGATAAAATTTTCATGGCCTCCACCATTTTTCTCGTCATCTTCCTTTTGGATGGAAAGGACGGAAAAGAAAGAATTTTTGTGGGCCTCACTATATATTTATATATATTTCATTTATTTACATGTATTTACACTTTTTTCCTTTATGATGCCAAACAAAGAAGGGAAGGATCTTTTTTTTTTTCATTAAATGATACCACACAAGTAGGGATATTTACATATATTTCATTTATTTACATATATTTACTTTTTAAAACTGTTTTTTTTCCTTTATGATGCTGTTTATATTTATTTATAAAAATTTTTTAGAAGCTTATTTGAGGTTTATATGAAGGCTTCTTTGCCTTTTAGAGGCCTTAATATAAATCAGACTTACTAAACAAGGAAGTATAATTCTGCTACTTATCTTTTTCCTTTCCTTTCCTTTTCTACTATAGTCCTTCTTTTTCTGCCAGTCTAAAAAAGCCTTTGAATGTAAAAGCCATTTGCCAAATATTTCGTGCCAAATATTAACATTGGTCGACTGCTTTTGAAACTGCGCAACTCTTATGTTTCCATCCCTACACACAAGGGAAGTGATAATTCTTCTACTTATCTTTTCCTTTCCTTTCTTTTCTTTTCTACTGTATTCTTTCTTTTTCTTTTCCATCTATGCTACCAAACAGAGGAGTAGGTTAAAATCCCCCATAATAATATTGAGAGATTTTCTTAAAAATGATGCAAATTTTAGTACTTATCTTTTTTTTTCACAAATATTGATATTTAAGGTAAGTTGTTGAATATTTATTAGTTATTTGTTATTGACTTTAAAACATTAAATGTGAAACAAATAACTAATAAAGGTTTAACAACCCACTCTAGGTACCATACCTATATGTGTATCATCGCTTAGGACTGATACTTCCTAAATTTACACATATACACTCCTCGCATGTTCGTACATAAGTCATTAGATAATATTTTGATTCTATGGGTCCGTTTGGTACGCATGATAGTATAAGATCTGATTGTATTACGCCTAATAGTATAAGGCCCGATAATATAAAGCTTGATAAAATTTTAATATTATCCAGTATTTGACACGACATTGTATAAGATATTGTGTTATATAAGATAATACCCCCAAAATCATAGATCATCCACCACTCCACATCCCTGGTTCGCAGCCACTATCTCAACCTAACACCTAACCACATCTCCTCCACCTTGCTACTTCCACGCACCATCGTTGCCCCCATACCCACCAGTAGTCTCTGCCTTTCTAAAACCACATATCCACCACCACCCCGAAACGCCAACAACCAACCATCGCCCACCACCGCAATCCTCCACACAAGCTAGAGAACCAGCAAACCTAGCCACTCAAACCTCAGACTATCAACTACCATCACCGACCAAGCACGTGCCTCCCCTGCGCCGCCCACCACACCTTCATCGTCCTCTGCTGCGCTCCTCCACGACCCACACCTCTTGCCTCCTGCCTTTATTCTAGAGCCGCACCTTGCTGTGCCACCACTGCGAACTGTCTCAGCCATCGTGAGACTCACCGGCTTCATGCCTCTACTGCCGTCATTGTACTTCAGTTATGTTGCTATCAACCCACATCGTCCCACCTAGAAGTGTGACTCAGTCGATGTCCTCCACTGTATCACCGAAGCTCCACCATCCCCAAGCGACCCATGCTGACTAGCCACTACTGTTGCTCGACCCCAAACGACGCAACACGTTCGCTGGTCCTCCCTTCTTTCCCCTTTCTTCTATTATTTCTATTTGAATGTGTTTTTCGGATTCTGGGGCTTGTATCCATCAAAATTTAATCAAGCCTAATCTCACCCCCAAGACCTGATTAAGTTATACGTTATTTTAATGTATAAGAAGGATATGTTGAATAAGCTTATATAATACTGTGATCACACCAAACAACTAATAAAGTCATAATGTATTGTTTAAACTTATCCTATCAGGCCTTATATATCATGTCAAATGTGCCCTATTATAATTTTTTTATTGGTTTTCAGATTATGCACATACTTCACAGAGTTTGAATAAGTATTTTTTTTATTTTCTTTTTACCAAATTACCATTTCTACACATGTAATCTTTCTTTTTTGGTTTAAATAACCAAAATAAACTTCATTCAAAGTCAACGTTTTTAAAATCAGTTCAATTATTAAACAAAAAAAAAGAGGTTTAAGGTTTTGAAATTCAATTTAGATCAAACTAAAGTCAAATTATATATATAATATTAAGAAAAACATAATATACATATGTTAAGTGTATAAATAAAATCATGAACAAAATATTGAAATATGTTTTAATATAATTAAACTGATTTATCATATATAACAAGTATTAAATTTAAAGTATTAATATACTTTACTAGTCATACATTGAATAAGTAAAATGAAAGAAGTTTCACATCTTATACTAGTCCTACATCAAATATGTAAAAGGAGATAAATAAAGTTTCTCATCCTACTAGTCCCACAAGTAATGCTACATAGTCAGAAAAATTTTGAGAGAAATTAATCAAGATTTGTCAATATATAAGGGTAGTTGTTAGATAAGACAAAATAAGATAAATAAAGCTTCTCATCCTACTAGTCCCACAAGTAATGCTACATAGAAAAATTTTGAGAGAAATTAATCAAGATTTGTCAATATATAAGGGTAGTTGTTAGATAAGACAAAATGATAAAGGACTACTCATATATCCAATAATCATATGCCAAATCATTTTAGCAACAATTTTGATAAACTCTTAGATTGAATAAATAAAAAGAGAAAGATATGAAACTTCTCATTATAAATTAAAATCAAATTCTTATTGCATTATAATCTCTCATTATAAATAAAAGTGAGACTAAGTTTTGATTATAAATTGGAACCAAATAATTAGTTTAGTGAAAAAAGTTTAAATTGTTTTTAAAAAAAAAAATCAATCATGATTCACATTTATTATTATTATTATTATTATTATTATAAACCATTGTTGAATTGTCAAGACCAGGAAAAACGAGATCAAACCGGTGACTTCTTTGGGCCAAAGTCGGTTTTCAATAATCAGACAAGTCATGCAAAGTCTCATCCAACGTTGTTGGGACCATATCTTGTCGCCATCAGCCACGTCTTGCTACCACTTATTGTGCGCTTCTCCACCATTTAGTTATGCATATTTCTTTGTTCAGCATGGTAGAGGATGACAATCGATATCGGATTTGACCATTGGCCGCAGCAGTAGCGGTGGTGGGCAAAGTGTTCAAGTACACGAGATTTGGATAAAATTTACGTTCATTTTCTTATGTTTATTATTTTTATTTTATCAATCAAATTATAATATATATATATTAAAAAATAAAAAATATTAATAAACACATATTATAATTTATTAATAAAATAAATATAATAAAATAAACTTATATTTTATGCACCATATCTACATAGCATTTGTAACTCTCTATTTTGGGATTATTAACTAGCAGAATATATTTAGTATCAGTATAAGAAAGAAATAAACTTATATTATTATATCAAATGTTTGAATTCACATTGTATCAGATAACCATATCGTTAACCTTTTTATTCTCGTTATAACCGATAAAATTATCCTCTCTCTAGGATAACACCTGATAAGGTTTTTATTCCATCTCTACCCTCCCTTGAGTCCGTGTGAGCCCTTGAGAAACCAGCAACATCACCATTTCTTTCATTTTCTCTTCTCTTCCAAACCTAAAAAAACCTCACACAACAACAATGGCAGTCGCGAATCTCCACAGGCTCTCTTACCAAATCCATCGCCTCCCCTCCCTCTCCTTCTTCTCCAAATCCCTAATCTCTCGCTTCTCTGCCTCCTCCTCCTCATCCTCTTCCTCTTCCTCTTCCGCAAAGGTCTCGGACAGGATCATTCGTCTCTCCGCCATTGACTTCGACGGCAAGAAGCACGATGTCGTAGGGCTCTCTGACAGATCCTCCTGAAGGACCTGATCAACACAGGGCTCATCGACCTGGCATCCCATCAGCTGGAGGAGATCGACGCGTGCTCCACCGAGTGTGAGGTGAACATCGCCCAGGAGTGGGTGGAACTCCGAGATTGAGTCGAAATAGTTCTTTGTTGTCACCATTAGAGGAGTTTTCTGGTGGCAGAGGAGAGTGGATGTGGCGGATCTATCAGTCGGATAAGAAGGCGGAGAAGTGTTTGGAGTGGCAGAGCAGATGACACTAGAGTGGAGGCACATGGAGATCGAAGCAGAGTTGACAGAGGAGGAGGATTCGAAGGGAGAAGGAGAGAAATTGATTGAATTGGAAGGAATGGAAAATATTTTTTATTTTTAATTTTTCTATTTGGGGAAATGGATTAGAGTCAGAATGATGAAGAAGGAATGTGAACACGTGGAAGAGAACGGTTTTGGAAAAAAGAAGAAGAATAGGATTTTTTTATAAAGGATAATTTTGTCATGGAAAATATTTATATTTACAATCAGATTAGTTATACAATAATTATCAAACACATGATATGATAAGAGTTTATCAGCTCTTTTATACTATCAGGTCATATCCTACTACTTTATACTATCAGGTCTTATACTATCATGTGTGTCAAACGTAGCCTTAGGCTATGTTTGGTGCACATGATTGTATAGTATAAGATAAGATGATAGGATAGTATAAGATGATAGTATAATTAATAGGATAAGATCTTTTGTTTGATAACAAAAGGATAAATTTTTTTGTATAATATTTTTTTTAACAAAATATCATTTAGTATAAAAGTAAAAATAATTAAATAATAATAATAAAAAAGTTTTATGATGGTAGTGGTGGTGGTGGTGGTGGTGATGATGGTGGTAGTGGTAGTGGTGTGGTGGTGATGATAGTGGCGGCGGTCTATGGTGGTGGAGGGGGTGGCGGCGGCGGCGGGTGGTGGTGGTGGCGGCGGCGGTGGTGGTGGTGGTGTTGGCGGTGGTGGAGGTGGTGGTGAATTAGACACGAATGGTGAAGACAATAGTGAATCGGTGGTGATGGTGAAAATGACGGGGATGTGTGATAAAAATGAAATGGATAAGATTAAAATAAAAACCGTATGTCGTCATGTATAGGGGAGAAATTAGGGCTTTGAATACGGCTGCCTGGGCATGAGTTCACGTCACCCGACCACATATTCTGCGCTTTGGTTCGTTTGATTTTTAACGGGTTTGGTGAACCAACCCGACGACCCGACCCGACGACCCGACGACCCAATAAACGACTCTCGTTTTCTTATATTTAAGTTTTTTTTTTATTCTTACTCTCACAACCCGATCAGGTGACCCGACCAACTTGACACAACACACACACACACGCTAGTTATCGTTCTTGATTGTTTGATAAACGGGATTGTTATAAGAATAGGATAAAATGACTTGACACTGATTTCATTATATATAATGTTTAATTTTTAAATTAGCAAGTAGCCATAATGTTTTATTTTTTAAATTAGCAAGGAGAACTTGTATTACTTAGATGATCATGAACGACATTTATTTGACTTTTTTTTTTGAATTGAGAATGTTCAATGTATCTATCTTTTCTCTAGAATTAGAGAAACTATGTTATGAGAATAATAGTTTAGTCTGATTAGATTAATATATCTAGTGTTCCTAAGGTTCATTAATGACATTTAACTCAAGTTTCATTTACATTAGGTTAATTAGGTTAGTATTTAATGTACCTATCTTAAAATCATGAGAAGAATGAAAATACAACCTTAGAATTTCAAACTACTTAAAGGATTATTAATTGCATTTATTCAACTCAAGTCAATATATCTTTTTATCTATATATCTAATAATAATAATAATAATAATAATAATAATAATAATAATTATTATTATTATTATTATTATTATTATATAATTTAAAAGTTCTTTACTACAATTCTCATGTAGTATTTTTTTCTAAATTTTGATTTTCTAAATTTTTTAATTATAACATTATTTCTTTATTTTTTGACTTTTCATTTCTCTCATGTATTTCTTTCTTGACATTTCATCTTCACTAATCTTTCAAAATTTTCATTCTTTTTTCTTGACTTTTCATATTTCTTTGACTTTTTCATTTTTTCCATGTCATTTTTTTTTGTTTTTTAATTGTTTTAAAAAATAGCAATCAAAGTGTAATTTTTGATAAATTATAATAAATTTATTGCATAAATTAATCTTAAATAGAAAAAAATAAAAATATGCATTAGTAAAATGCTCTTTAAACTATTCTTTTACATATTTATAAATTCTATTGCCTTTTAATCTTAATCTTAAAAGTTCTAATGATAAGTATATTTAAATAATTTTATAATTTTATTTTATATATATATATATATATATATATATTTCATTGATAATATTTTTCTATTTTATTTATGCCTATATATATTAGCACAAGATGTATTTAGAATTTTATAAATATAGTAAACAAAGATCTTGCTTAATACATGATGTCTTTATTAAGAGAAAGTTATCAAAATATAATTAAGATTGAGTTAGAAAACTATTTTGTAAAATTAAAAAATAAAAGATAAAGAATAACAATTATAAAGATTTTTCATGTCCTAAAAAATTCACTTAACATGTCAAAATAAATATAATGACCTTTTTCATTTAAATTACATATATATATGTAAAAAATGCATGTAAATATTGTTACAATGTTAGATACCTCATGATTTACTAGAGTAAAGGAAAATAAAATGGGAAATAAGGAGAATTTACCTAAAAGGGTTATGACAAATGGACAGATAGTTAGTGAGAGTGAAAATAGTAAAGAAGGGGCAGTAAGAAACATCTAAAGTTAGTGGGAATGGAAAGAATAAAGAAGGGAAGCAATTAATATTTAACTAAGGGGGTTATGACAAATGAATAGACAATTAGTGAAGATAATAAATAGGGAAGTGAAGGAGGGGAGAAGACATTCAGTCATTTGAGTAAGGAATTGGGGGTCTTTAGGCAAAGACAAAGCTAAAGTTATGCAATGTCTATCTTTTCTATTCTCTTTTTCAGTCTGTTTTTTGAGAGATTACAGAGTCTTACCTCTGTTGTAAGGAGTTAATCTTCATATTTTCTTAAATAAATTCTTAAAG
Organism: Ormosia semicastrata; assembly: GCA_029884595.1. NCBI lineage: Eukaryota > Viridiplantae > Streptophyta > Magnoliopsida > Fabales > Fabaceae > Ormosia > Ormosia semicastrata. The sequence goes on from JAQQTO010000056.1 coordinate 59,212,767, forward strand.
AAATTAAGGTTCCTATTAATTGGTATGTATTGATAAGCCCCTAGCCCAAGTTTATGCTAGGAGGAAGAAATATGGGCTACCCTCAAATGGGTTGAATGAGTAGAATGGTCATAAGGTTGGAATTGGGGGAATTGGATGGATTGTCACAACCCTTATAATAGATAAAAAGATAAATGAAAATATTGTTAGCAATCAAGAATAAATGTGTAGGAATAAATAAAGACAAATGAAGAGTTTGTAATAGTAAAAAATAAATGAGTAGAAATAAATTATTGTGGTATCACCACTAGAAGGTGGGATATAAATGAGTAGGGAGCAGAGTGAAGGACTTAATAGAAATTGAGTAATTTGAGAGAGGAATTGGAAAGGGTGGAGAAATCTCTATGCACTTGTAGAGCTCCCATTATTGTCTTTTATTTTCTGTTTTTGCAATCTTTCTTGAGAAATTATGTAATTACAAAGGTCCACATTTAAGTGAAGGAGCTAGTCTCTAATATATAAATTAGACCTCCTAATCTGGGAGCTGTGGTGAGTACCAAATGAGATTCTAGTATTTGAATAAGGAAATGCTTATTGGTGACTGATCAATCTTGTGTAGCACTTTGAAGCAAAGGGAACACTCAATTCGCAGAGGTTATTAGATGTTGTGAGGGGTCTGAGAGGTCCTACTCTCAACTGGTGGCAATGGTGGGATTTGTGCAATTTGAATGCAACCTAGTTGACTTTCTAGTTGGCATTAATTGACCATTTTCAACCAGAATTCAATCCATATTTGCTGAAATTTGTCCAGGATGATAAACCAGAACTAGAACCAAAACTAGAGTTGTTGAAGAAGCTAGAGGTGGAGGAGATCGTGGATGAAGATGAAGAAGGTAAAAAATCACATGAGCAACCTAATGTGGTCACTGGACCATTATCAAAGACAAAATTTATGGAGGTTGAGACTAAGAAGGAAGTGGAATCCCAGCAGATGATCACTATGATGGAGGAAGAATCTGATGGGTTGATGGAGAGGGAGAAAAAGAGGGGAAACATAGAGGAAAATCAGGGTGACGAAAACCACACTCTAGGTAGCAAAAGAAGAGGTGAAGACAAAGAGGGAAATCTTCCCAGTGGGTAGCATGATGATGGAGGAGAGGCAGAAGGAGTGTGCGGCAGCCATGAAGGTTTGGGTTATGCGAAGTCCGGTTGCATCCACCTTTGTTGGAGCCACCGGACTCAAGCCCACATACGGTCGGCGGTGGTACGTTCTCAGCTGAGCCGCCATGGTCGTGTACCAAGAAGCTACGCTGTATAGGAGAAGCGGATCTCCCTCTACGAGTAGTTATCATGAAAGAGAGATAAAAAATGGTAAGGGCATAATTGAAAATTTGGAAATTTAACTCATTTTTTGACCTAATAGGCCAACCTCATCCCATTGAAAAAAGAAAGATCTTGAATAAAAAAGGATAGGGCTCAAACCAAGGAGATAGAAATCACCCTAGAGTGGTCCAGCCCAATAAAATCATTGCAGGCTACTTTTGTTCCTTCTTATTTTTTGATGTGGGAATTAGTAAGGGTCATTTGGACCTTTATGGAAACTCTTGTTCTTCGAGCGTCACTTGGTCATGACGCTTCAAGCAATAGGATTTCAGTGGTAGTTTACTTTCATTTGTTATAGGATCCTCACTAAACCCTCACCTTAAGGACAATGTGAATCTTTTGGGAGGAGTATTGTTAGGTACCCCATGATTTACTAGAGTTAAGGAAAATAAAATGGGTAATAAGGAGAATTTACCTAAGAGGGTTATGAAAAATGAATAAGCAGTTAGTGGGAGTGGAGATAGTAAAGAGGAGACAACAATGAGCATTTACAACTAATGAGAATGGAGAAAATAAAGAAGGGCACTAATTAACATTTAACTAAAGGGGTTACGACAAATGAATAGACACTTGGTAAAGAGAATAAATAGGAAAGTGGAGTAGTAAAGAAAGTATTTAGTTATTTGAATAAGGAATTGGGGGCTTTGCAAGAAGGAAGCAAGCCCATGAAGTTCTATAGTGCCTGTCTTTTCTTTCTTTTTCTATTCTCTTTTTTAGTGTTTCTTTGAGAGATTGCAGAGACATACCTCTATTGCAAAGAGTTAATATCTATATTTTCCTAGATAAATTCTTAAAGAAATCAAGGTTCCTATCATACAAATAAACAAAATAAAATCAAGTCATATGATTATTAAATTTTAAATGTGAGATTTTTTATTATACTTTATAAAATTTTAAGCATGTTTGAATTGATTTATTTTGCTCTTAAAAAAAAACTTTAAACCAAACATTCTCTTTAATATATTTTAACTATAGGCTTTACATAAAGCGACTTAAAGCGAACTAAATTAATTCAAACACGTACTAAATATTTATTATTACATAAAAAACTCATAATTATAATTATATATATATATATATATATATATATATATATATATATTTGATTTTTAAAAACCCGTGAAACGCCAAGTAGAATAACTAGTTTTATCTTAGGCAAGTGCTATTATACATCTTATTAGTTTTGAGTGTTACCTCGCAATAGCAAGTTTTTTCTTTTTTTTTAGGTTAATATATTTTTTTCAAGTTAGCTTTTTTTTTTTTCTAGTTAGTTTTTTTTAGGTTAGTTTTTCTTTTCGGTTAGTTTTTTTTCAGGTTAATTTTTTTATTATTTTTTACACATCATCACCATCATCACATTTTGTCAAGAATCGTTCATTCATTCCTTGCCATCATCATCTGTCTGTCACCACCTTTTTTCAGGCTATATTGTTTATTTTTTAAAGTTGTATAACTGTATAAATAATACAAATAAAAATAATATCAGTTAAAATTATACTAGTCTTCATATTTTTTCATAAATAACTGTGCATACTGAAAACTCTACAGATTTTAACAAGTAATATTTACACACAATAAAATCTGTAGAGTTTTTGATATGCACAATTATTTATGAAAAAATATAAAGACTAGTATAGTTTTAACTGGTATTATGTTAACGATAATTTTTTACACAGTTATGCAACTTAAAAATAAAATAGTAATTGCGTGAACAGTAACTCCGACTATAAACAATATAATTTTTTGGTGATAAACAATATTTTTTCAGCAAGAACAGTGTGGATTCTGGCAATGAACAGTATTTTTTTGGGCACAAACAATATTGTTTTTTAGCGTGAACAATTTTTTTTCCAGCTTAAACAATATTTTCGACGGGGACGATGAACAGTGATGGTTAAAAGTGCAACAGGTTACAGATCGTTGATCATAATCGTTGATGTGTTTTTCAACACAATCAACGATTGAAATGCACCAGGTGCACTATAAACCATGTATAGCAGGGTGTATATTAGAAATGACATTTATCTAAAACCATGTCTCGTTTACATAATAGAAACAAATTTCCCTCTTTCCTGGCTAATGATGGCAAAATTTATCCTTGCATAATAATAAGAAAAATAATTATCTTACATCTATTTTTTAATATAATTTTTTATATTTGATTAATGATGTATAAATTTATAATTAATCTACATATATATGTTAGTTAGTTAATGAATAAATTTATAGTTTATGGTTGAAGTTTGAATTTACTCATTAACTAACTAATATATGTAATTAATTATGAATTTATACATCATTAATTATGTGTAAAAAGTGATATTAAAAAATGATATAGAAATATAGGAGTTGTAATAATAATAGGAGAAAATTTGTCTGCAAATATGCCTCGTTGTAGAGATTCCTCATATATACCTACTTAGACAAATATTTTTGTTATTCTTATTAGCAACAATATATCATAATAATCCTTGTCTAGCGTAAATTGAATAATTAGAAACATGGTCACTACTTAGAAGCAAATCAATTAAATGTCTCAACAAAAGAAACAAATCAAGAAATGGATCGTTTTTTTAATAATAGACATACATGGTATATCAATTATTTACTAAAGTAAAAGAAATAATTAGAAAAAAAATACATATATAAATTGTACTCCTTTTTATAATATTTTTCATATTATATACTTTTCATTTTTATATTAAAACCAATTTAATTGTGTAAAAAATAATAATAATAATAATAATAATAATAATAATAATAATAATAATAATAATAAGCTTAGTTTTTTTATAATATATAACTCATTAGTAACTAATTATAAGTGATTTTTTTAAATCACTTTTACTTAACTGTGTGGAGCCAATAATTAGTTAAAGTTATAAAATGAAATAGAGTGTAATTTATGGTTAAATTTTAAATTTATTATTATTTTCTAAAAATTATCATCTCAATTATACTTTACTAGTGAATTGACATGCACGTGCCAAATCATATATTTTATTTGTAATTGTCAATCTCTTTATAACCATTCATCTCGGTAGAAGTTATTAGAAGTTTCATTGTGTAAATGAATGTGAGTTTAAAGCTGCATTAAGGAGGAAGATGTGGATTTGAGTGGTTGTGTTGAAATGAGAAAAAGAAATTGTTTTAAAGCATAGATAGAATACTGGTAATATTTATAGCTTTATACCCATATAAATATGTGAAAAAATAAAAGGTAATGATAAATATAGAAAAAAAAAATTGACACTAAAAAGACTTATACCTTTATATTAATAATATTCGTAATAGATAATAGATAATAGATAATAGACAATATCCAAAAACAAATTTAACATTTTAAAATAAATTCATTCAACATTAATCTTTTCTCAATCAATCGTGATTGTGTTGTGACATAAGAGAAAACTAATAAATACTTTAAACCAAAAAAAACAGAAACATTTATATTAGAATTAGTTTAAATTAATTTTCAACCTAACTATGTTTAATTATGAACTAATTCATATATGAATTAATACAATTGGTTCTATTTTATATTATTTTAAAATAACATTGAAGGTTCATCAAAAAATGATTTTGAAGGTTACCAAATAGCCCTAATCTTTTCCCAATCAATCGTGATTGTGTTGAGTTGAGAGAACAAAAAAAAATAAAAAATTGAAGTAAAGTAAAATAAGAAAACCAAAACAAACAGAAACATGGTTTGGTTCCTTATCAACCTATGCCTAGGTTGGGTGCATAGCGCGTGCCACTCCTACTGAAAAAGTGAGAAACCCCAAACTCAAACAAAACTCAAACCTCAGACAGAAACGAAAGCCACTCTTCCCTTCCTCCATTTTCTCACGCTTCCCCACGGCCACGCCACCAGCATCACCACAGTGCCGCCTCCATTCACGGTAAGCTTCTTCTTCTTCTCTCTCTCTATCCTTTTTTTTTTTTGCATCATATTCACACCCCATCAAAAGGGTCGCAAAAAGTTGTGATTTTTTTTTCTTTTTTGAATTCAATTTTACAAGCTTCCCATTTGAAGATGAAACAAAATGAAAAAAATAATAAAAATTCTTGGTGAATACGAGGTTGTCCCTACCCTGATCTCGTTTTTTTCAACTAGTTTTCAATGCTCCCCTTCTGGATCTGAGACCCCTTTTTGGATCTGTTTGTGATGGATGTGAAAACCAAGAGTGGGATGAAGGTGAAAGTTGTTCTGCATTGTGAAATCTTCTTATGGGGTTCCTAGAATGATTGGAGTTCAATTTATTTGGAATGGTATTAGCTGATGTGACTGCAGCAAAACGTGATCAGTGAATTTATATATATTTTTCCTTTAATATGGATCACTCAGTAAATCGGATTGGAGTTGGAATTGGCATTTTTATTCAAATGGGTTGTACTGTCTTCAAACTTTCGTGTATCAAATCTATTGGTTTCTCACAGATCTGATGCTAATTTTGAATAACAAAGTTGCTTTATAATGGACTTCAGAATGTTAAACTAAGTCAGAATATCGTGAATTCATGATGGGTAGAATTGAAGGCCATACTACGTGGATCAGTTTTTAAAGATATGGTGTGATTTTGGCAATGGCTTATCCTTACTTCATGTTATTCTTTTTATAATCTTAAGTTGGAGAATACATAAATATAGTTGTTTCTAGGCGGTCAATCACGTGTGGTTTTTGTAAATTAGGCCCTTGAGCAAAAGAAGGATGCAATTTATTGAGTATAGATGAGAAAATGGAAGTGTGATGTTATCTGAAAGTCCTGAAAGGATATCTTGTGGGTTATTTAATTTTGATTTTTAAGCCTTAAAGTAAGGATATGCAAAGTTTTGTGATTCTTGACTGTATCTGATGTATATCACTTATTTATTTTATAAATGTGATTTAATAAATAAATGTGATTTAATACTCTGAATCCTAGTCCTTAGCAATGCTCATTCTATCTAGGTGTCAACTTTCTACCAAAGTAGACCTTTCCTCACAACTAGGAGAAAGCGAATGGGGTAGATGCCAGATGTTATACAATAATCTTGCTAATTTCATAAATAAATAATATTACCAGCAGGTTATTGTTAAATATGATGAGATGCATGGCTATTCTTTCGTTTGTCAGCTTCTGACCCTTTTGATGGCCATAAGATGATTTTTGGTTGCAATTGTTTTGTAGAATTATTGATTATTTTAATAATTTATTTTAGATCGGAAATTTTCTTGGCCTTCCACTTTTCCAGGCTTCTTTGTTTGCTAGGTGAGTTGACACTGGTGCACATCATTTGAATGTGGATGGAATGTTATGGATGTTAGTTAGAAAAGACCAGTGGTAAAGTTGTGAGAAGCAGAAAGAACATGGCTCCGGCTAGCAAGGCTGAGAAAAAGGCTGCGGTGGATGCAGCTGCATGGATGTTCAATGTTGTGACTTCTGTTGGAATTATCATTGTAAACAAAGCTTTGATGGCCACTTATGGCTTCAGTTTTGGTAAATTACCTTTTCAATTTCTTAATGACATTTCTGTTATTGGTCTACTTTGTCTTTTCCCAGGTAGTATATTACCATATCATCATGCTTTTATATTAATTTCTTATCTTTTAATACGATTTGTCTATACTGCATGCAGCTACAACATTAACAGGTCTGCACTTTGCTACTACAACTTTGATGACAACCATACTAAGGATGCTGGGATATGTCCAGGCCTCTCATTTACCCTTGCCAGATCTTCTAAAATTTGTTCTCTTCGCTAACTTCTCTATTGTTGGGATGAATGTTAGTCTAATGTGGAACTCAGTTGGATTCTATCAAGTGAGTTGGGCTGAGCTTTAGCTATTGGTCCATTAATGCCTTCAGAACTTATATTTACTTTTTAACCATTGGCAGATTGCAAAGTTGAGTATGATCCCTGTATCCTGCCTATTGGAAGTTGTTCTTGACAAGATTCGGTATTCAAGAGACACAAAACTGAGCATAGGTGTTGTTCTTTTGGGTGTCGGTGTTTGCACTGTTACTGATGTGAGTGTTAACACTAGAGGATTCATTGCTGCCGTTATAGCAGTATGGAGCACTTCTTTGCAACAATATGTACGTATGACATTCCTCTACATGACATGGACTGCATATGTTCAATTTTAAATGGCATTGTTAACTCACAAATAGATTCAAGCAAGCACAAACACATGCATGCACAACCTCATAAAGAGACGTACGAAAGTCTGACAAACATGAGCAAAATCATTTTCTGTCTGGATATAGCTGCTAAATTCAAATAGTAGTCTTACATATTATGCTTATATTTCCACATGAATGCTTTTTCTTAACATTATGGTGTTATAAAGTTTTTTGATGTTTCAGCCTGCTGTTTATCTTATGTTCTGTGAATTAGTTTGTCTTAATCTGAATTTTTTTTCTTATTAATTTGTGCCTGTACTCATGGATTTTCAAATCTTTTATGTGCAGTATGTTCATCTTCTTCAACGGAAGTATTCACTAAGTTCTTTCAGCCTATTGGGACATACAGCACCTGCTCAGGCTGCATCACTACTATTATTAGGACCTTTTCTAGATTATTGGTTGACAGACAAAAGAGTTGATAGATATGACTATAACACTGGCTCTTTGGTAAGTACTGGATGAAGGAAAGATATTAATAGTTAGAGCCTAAATCATTTATTTTCTGTGAGATAATGAATGTATGCATATATAGATTTACATGGATATGCATATTATTGAAGATGGCTTGGTGTGTTAAATCAATATTGATTTGACCTACGTATGTATCCATGGACTTGTGCATATGATGTGTAAGGTTTTTGTTTGTATCTCTGTGTCTCTAATGCTCTATACATGACTTAATTTAGACATTCTTCATTCCTTTAGATATGTAATCAACTATTTATGTGCTTGGGTTATCTCATACTATTTACATTGATTGTATACTGTTACAGATTTGTTTAGATCCCTTTTTATTAAAAAAAGTCTATAGCTTCCGTAAATGGACTTTTGTTACTACTACTTTTGACAATTCTTCTATAGATTGTCTTTGGGGCCTCTCAAAGAGTTTCTATATTTTGTAGCTGTCGTCTTTTAATTGAGCATGAAGCTTACAGCTCTCCAACATTTACTCTGCATACTAAATGATTAATGCAAATTTAATGTTATTATATATACAAGGGGATTTTTCTATCCCAAAAAAGAGGGATACAAAACGTTGAAAATTGTAAAGAAAGGTCTGATTTGGATGAGGAATTGAGTTTTTTTCTTTCTGATCTTACTAAAAGTCATATTCTCTATCAAAAAATACTCTTTAAGATTGTGGAAAAAATATCTTTCAAATTTTTACCCAACCTTTAATTGTTTTTCTCCAAATTTTTTGTGTCAATTTTGTCTTCAGATTGTCGAATTTGATTAATTGTATTTCCTTCATTATGACCACTTAAATAATTTAAGGGAATTTTGCTCCATAGATATTGTGAGCATTGGTGGGTTTGTGGAAGCTAACAAATATGTTTGGTATATACAGTATGATTTTCATAGAAAGATTAGTCAGAATTTCATCAAATGTGTATCAGTTTGAGGAAGAGAAAACAACAACAACAACAACCAAGTCTTTTCCCACTAGGTGGAGTCGGCTACATGGATCAAACGACATCATTGTGTCCTATCATAAACCAAGTCTTCAGAAATGTGATTCAAATTTATATCTTTTTTAATTGTTTCACCTATAGTCTTTCTTGGTTTTCTTCTACCTCTAGCTATTGAGCTATTCTATACCTGATCTACTCTTATTACAAGGGCTTCTAAGAGTTTTCTCTTTACATGTCTAAACTACCTAAGGCGAGATTCTCCCATCTTTTCCACAATAGGTGATACCTCTACTTTCTCTCTAATGCATTCATTCTTAATCCTATCTTGTCTTGTATGACCACACATCTAGCGCAACATCCTCATCTCTGCGACACTGATCTTATGCTCTTGTTGGTTTTTTATTACCCAACATTCAGTACCATACAACATCGCAGGCCTTATAGCTGTGCGGTAAAATTTACCCTTAAGTTTGAGAGGCACATTTCTATCACAAATAACTCTTGAAACACTCTTTCATTTCATCCATCCAGCTTGAATTTTATGATTTACATCTCTCTCGATCTCTTCGTCATTTTGTATGATAGATTCAAGATACTTAAACTGTGTGACTTGTGATATGATATGATCTTTAATTTTCATCGCTAAGCTAGCATTAACACGCTTCTTACTGAACTTACATTCTATATACTCCGTCTTACTCCTGTTTAGATGAAAGTCATGTTCTTCCAATGCTCGTCTCCATAGCTCTAGCTTAACATTTGTTTCCTCTCTCGACTTTTCAACTAAGACTATATCATCTGCAAAAAGCATGTATTGTGGCATCGGCTCTTGGATATGCACAGTAAGGACATCCAAGACCAAGGTAAAAAGATATGGACTCAAAGTTGACCCTTGGTGCAGTCCTATAGTTATAGGAAAATCTTCTGTGACCCCACCTTGTGTTCTCATACTAGTTTAGGCCTCATCATACATATCTTGGATTGTTCGAATATAGGCGATACGAATTTCTTTATTCTCCAAAGCCTTCCGCAAGACCTCTCTCGGTATCCTATCGTAGGCTTTTTCCAGATCAATGAAAACCATGTGTAGGTCTTTTTACTTCCTCCGATACCTCTTCATCAATTTTCATAGAAGATAGATTGCTTCCATGGTTGACCTCCCAAGCATAAAACCAAATTGATTCTCTAAAATATGAGTCTCTTGTCTTAATCTCCTTTCAATTACTCTTTCCCATAACTTCATGATATGACTCATGAGCTTAATCCCTCTGTAATTTGCACAGTTTTGCATATTTCCCTTATTCTTATAAATAGGGATTAAAGTGCTTCTCCTCCATTCATTTGGCATTTTCTTAGACTTCATTATCTCGTTAAACAGCTTTGTGAGCCAGCTTATACCTTTATCTCCTAAGTACTTCCATACCTCAATAGATATATTATTCGGTCCAACCGCTTTTCCATTATTTATCCTCTTCAATGCTTCTTTTATATCAAATTCTTGAATTCTACGATAAAATGTTTTATTTTGGTCTTCCTCTCTAATGTTTAGAATGTCCGAGTCCTCTAATGTCCCATGTTCTTTATTAAATAACTTGTGAAAATAACTCTTCCATCGATCCTTGATGTCTTGTTCCATAACTAAGACTTTACTCTCTTCATCCTTAATGCATTTTACTTGATCTAAGTCTCTTGTCTTTCTTTCCCTACTTTTAGCAAGCCTGTAGATATTCCTTTCTCCGTCTTTAGTGCCCAACGATTGATATAACCCGTTGATCACTTTAGTTTTTACCTCGCTCACCGCCTTCTTAGTATCTTTTTTAGCTGTCTTATATTTTTTCTAATTTTCATCATTTTTACACAAGTGTCAAACTTTATAACATTCCTTTTTAACCTTAACCTTATCTTGTACACTTGCGTCCCATCACCAAGATTCTTTATCTTTGGGTCCAAAGTCTCTTGATTCATCGAGTGTCTCTTTTACTACCTTCCTAATCCCTTTAGCCATCTCGTTCCACATATCATTAATACTCTCTTGTACCTCCCAAATCTCTTCTTCCATAATTCTCCTCTGAAAGAGCATTTGTTTTCCGCCCTTTAGTTGCCACCATTTGATCCTTAGCTCTCTGTCTCGACAATTTCTCCTTACTCTCATCTTAACCCGTACATCCATAACCAAAACCCTGTGTTGGATAGTCAAGTTCTCTCCAGGGATGACTTTGAAATCCATGCAAAGCTTTCTATCAGATTTCCTTATTAGAAATAAATCAATGTGAGAGCAAGAACCCCTGCTTCTATATGTGATAAGATGCTCTTCCCGTTTCCTAAAACAAGTATTAGCTATTGTAAAATCAAACGTTACTGAAAAATCTAGAATCGCTTTGCCCACTGCATTAGCTACTCTTAGACCATAACCCCTATGCAAACCCCCATACCTCCTAGATTCACTCCCAACATGACCATTTTGGTCCCCTCCTAGAAAAATCTTCTCTCTTAATGGTATTCTCTGAACTAAACCTTCTAAATCCTCCCAAAATTTTATCTTGTAGTGCTCGTCTAACCCTACTTAGGGTGCATATGCACTGATAACATTAAAAGTCTCCTGTTCCACGACAAACTTCAAAGTTACGATTCTATCTCCGAGCTTTCTAACATCCACAACATTTGAATTTTAATGACAACTGAAATAAAAGTTTGAGGAACAAAATTGAGAACAGAGTGCAAATTGAAGAACCGAATTTAGTAGTGGACTCTTTTAAGTAATTTCTGTGCCTGATCAATGTAGATAAGCATGATAAATCATGAGGACTCATGTAAGACCTTTTGTTATTTTTGGCTTTGTCTTATGTTGGTTGATGTTTTTTTAACTCTTTCACTAAGTAACTCTTGTTTGTCTTGGTTTTGGCAGATGTTCATATTTATGTCATGCACTATTGCAGTTGGTACCAACCTCAGCCAATTTATCTGCATTGGCAGATTCACTGCTGTTTCTTTTCAAGTACTGGGACATATGAAGACAATACTTGTTTTAATCATGGGGTTCTTCTTCTTTGGGAAGGAGGGTCTCAATCTCCAAGTGGTTTTTGGGATGGTCATAGCTGTGGCTGGAATGATTTGGTATGGCAATGCCTCATCAAAGCCTGGTGGAAAGGAGCGCAGGAATCACTCTCTCCCTACCAACAGAACAGAAACACGATAGTTTGACAGCATTCACTAATTTTGGTGTTTTTAAATGCACTGGTTTTATTTGCAGAAGTTGAGCATACAAAGATAGCTGATTTTAGAAAGTATTTTCAATTATTTGAAATCAAAACTCATTGGTTCCAATTATTTTCAACCTCATTTTGTAATTCTTAAAATTCGATTTCTTGTTTTGGATCCTGAGGGGCATTGGATATTTCCTGATAGGTCTAGGTTCTTAGCAAAAATTTTCATCTTTTCTACGATTAGAAGAATATATTTATATTCTTTCTTGACTCATCATTTGTAATCTGTACTTTGATAGTGTGCACTTGAGATTGATTTGGTGATTCATCACTCGTGTGAAGCACATTAAGGCATGTGAAGATATCTTTTAGGATTCTCATCTTTGAAAAGGTGGATGTGGCGGTGTTCAATCCTCAAATCAGAGGGATTTGCCTTTAAAAATATTTGTCTCAAAATAGAGCAAATCTTTTGTAAAACACAAGATCATTTTAAATTTAATATATTCAGTTAAAGGTCCATATCTATACTATGAAGAGGGGAAGGTTTTATTTCGCTTTATTTATTTGATTGTTGAAATTTGCAATAAAAGTTGGTTTAATGCAAAATTTCAACAAAAACACTTGCCTGTTTCACGAATGCATAGATTAAGGCAAGAAATTTCTACCTATTAGAATTTTGGGTCAAAATTAAAATATAATAATATCAAATTATTTGATCAATTTAGCATCAAATTATGACATATGCATAAATAATATATATTGAGTTATTTGATTACTGAAAAAGATGATGAAACAGTTATAACTGAAGTGATCACAAATAGTGAGAGAGAAAAGAGCTATTCATATCACATAATAGTTGTTCACGCGTCAGTTTAAATAGAGCAACTGTACACACTAGGGTAATTAAGAATATGAGTCTTTTCCTTATGTATATAATCACATAAGAATGAGTCAAACCTATCCATCATGTAAGCTCACACACAATACCCAATAACAAAATTCACTTATAAGTAGTGTTTAATTAAAACAACATTGATCACTATTTGGGCTACAATAACATACTCTAATTATTTTAACATTTAACTAATCTGAGTTTTATAAAATATAATGTGACTTATGCTAATCTACATAAAAAATAATAAAATTAATATAACATTCTCTCACTTGGACGACATAAGTCATATTATTTAGTTTTAATATGAAAACATTTTTCTAGACTAATTAAATAATATCTGGCCATAATAAGATGTCAAAATTGAGTTAACACTCTCAACTACTGGTCTAAAATAGGTCTACAACCACCTTAGCAACTGAAAATAATGCTCGAAGGAACACTCATATCATACATGCTGGATACTCATATCTCGATGACCCAATCAAATGTGGTATATGGATAATGAGAAAACATATCAAAATTATATGTCAATATGTAAACAAAGTGCAATTCCTAACAAAATGACTCAAGCATCTGCCTAAGATGCTTTCTCAGATTTAGTAGTATTATCTCATCATAATAACCAAATGAGGCTGGGTCCAAAGTGTCTCCACAATTTGCCATAACACAAACAAGTAATATTGTGCAGAATAATAATATTAATATTGCATGACAATGACAATAGCAACACAAGTATTTAAGGTCTCGAGACACAACAAAATGAGGTCATCATGAAACACAAAACAAATTCTCACTAATCCAAAACATTAAAAGACCTCACGTGACATATTCATGTAGTCTTTGGTACCCTGTAGACACATCATGACTTGTTTTGCAACTAGCCAATGAGTCACACTAGGTTTGCTCAAGTATAAGCAATATCAAAATGTACACAAACTCGAGCATGCATGAAGCTGCCAACAGCAGAAACATATGAGACCTTCTCCATTTCAATAGTTTCTTATCATTATGAGGACACTAGGTATTAAATAGTCTCTCACCCTTTTGAATGGGTAAGGTACAGGGATTACAAAATCTTTTATTGAATCTATTCAAAATCATTTCAATCTCATATACCACAAGATCTATTACATGAATCTCAATACCTAAATCGAAAGAGGCAACACTAAGAACCTTCTTGTCAAAATGTACTTTCAACATCTACTCCATCTTAGATACAAAATCAATATCATCACTAGTCTATAGTACACCATCGATACATATAAGACAAGAACAATGAATTCACTTTCACTATTCGTGAAATTTCATGACTAGCTATGGCCTCCAAAAGGAATAGGATTAGATTCTTAATATAAATAAATCTTTTAATCAACTAACCAAAATAGAAATTAAAACCAAATTCCTTCTTATAGAAGGTACATAAACAATGTTCTCTTAAAATTAAATAATGTTCAATATATAACCTCAAAGAAATAACTCATATGCTCTACTTTAATACTAACTCTATTTCCTATTGTGATTACCTACTCCCCTTCACTCGATCTTCTACTTCTAAACTCCTTTTTTATTTTTTTCTCAAGCCAACACTTAAACTTCAAACACCTGCTAAGTTAGAAAATATCTCCTTTCCTATAACTCCTCTTTCATGAACTTTAACTTGTTGTACCAATTCACAATCTTCATGACGTGCTCACGAACACCAGTTAAATCATAGTCTGTCAAGAGAAAGGTAATAAGTCTTTTAGATTTATCAAATTTCTTGAATTTATCGCCAATAAATTTGAGAAATTCCTAACAATACTAGTTTCAAGAATACTCTCTTTAATAGTTTTATATATGCTATACTACATAATCATCAAGCAAACTTTATTAGAATAAGTCAATCTTTCATGTTTCATCCTATCTGCAATGGAAGAATCCGTGGGTTTCAAAGACTCATCCTCAGTGAGAGCAGCATCAATATTAGAGACAACCTAAATAATTTCATAGATTCTACTCAGTCCTCATAATTGCTACCATTAAGATTTGTCAAAGCATTCATTTGCATAGACAAAACTAAAATGATTGATTGAAGGGAGATTTTTGTCAAGCATATGAATATTACAAAATTGAGCAAATAACCACAATGAAACTCTCCCATGCAATTATAATCTCGCCTAAAGGACCCAAATTACAATACATAAGTAGACTCCCACTGACAATAAAATAACATCCCTAAAGCTAGTATCGAGAGGATACTGAAAATCCTAAGGACACAACCTTTAATGCCTTTAATTAATCACTAGAAATTATATTAAAAATTATGTCCCTGAAACTAGTATCGAGAGGATACTAAAAATTATAAGGACACAACTTTTAATGTTGTTAACAAAATGATAGGGTAAATACATCACCAACATAATCCCCAATGCAACATTATAACAATGTTAACAACAAAATAACATATTGCCACAATTGGTCCCACGAAGGTAACCTCACAATTATGTAGGGTGATCTAAAATATTTTTGTAATATTCTAAACAACACTTCTCATAATCATATTGCATAAAGAACAACAAAATACATTAATTTATAACACGTTACATAATATTTTATGCACAAAATAACACATAAATTATTTTGGTAACATCTAGTATTAATTTTGAGAGTACATAATATATATAACATACCCTACGATATCAAAATCATGACAAAAGAAAAACAGATAAAAAAACTCAGAGAGTACACTATAATTTTTAACATTACACAATATTATATATAGAATATAACATCAAAATTATTTTAGTCATCAAATAATTTCAACTCTGAGAGTATGTAATATGAAATAAGCCCTATAATGTCAAAAGTATATACAAAAAATCTCAAGGTCAAATTCGAAGAGTAGCACATAATTTTTATCATTTTAAATTTTGAAAATTCCTAATAAATAATTAAAGGTCATAGAAAATAATTAAAATTCACCAAAACTTAGAACTAGAAGTGCATAGTATAATGCAAAAAATAGAAGTAAAAAATCAATTTTCTAGCATTCTCATTCTCCCGCACTCTCTGTCTATGCAAGTGGGCTTCATTGGAGGATGTCATTTTCCTCACCCATTTTCTGCAAAATGGGTTGTGTGACCTGATTTTTTCTAACATAGGTCGCGACCAATTTTTCCTTCATTTCTCAATCATTTTAAGTGATCTAGGCGTCAATGAACTCATAACAGCACGATCTACAAAACCCTAAGGTAATTTTGGAAAATGTTCAACAAGTTTTCTGGGCTCCTTGAACAAAAATTGTCCATGTCTTGCAGTTTATTCACGATTAATCCCTCAATTCGCATCAGTTTTAAGTGATCTTTATGTACTCATAAAATTATGATTTATAATAACCTTATAATAATTTATAGAATTGATCAGTAGAATCTTCGAATCACAAAATTTGGATCTATTAAGGTTCTTCGTGATTTTTCGCAAAATTCTCTTTGAATTATAATCCATTTGATACAATCTATATGTCGTTAGACTTAGGAAGTCTTGATCTACAGAAGCCTGAACTTAATTTTTGAAACCGATTGAAGTCAATAATTTTAAATTTCACAAGGTTTCAGGTTTCCCTACATTCATTCCTTAAACAAATTTTTTCCAAAAAAAAAATTACCAATCATAATTAGGATTAAACTGACTCTAATACCAATTGATAGAATTTTGGGTCAAAACCAAAATATAATAACCCAAAATTTTTCAATTAATTTAGCCCAAAATTATGACATGCACAAATAATATAGATTGAGTTATAGGATTAACTGAAAAGATGATGATGAGGCAACTATGACTGAAGCGATCACGAACAGTGAGAGAGAGAAGAGTTATTCTTATCCCACAATAGTTGCTCATGCATCAGTCTCAAAGGGATAACTGTACGTACTAGAGTTATAGGACTTGATCTCATGTGAAGGTATTAAGATTAATGTACTTCAGCTCAAAGTTTTCAATCTTTTAAAAATGTTTTTATATTCTCAAAATTTGGTGGCTGGTATCTTTGAAAATGTTTGAAATTGAAAATAAGGTTATAACTAAATTTCTTTTTTGTTTGAAAGCTCATAATCATTATGACTTGATCATAATCAATTACGACTTACTCATAATTGATTATAAATTGTTCATAATCGATTATGGATGGTCAAAATTGATTATGAAGCTATCTAGTAGCTATGTTCTTTTAACATAATCGATTATGAGGAATCCTTAATCGATTATTTGTGCTTCTAATAAGTTGTTTTCGTGGATTTAATTGATTATCTCTTTGTTCTATTTGATTATTTCATCTCCCAGTAGTAAAAAGTTTTAAGTTATAATCAATTATAACATTGACATAATCAACTATCTGCTACATCTGAAAGCCTCGTAACGGCTCTTTTTGCATTAAATGCAAACCACAACCACCTCAAACGACTATATTTCTTCATGGACTATAAATGTTTTCACTTTGAGACTTTAATACACTAATGAAATAGCTGAACTAACATATTTGAGCATTAAATTCGTGATTTGATCATTTCTCTAAAAATCATCTGTTCTTGAGCTCTTAGTGTGTTTATCCTACATTGCCTATTGATCTTTAAGTTGTAATATTTACTCTTGTAAGAATTTAAATATTCTTTTCATCTTGTAAATCTTTATAAGAGAGTGAGGTATCCCTTATAAGTGAGGCCCAAACACTAAGGGTGAGACATTCTAAGAGTGTGGGGAATGCTTTATTGTTGTAATGGTACTAAGCACCCATTGCAGTTTGGGAAGATTAATAGAAAATCTCATGTATATTACTTGAGAATTGTTCATAAGTCACAAGGAGTGACCAACCAGTATAAAATCATTGTTTTCATCCTCTCTTCCTTATCTCTTTTAATTTCTAGCAATTTATTTGATTGTGTAAGTTTGTGTTCTTTCACCTTTGCTATTAGTTGATAAATTTTTGTGTGACAAGTGCTCATCTTCTTCTATCATTTCATTTCTTATAATTAATAGCTTCAACAAAAATTGTCAAATAAGTATTTTGTAAAAAAATTGAGAAAATCTTTTATAAACTCAATTCACCCTCTCTTAAGTTTGAAGCTACTTGGTAACACTTACTCATTATTCCTTTAATTTTTTCCTTCTTGTGCTCGTTAAACTTCATCATAACTTGGTTCATCTTTGTGAATCTTCTCAGTTGTACCCTATCATAATTCCTTAGTACAGTGTTACTTATGCACATATATCAAAATATAACAACTATTCAAGGGCCTCACATCAATACACTTTATGTATTCTTTATATGTTATTACAAATGAAGCTTAATGACACTTACATATCGAAAAAAAAAATACATCAAATATTTAAGAGAAGAAAGAAAGAAATTCAGTCTACACTTTGAACTAACTAATAATCAGTAGTTTTGTTTTGCTTCTTGTCCAAAGACTATCGATGTTTAAGCATCTCTTAAAGTGAAAACTAATACTAAAAAGTGTTGCAGCTTGAAAAATATATTACGCTTCTTCCCAAAGTAGATATAAAACTCTCCCTTATTTTGCAAGATCATCATAGGACAACCACAAGTCGAATGATATATAGAAGACACCCAAAAGATAGAAAACCAAAAGACTCATAAAAGGAACAATAAAGTTACAAGATTTCTTCATTAAGAGAAATAGATTTGGACAGTCAAGCTCAATATTGTACAGATCTGTGCAAATTATTAGAAAATATACATAAACAAAAGAAAAAGAGACAGTGAGACTGTCACCAAAAAGGGAGAATAACAATCCCCTACTATACTCTCATGGAGAGGAGGCTTAGAACAAGAGGATGGCTAGGGCTTCGTTGAGGGAGACTAGTGTTTGTTTTATGTATTCTTACTGGTCAATCAAAATATTTTAGTCTAGATTAAACTATTAGCCTAGCAAACTTTAGAACTTGACATACATGAAATATTTGTTAATATACAAAATCAACAAGTCATACAATGGATAAAAGAATTATGTCATAAGCAAAATATATATAGTACAAAGATAGGTATAAAACAAAAACCCAACAAAACTCTTCTATAGCTACATAACTCTGGAGTATCCAACATCTTGTTAATGGAAAAGAAGGATCCGGGAAGGAAAGAAATATCTGAATGTTGGTACTCTGCAAGCTAAGGATTTGAAATATTAAATCAATAAATTAAGGGGTGAATCACTGTAACAGGCAGCACTTACATGGAACAAAATAAGAAGGAAGATAACGAGACAGTAATGAGATTTGAATTTTCACTTGGGAGATAGTATTATTGCTTCCAAATAACCAATGACCAAATATACATGTAAGTTACTCAATTATAAGGAAAAACTAAACCGAGCTTCAAGAAGCTAGTTACAGAAAAGAATTTCAGATAGAGGAGAAAGAAATTATAGAGAAGAATGAAATACAACGTTGCAAATTCACACATTTGACTACTCTCCCCTTCTTATTTTTGCCTTTTAATTTTTCACTTCTCAATTCAGATCATAAATTCCTTCTGCATGCAGTTAGGCCTCTTCTCTCGTGTGCTTCTCCTCACCTCCTAAGCCTTGCTTTATGTTCCCTTTCCCAGCTCAGCATTTGTTATTGTTATAGCTGTTTTGTTTGCATCATCCATTTTGATGTGGCTTCTATTATCCACTTCACTCTTGTCAGGAGCTGACTTGTCATTCTCCCTCGTTACAGTCACAAATAGTAGTGAAAACATAACAAATAAAGTGGATTTAAAGAGAAACAAAAGACTGCACGAGAAACTCATAAAAAATATATGATGAATGCTAAACTCATAAAATAACTTAATTTCAAAAGAATATAAACAATGAGTCTGCTAGGTATGAACAAATTTCAGACGCGCATAGTTAACGATCAAAATATACTAATACACATTCAGAGAGATCTACATGTGTGTAAGCAGGGGTGCTCGTCTCCCCACGTTTGAAACTTTTTAAAAGGCTGTGTAAATTTTTTTTGACTTAATTATCTTTTTAGTCCTTCTAAATATAGTCATTTTTTTATTTTGGTCCCTCTACTTTTTTTTTTGTTTTGGTCCCTTTAAAATTTGAAACAGGGTGAAATTAGTCCCTGACGTTATCTCATCTCTATTAAGTGATGAAGTGACAAACGACGCTCCAGTTCAGCCTTATCACATGTCCTGATCTTATTTCATTTATGCCACGTGGATGATAAGTCATCTACCTGGGTCTCACGTCACCTTCTTCCTCCCCCTTTCTTCCCCATGTGCAGCAGGCCCTAACTTGTAGAGACATTATCATTCTCCCCTTCCCTCACCTGTAGCTACAATTCCAACCTTGATTCTTCCTCCCTCAGCCCATTTTCTTCTTTCCCCACATTTGCTTCCTCATTCGTGATCAATTTGTTGTCATTTTTGGTCCCTCACCCCTGACTTGTAGAGACATTATCATAGTTAGGGTTTCGCGATCTTCTTCATTAACTTGGGGTACTCCTACCATGTCATCACGAAGGAGACTTTATGGCTGTGGATACGAAATGTTGTACATCACCTCAAAGAGTGGGAAGAATTCCAGGATAGCATATTGGACATGTCCAAACTGGAGAGTAAGCACAAACCATTTTTTGATACAAGCATATCTGGGTTTGCTAAAATATGTTTTCAGTCCTGTCGCAATTAAGATCGCAACGGGACAACCAAAAATAGGATTTTGAAAATAATGGAGTCGCCACCAATGTTTATTTAAATTGAAAAAACATTAGGAAAACTTTTTATTAGAAAGACTGATCTTTTGGAAAATGAGTTTGGAATCAGGAGTCGATTACAGGTAGGGAAGATGTTAGCATCCTACACTTCCCGTTCTAGGAAAGGTATCTTAAACTAGTTATGCAAATTTTAATAATCTCAAATATATTTATTTTATCTCCTTTAAAAAACATTGTAACTATTTATAAGAGAAAAAAAACAACCAAATTATGAAAATTAATTAGCTTAACAGAATAGAGATTTTGCTCCTATGTATCCCCGGATGCAATGAGGAATTCAAAGTCACGTCGTTCTTTAAAAAATATTTGTTGGATGGTGGTTTGTTTTGATGATTAAAAATTATTTTTTTTATTACAAAATATTTTTTTTAAAATTTGAATTAACAAATCGCCACGACTTAGTTAATTCAATTAATTCTTGAAAGGTGAAGCTCAGCGTCACGCTTGAGACATCACCTGTAAACGGTTGTAATTCAAATAACACTTTTAAAAATAATTTCAAACTTTTTAGATCAACAAATTGTAACAACTCATTTAAATTTCAGTGCAACATTTGACAGTCAATTAGTATACACACCAATAATACATAAACATGTCATGTAGCCCAAATTGATAGAAAATAGGAATAGACTTTATCCTATTAATTCAAACATAATTTAATTTCCAAGAATCCAAAGTCACGTCATAATTATACTGAGACCAAGCAAATATCAAAATCCATTCAACATCATAATTATAACATATCACTGGAATATCGTAGCACATAAAATAAACTTCACCAACATCTAATCCAACACAAGCTTGAATAATGTATGGTAAGAGAACGTACCTATTGACAAAGAAACCAGGGACTTCTATTTAGTTAACTTGCACACATCTCTTTCATTCTACTAATCTTCACCTCTAACTCTAACTCTTCACGTGACAAACTCTCCTCCTATATGTAATTGTGTGTAATTTTCTATAATTGTGTGTAAATTTTCCCCTTGTGAATGGGTGAAGGTTCTATTTATAGGCGATTATTAAACTTTAATTCTCATGTAAATATCAATCCATTAATTGATCACAAAAAAATCTTAACAAAATTAGCCTCCTAAGTTATTCCATCAAAAAATTGAATCATGACCTTTCATTTAAAACACATTCCCCCTTTTTCTTTTTTGTTGAACTATCACAATATCTTATTTCGAGTCTTTTAAGAGGATTAAGTCACGATTCCTCACTAAAAGCACATCCTTCAATTATTTTTTAAGAAAATTTAATCATGATTTCTTATTAAAAGCATATGCCTTATTTTTCAAGAATATCAAATCGTGATTTCTTATTAAAAGTATATCCTTCAATTATTTTTTAAGAAGATCAAATCACGATTTCTTATTAAAAGCATATCACTTATTTTTCAAGAATATCAAATCATGATTTCTCATTAAAACATATCCTTCAATTATTATTATTTTTAAAATCAAATCATGATTTTTTATTAAAAGCATATCCCTATTTTTCATTTTTCTTTCTTTTTTTTTGTACAAATAATATGAAAAAGTAATGATCTAAATAAGATGGAAGTAAATAAAATTGAAAAAATATTATGTGTTCAAAACATTGCAATTAAACATTATTTAACACAAAATTATTAGTCATTTAAGCAACAAAAATAAAAATCTTATGGACAAAATTGGGTATTAGCAGCTGCCTCCCTTTGATTTACATTTAAACTAAATGGAAAGCAAAGGAATTGATTCAATTTTGTCTATGAAAATTTTCCTTTCCTTTTCTTTTGTTATCTCCCTTTTTTTTACTGTATAGAGTGTGCAGATCGATGCAAAATGTAACAGGCATTAAAATAAGGTAAAAACGTGGGATATGAGGACCTCGAAAGGTAAAGGCGACGGGTATATGGACCCAGAGACTTAAAGGAAATGGGTACGGGGACTCAGAAACTTAAAGACAATGGGTACAGAGACCCGTTGAAGCTTGATAGAAAGGTAAAAAGCTTACGGAGTCGGGTACTCGTTGAATCTTAACAGAAGGGTAAGAAAGCTTGCGGAGTCGAGTATCTGCCAAAGATTAACAGAAAACTTAAAGCAAAAATGTAAAAAGCTTGCAGAGTCAGGTATTTGTTGAAGCTTAATAGAAAACTTAAAGCAAAACTGTAAAAATCTTGCGGAGTTGGATATCCGCTGAAGCTTGACAAAGAACTTAAAGGCAGAAAAGTAAAAAGCTTGACAGAAAACTTAAAGGCAGAAAGGTAAAAGCTTGCAAAGTTGGGTATCCACTGAAACTTGACATAAAACTTAAAGGCAGAAGGGTAAAAAGTTTGTGGAGTCAGGTATCCATCAAAACTTAATAAAAAACTTACAGACTGAAAGGTAAAAAGCTTACAGGGTCAGGTATCCATCGAAGCTTAACAGAAAACTTAAATAAAAAAGGAAAAAAGCTTGCGGAGTCAAGTATTTACCGAAACTTAACAGCAAACTTAAAGCAAAATGTAAAAAGCTTGCGAAGTCAGGTATCCGCCGAAGCTTAACAGAAAACTTAGAGCAGAAAAGTAAAAAGCTTATGGAGTCCGATATCCGCTGAAGCTTGGCAGAAAACTTAAAGTAGAAAAGGTGAAAGCTTACGGAGTCGGGTATGTATTAAAGCTTGATAGAAAACTTAAAGGCAGAAGGGTAAAAAACTTGTGGAGTAGGGTATCCGCCAAAACTTAATAGAACCTAAAGGCAATGGGTGCGAGGGCCTGGGAACTAAAAAGAAATGGTGTTGATTTTCTAAATGCATGTGATGCCTGAGATGATGCATGATACAATGGATGTTCTACTGTAGAGATTCTTATGAACAAATTGAGTAAACAATTTTGGCACATCAGAGCTTTAATTGAGTCGCTCTTCATTCCATAACTCTTAAGGACTTTTTCCCATAGTAGGATAAAGGTCGAATAGTAACGAAATTTGATAATTTGCTTTATGATTTTCCTGGTTATTCTTCCTTTCTCATCAATACTCTTATTAAGAATTCATTGTGTTTTCCATGACCTTTCGAGATTGTTAAAGCAAATCTAAATACTTTTGCAATATAGTCACATGTTTTGCACCTCAGTATAAATCTATCATGAGAAATACATATTGAATCAACAATAGGTTGCAATGAAAAGGGATTATCATTATAGAAAGGAAAAGTACGAGAAAAGTAGTACAAAAAGGATTAGAATTGAAAGGTTTACAAAAGAAATGTTGGGGTGAAGTTCTCCAACTCTTCCAGTGATGCTCTCTAGGATAATCAGTGCTAATTTCCCATGTATGCAACCTTAAACACCCCTTTGTCTATTTCCAAGAATATGATTTGACCTAGTTTTCACGTATTGAGAATGTTTCATGACAATACTTTATGTATTCAAACTACCCCACTTTGTGACGTGAGGCAACTTCATTTCTTTGGATGTGTCAGGTACCATTTTTGACCCTAACTTTTGCCTAGGACGCCTTTTCAGGTTTTTAGCCTAGCAAGCCACTTTTTTTTTATTGGAGCAAGGAATTGAAAACTCTGAATAGCATGAACATTTTGTCTCAAAATTAAAGTTAACAAAAATGACAATAACCCTTCATTGATCAGAATGAACTTTTTGAGGCTTATAACGTTGCCAAGGTTATGGTTATGAAATGAAAGATACAAGGCTCAAACAAATGTTAAAGGTTGAATGGGACCAAGGATCTTTAATAAGCTTTATCAATTGCCTTTGACATTATCAAGAGCACTAACCCTTTTCGCTTACTTTTGTATTATTTTCCCTTTTTCACTTCATCATTTGCCTTTGCTATGAGCCATTTCACTTTTCATCATCATCTTCTTCTTTTCATTTTCTTTTTTTTTTTATTCCTCTTTTCTTCTTCTTCTTCCTTTTTTTTTTCCATAAAAATCACACTTTTTTACTTTATGCTAACCCCTAATGTAAGGGTGATCCTTGTCCAAGGTTCCTTAAAGAAAATTTTTCAAGTTCAAAAGGGGGTAACAATGGATAATAAAGATGATGGAATTTTGTAAATGATAGAGAAAGATTGTCAATCCTTATTTTCAAATCATGATTGTTTATTTTCAAAACTTTAATTTTGAGACAAAAAGATAGTGCACACCAAGTCATTACTTATTTGCTCTTTTTTGACAAACATGATCACTGCACTCCTAGTCACATTGGCATATGAAGCAGCTTCAATCCATTTTGTGAAGTAATCAATTGCAACAAGAATAGAGCGATGCCCATTTGAGGCCTTCGGTTCAATGGGCCCTATGACATCCATTTTCCACATCGAGAATGGCCAAGGTGCGGTTAAAACATTCAAATGTACTGCTGGTGCATGAACCATGTCAGCATATGTCTGACATTTATGGCACTTCTTCACATAATTGAAGTAATCAATTTCCATTATCAACCAAAAATACCCAGCTCTTAGGATCGTTCTTGCCATTGCATGCCCATTTGCATAAGTTCGAAAAGAACCTTTATGAACGTCTCTGATGATTTCTCTGCCTCTGCTGCATCAACACATCTTAGCAGCACCATGTCATGGTTCCTCTTGTTCTATTAATCTCATTAGCTCAAGAGAAGGTTCCTAATTGTCATCATTATCCTCATCAACATGACTAATGGGATAATCCAAATCATATATTAGGGTCATAGCACTATTATTTTCAAGAGAGTCACTTTCATATATATATATATATATATATATATATATATATATATTTATTGATATTAACACAAGTAAAAAAAGGTAATGAATAAAGGTTAATGTAATGGTTGGAAAAAACTAAAAAAATGGCAGGAAAATACATTTATTAATAGTAAATATTGAAATGGAAACATGTGAGCCCATTTTCACAACATATCTTCTTAAAGCCTTGGGCAGAGTTATAGGAATAGTATTATAAAATTACTTTGAATAAGTTTCAAAGGTCATGGGAAAATCGACGATCTCCCAATTATTAAGCTCTGCATCTAGGGAACAAGGATACACCATATTGACACCATAATTGATGGGTTGATCATTTTTTATATCGATCACTTGGTTCAGAAACACCTATCTTGCACTTCGGAAGCTCTGTCGGATGTCACAGATGGGGATCCCTTCAGCTTTAGGCTCCCAATTTTCCAACCAAGCCAACCTCTTCTCCTTTTTTGCTTCTATGACCTTTCTCTTGTCAACTTTGGTGGGTTTATATCCTACCTCGAACCTATCTTTGTTTTCATAGGACTGCAGAAACTTCGCAATGCCTTGTTTGTACATTCCCAGTCCATTTCCACATTGATGTCCTCTTTCAAGCATGACCTTAGCCATCATTATGGATGCACTAGATGGTTATGGCTTTAGAATTTGAGATCCTTCCTTCACATAAGTGGCTTTGGAAATCTCAAACGCTTGAAATACGATTTCAATAGCTTCTTTTGTAGCTTCAATGTAAGAGGTTAATGGTGGCTTACTCACTAACAGGTCTTCCTGACTTTCTTGAGGTTAGGGAATGACGTACTCATCAACCATGTTTATGCCACCCTCATCACACAGATGACCTATTTACACTTATTACATGTCCATTATATTCTAGAGGATCTGCCTGAACTTGTCACATTCTTCAATAAAATACCCCATATTCCCATGGAGATTACACATTATTTCATCATCATTACCCCTTTTCACTTCAACTTGAGCTTGTATCATCCCAAATTTGTAGAGTTCTTTAAAAATAACTTTCATGAGGGTTTTGACATCTGCCACTCGTCTTACGAGTTGTTGGCCAGAGAACTTCTCTATAACATTGACTCTAGGATTTTCATGATTTGGTAAAGGATTGTGGCCTACACTAGGAGTATTTGGCTTAAAATTCAACCACTCGGTATTAATTATATCTTGCACTCTAAACTTTAGCGCTTTTCAATTCTCTATGGAATGGCTTACGACCCTTACATGCTAATCGCACTTGCCATTTGAGTCAAATCCTTTTGGGTATGGGGGTTCCACTAGCTTCATCGGGTAAGGAGCCAAGAGAGAGTTACAAATAATCTGGGTTAGTAACTCGGTGTAGCTCATAGGGATTGGGTTGAAATGGACATACTTCCTTTCTTGGTTATTTGGTGGTCTTCTTTGGTTTGTGCTTGGGTTTTGAGTCCATAGTTGAGGCGGTAAGGTAGGGGGTGTTTGGTGTTGAGTGGGGGATAACGTATGGTAAGACATTATTGGGTGGTGAGGTTAGGAATATGGAACTTGTGAAGCAGTGGCAATATACGAATGGTAAGGTTGGAGATATGGAGTTGGTGATGTAGTGGGAAAATATGGAAGGTAAGGTACGTAAGGGGTTTGGAAGGATGGTTGAGGGTTCACAGGTGTTTGATTAAGTTTCCTTTGAGTAAATTTCTTCTAATCAAACATCACGGCATGGGCTTCTCCTTTCTTTTTCTTCACCATTAGGAATTTCTTTGCATTAGTCGCCCCGACTGAACTATCAGTAATTTTTCCATTTCTTATTCCGCTTTTAACCCTTTCTCCGATGATAACAATGTTTGAGAAGTTTGAAGACACACTCTCAATCATTTGATCATAGAAGGGTGACTGAAGGGTGTTAATGAACATAACCACAATTTCATTTTCTGATAGCGGGGGTTCCACCCGAGCAGCTGTTTTGTCTCTGTCTCTGAGCATACTCCTTAAAAGTCTCAACATCCTTTTTCACCATATTTTGCAACTGCAATCTGTTAGGATCCATGTCGAGATTATACTTGTATTGCCTTAAGAAAGCATTAACTAGATCTTTGAAACTCCGTATATAGGCACCCTTAAGATGTGTGTACCAACTCGAAGCTACACCAGTTAAACTGTCTTAGAAGAAATGGATTAACAAGTTGTCATCATGAGCTTGTGAAGCAATCATGCAAATATACATTGTCAAGTGATTCTTTGGGCAAGTAGTCCCTTTATATTTATCAAAATCTAGGACCTTGAATTTTGGGAGAATGACAACATCATGGACAAGGCAAAGCTCAGTAGCATCCTTAAGACCATAACTACCTACTCCTTTAATGGCCCGTAATCTTTCTTCCAAAAATTTTAGCTCTTCTTTGGATTGAGGATTTTCAGCAGAAGAATTCAATTAATAGATACCGTGGCATGAAAGTAAGGACAAAATGTTGCACCGGTGAGGTTCCATTGGTACCAAGGTAATGGGCATGTTGTTAGGTTGTGCTCAATGGGTTTGAAGCAGGTGTTATCAATGACATGCTGCTGTTAGGGGGATTGGTAGCTTGTGGTGGTACAAAGCCGGAAGGGAGACTATATGGTGGGATAAAAAAGGGAAATGGGTGTTGTGTTGGCAAGATTTCACTGGCATTTGGCCGAGTGACGTAGGTTAGGGTAGTGTTTAGTGGGTTTGAAGTTGGTGTCACTACTGGCGTGCTATTATCAAGGGGATTAGTGGCTAATGGTGGTACATAGCTGGGAGGGAGGCCATATGGTCAGAATGGCAGCACCTGGGTTTCCTAAGAACTGGTGTTTGAGGGTTGAGTGATGTTGTTTGGGTAAATGGTAAGAAGTATCATAACTCATTGAGGATTAAAGCTTTTAAATTACTGAGGGATTGGAGCGAAACCAGGAAGGTGAAGAGGTGTGGCCAGATGTTCTTTGTTTGCAATTGAGGGGTCTCTATCTGTGCTCTTTCTATTTTCCATGGACTGTAGCATCTCCATCATCTTGGACAATTACTCCTTGAGCTGATTCACCTCATCCTTCAACTCTTAAGTTTGTTCTATTTCATCCATGATCCTAGCCTGGGAACGAGTCTTGAAAGGGTGTCGCAAAAGCTGTTTTTCAGCTAGTGTCTACTTTTACTCTTTGAGGAAACATGATGTGAATATGCAATTTTCAGTATTGATTGAACAAAATTGGCAACATGCATGTATGCGAAGTATTGACTACTTATGTAAATGAGTTTTTTTTAAATATATATATTTCAATATATAGGATGAATGCAATGGTGGATAAATAGTTGGTCCTTTAATAGTGACTTGTTCCCTTTTTTTTTGTAAAAAAAGAAAAAACTTTTCCCTATTTTTTTTATATGAGTAAAAAAAAATTTCTTTAATAGGGCTACGATTATGACTTATTACATTAATAGACCACACTACTTATGATATATATGTACGAATAGAGATTATGATATGGATAAAGGTAAAGATAACGAAAAGGTACGCTTCCTTTGTGCCTAAATGATTGCCTTAAATTTGAGAAATTTTATCCTAAGGATCTATGGGTCTTTATGATTCGTGAGAGCTTTCATTAGGTGGCTCTACTATTCTAAAGGTCTCTAGAGTTAAGTCTCATTTCAGAATGTTGACTACAAACAGCGGGTAAACCACCAGGTATGAGACATTCGTAAAAAAGACACACTCTAGATGAGGCTTTCAAAATAATCAAATAGGATAAACATTCAAAATGACTACCACTACGCAATCTCTACCTAACTTAGGCTTTACTCAGACTTGGGTATAAGGCTCCACTTGAATGTGTTTGATAAACGTGTAGGTGTAGTGGTTGTAGGGAGTATACAAACATTCATAATCCTAAAGACTACCATATGCTGCAAAACAAAATAAATGCAAAATAAATTCCAAAAAATTCTCTATCCTAAGGTTTGCATAGCAAATAAAATTATAGTTAAAATAATCAATAAACAATTATAATAAAAAAAACAAAAACAAAAAAAAGTAAAACAAACATATAAGTGTCACAATATTTGCACAACTAACTTACAAAGGCTTGACTCTCAAGTGTCCCCAGTGGAGTCACCAGCTGTCGCAACTGGGATCACGATGGGATGACCTAAAATAGGATTTTGAAAATAATGGAGTCGCCACCAATGTTTATTTAAATTAAAAAAATATTAAAAAATCTTTTATTAGGAAAACTGGTCTTTTAAAAAATGAGTTTGTATTTGGGAGTCGATTATAAGTAGGGAATGTGTTAGCACCCTACAATGTCCGTTCTAGGAATGATACCTTAAATTAGTTATGCAAATTTTAATAATTTCAAATATATTTTTTTCCCTGTAATAAACATTGTAACTATTTATAAAAGAAAAAGAAACAATCAAATTATCAAAATTAATTTTGGCTTGATGGAATAGAGATTCTGCTCTTACGTATCCTCGGGTACAATAAGAAATTCAAACTCATGTCGTTCTTTAAAAAATATTTGTTGGTTGATTTATTTTAATCATAAAAAATTGTCTTTTTTATTAAAAAAATATTTTTTAAATTTGAATTAAAAAGTCATCACGACTCAGTTAATTTAATTAATTCTTGAAAGGTGAAACTCGGCGTCACGCTTGAGACATCACCTGTAAATGGTTGTAATTCAAATAACACTTTTAAAAATAATTTCAAATTTTTTAGATCCATAAATTGTTACAACTCATTTAATTTTCAGTGCAACATTTGACCACTACAAGAAATTGATGATTTAGCGATGAAATTTTGCGAGGAAAATATTTTCCTCGCAATTCCCTCACAAATTAGCGAGTGATTAGCGAGGAAAAACCAAGCCGTCGCTAAATTTTAAAAAAAAAATTGAATGAGAAAACAACGAGTTTAATAGCGAGAGAATTGCGAGTAAATAATTTCCCTCGCTAATTTTAGTGAGGAAATGGCGAGGGATAACTTCCCTCGCTAAAATTAGCGAAGGAATGGTGAGGGATAAATTCCCTCTCTAAAGTTAGCGAGGGAATAGCGAGTGAATAGCTAATTTTAGTGAGGGAATTGATAATTTCCTCGCTAAAAAAAAGGCGCGGCAACTTAGTAAATAAAGAGCCAAAACTCATTAGAATCAAAACATATGCTATACGAAACCCAATCTGAGTATACGAAACCTTCTGTATCATCACCCCTTCTCTCTCTCTCTCTCTCTCTCTCTCTCTCTCTCTTCCTAGGTTATCACAGTTCAGGGTAAAATTCCAATCCTTCTCTCCTAATCTTTTTCATTTTAACTTTGATTTACTGCATATATTAAAGTGCTTCTTCTTTCAGTGGGACTGGCGCGGAAGAAATTGAACCACTGGTAATCTGATTGTATCGACCTTCTTTTTTTTTCTTATTTTTTTAGGGTTTCGCTGTTTTGAATCCGAAAGGAGGTAACTTGAATATGGTTTCATTTTGATTTTTGAAAATTCAATTTGTAAGTTGTTATTTTTGCTTGTTTGTGGGTACCAAGTGATTCCCAAAGAAATATCTCAATGATTGAACTTCTACAATTTTTTTTTAATGTTTTTCGTTTCCTCTTGTTGGTAATTTTTAGTGGTTTTTTTGTTGGTTTATTTTTTTTTTTGTATTTAAGTTATCGTGGTTCCAGAGGTTTTTTTTTCGTTTATTTTTTTTTTTTTTTAAGGAGAGGGAAGGGTCGTGAACACGAGCAATGAGTTTGCTTCTTTTGGTGATTTAAATGTTTGAAATTGAATAACACTGTTATGAGTTACATTGTGAATTGTAATTGTAATTCTATGAAAATTACTGGATGAGGAGTTTTTTTTGTTGTTGGGGTGTTAATTGGAGGGTGTTTTGTTTTGGTTAATTTTCTCTGCATACTTATTGTGGAAACTTACAAAAATGAAAATCCTTTGAAAGGAATATTTAATTTTTTGCCTGATTCTCCATGTAGCAATAAATCTGGAAACTTTTTTTTTGTTCTTAGTTATGCATGCATATTGATTCTATTTTTTTTGTTCTTTGATAATTTTATGTTATTATTTTTTAGATTTGTGGGGTGTTGAAATTAACTGAAAACTGTATTATAGTTCTTGCTATTGTTGGGCTACTTGCACGTGGTGTGTTCAATTTAACATGGATTGAACTAGTCAAAGCTACCCTACAGGTTTATATATTGATGTTTGTCTGATAACGTCTTTGCTCTCTCTTGATCTAGGAAAAACTCTACTTTATATATTAGAATTATTATGATGCTTGTGATAGTGACATTATAGATACTCTGAATTTTAACTGCCAATGTGCACTCATTAATGAGATGTTTCTTTTTGTCCTTTTAATCATTATTGTAGACATCCCTGATTTGTTCATATGTTGTGTGTGCCGTATTGATAGGTTTAACTTTTGATAAAACAAGATACAACAGCTTTATCGATCTCCAAGACAAGCTTCACCAAAACATTTGTAGGTAATGTGCTTTGACTCACTGCTTTATCCATTTTGAGCTCTATACTAGTTGTTTCTCAATTCTAACCAAAATAGCCCTGTTTGTTTGAATGTTGTCAAATGTGGCCTTTTTCTTCTTGTTGAGTTTTTGGTAACTTACTTTCATAAGTATTCTAAATACAATAATATCCTACTTGTTCTAAGTTGAGTTTGGTTTAAATGTTGTTTATCGATTTCTCATTCTCTTTGCTAGCTTTCATAAAAACATGGGAATCCTTACTAGTTAGTTTTGTTTTTGCCTTATGCTCTTCGAGGCTTTAATATGGATACTGAGATTCTCAATGCCACAACGTTGAACTGGATGGAATCTATAATTTTAGGGAACCAACTCACTATTACTACTATCTCATTTCAACTCAACTTATTGAGAGAGTAAAGCATTTACCACAAAACTTGCATATCTAACTCAACTTTAATTATTAAATGATTTACTAATGTTTCTAGGACTCAAACCATCCCAAAACACCTCTAAATCTTGCCTAAAAAGACCGATTTTCAAGATTACACCAAATGTGCATCCTAACTCATAAAATTATGAAATTTTATGGGAAGATAAATCTCTCTCATAAATTTCCAATGCCACAAACCTCACCTCATTTAGCTAAGCGTATCTAAAGTTATGTGACATTTTACAGAAGCAAAAACAGGGAATTCACTGATTCACTTGTTTCTGCCCTGACTTAAAAATACAACTAGGAACAAACTATATGTAGGAAAATTATGAAATTTTCCAGGAAAGAAGTCTTACATGTTAGCTTCAAAATGCCACTAGTTTCACGTAAAACGGACATCGAGCAGGAAGTTATGCAATCTGGTTTACTGGCTGCCAGAATACATTTTCTGTAGAATCCAACTCTGATTCAAACAGAAACTGGTGTTAATTGGCTTGGTGGAAAATTTTGAAATTTTTACCACATGTAGCCCTAGGTCTTAGCTTTAAAATGATAGAAAAATCATCTCATTTCAATGTCTGTAACTCAAGTTATGCAACAAACTCCACCAGCTGTCAGGATAACTTATTTTTCTGGTTTAAGGGAGTCTTTGCTGGTTTTCTACATAATGTTACAGAAAACAACCGAAAATCACATTCCCAAACCTCCTCAAAGGTTTTCCACTTCTAAACATGATTTCTAATTAACTCTCTAATTGATTAGAGCTCTTCAATAATCAGTTAAAGTCCCTAATAATCTATTTTCTAAAGATGCCTAACCGATTATATACTTTTGCTAACCGGTTAGGACTTCTCCAAGCTCTCTGTTTTAATTGAATAATTGATTAGGACATTGTCCTAACCGGTTATTCACTCAACCAGAAATGTATTTTGCCTTGCATAATCGGTTATAAGCAATCTATAACCAATTACCTTACGCTCAAATACGTTCTGCCTTACTAAATAATCGGTTAGGGAGCTCCCCTAAACGGTTATTCAAACTGATTTGCACCAGAAAATAGGGCAACCATAGCCCTCTATCATGGCAAATCTCCTTCCTTTGCTCTTTCTCATGGATTCCACATGATTGGCAATCCTAATCATGTTCTTTAACATGTTAGAATTATCAATTACTAACTCAAATCCATCTCAACTAGATTATGAACAAAATTTAATCCTTCACAGCCCCTAACTCAACCCTAAAACTCAAAGAGTGAATTGGTGAGTAAGAAGTTCCCCTCCCTCTTGGAGAAGATGAAGATCTTGAAGCTTAATCCTCTTGCTCCTTGATTTCTGACTCGGTCAATTTACCAGCACTGCGAGGGGATGAACCTTTTTGCTTAAACTCACATCCTTAGGATTAAAAGCAAATTCAACTGTGTTTCAAAACAAGAGGAAAAAGTTAAATCAAAACCAAAAACATCCTTTAACATCCAAAAAATGTTGTGTAATGATAGCATCATTACCCATCAGCAATATGCTCATGTGGAGATGATGATATTGAAGTTCCAATATATTTAGTCCCTTGATTCCTACAACCTTTGGTGGTGAATTGAATGACTTAATGACCACTAATTATTACCAAGATGATGGATTCCTTGGAACACACAATCCTGTCATAGATGATGAAGCAATCTCCTTGTTTGATGCATATGCCCAAATGGAAGAAGTGAACATACGTGATATACATTATCCAATGGACGTTCTGGTTGATGATGAGTTCATTGATGACAACGAAAATAATGAAATTAATGAATTCTCAGATGAAGATGAGGAATCTTTTGCTTCAGACTCAAGTAGTTAAAATTGAAGCTTGTTCAATAAATTTCGTTAATGGTATTTACATTGAAATATCATTATTATATTTTGAGGTTTTTATTGACATATAATTTCTTAACTCGTCATGTTTCATTATGTTTCCTTATGCAGATATTCATCATGACCATTCGAGGTAGAGGTGCTAGACGTGGCTATGGGAGAGGCCGCAATGTTTCATCTGCCCATGATTCTCCACCACTACAGCATTCTCAACCCTCTCCAGGTATACCTGTAGGATAATCTTTTTAATTATTGTTAACTCGTGGTTTATATAAATGTAATATATATGTATTTTTTTGTTTATGTATAATTATGTTAGGTGCAATTTCAGCTACTAGCCCATCGACCAGTGCAGGCCTACCAGCGTCTAGTCCATTGACCATTGGAGGCGCATCAGCTTCTGTCCTACCCCTTACTGACCCAGCGATTTCTATGCCACCCCCTGTTGACCCACTCACTAGCGGCCCGAATATGGTGCCTTCATGTGGAGAATCCAATGTAGAAACAGATAGCAGAGAACTTATATATGTGGCGCCTGTCCCTGAACCATAAGTAATAGTGATATATCACCTTTTATTACATGTATTTACTTTTAGATTACTAACATTATCTTATTGTACTTACAGGAGGAGGTTTCTCCCGTCGAGGGTGACACGTGACATTATGTACAATGTCATGACACGGATGCCTGTTTTGGCTAGTACGTGGCTAGGTTATCCAGCTGAGATGAAGGAAATACTATTTAACAATTTCATGATAAGTAATTGTGTTTATAGAATTATATATTATACATTTGTTGAAAAATAAATATATATACATATCATTTGTGTAGGCTAAGCATCGGTTCACATTTGATGCTGATCGCAGCATGGCGAGAACTGTCTGGGAACGGACTATCTTGGACTGTTATCCAGACCATTTGAACAAAGCACGAGATAAGGCCTTCGAGAGGCCAAATTCAAACAACTTGGCTGATGTTAAGGGCCATGGGCCTAGAGGAATGAGCATGGAAGTGTTGGATGGCCTGGTCGACATTTGGCTGACAGATAAATAGATGACGAGGTCTGCAGCTGCCCGAAGGAACAGGGCAGCCATGCCTGATGCCTTGAAGCATACAGGCAGATCGATAAGCTTTGGTCAACACAAGAGCAATATGGTAATATAACTTCCTCATTTAAAGTTTTAATGATAAGCATCTGTGTATGAACATGTTGTAATTACTTGAGTTATTTGCCTATCTTGAGTATGACATAGTATTTTAGAGGGATTGCCTTACTTTTGATATGTGTTTATTATATAATATTCTTCCATATGGGATTACAGGAGGCAGAGTTAAAGCATCTGGTTTCTTACAGAGATCTGTATGCAAAAGTTCATAAGAAGAAAGACAGAAGCTATGTTTCTGAGCGCTCGAGGAATTTTATTGTAGGTGTCTTGTTCCTATTCAAAAACCATATTATTTTAGGTTGTTTATTTTTTTGTTAATATTTTTCTTGTTTTATTACTTTTAGGAGTCATATGACACCGCAATGACAGAAAAATATGGAGAAAACTCTTCGTCTCACCCTATGGTTGACCCGGAGGTCTAGTTGGATGCGGCGGGTCCCAACAAGAAGGGACGTGTGCATGACATAGGTAACAGCTTGCACATTGGTAATAACACCATGCAAGCTTCATCCTCCTCGGTTGCTGGTCCTTCCCACTCTACACCGTTGACACAAGACATATCTGAAGCTGTAAATATAGCAGTGACAGTAGTGATGGCTTCGTTTGTCCAGAGTCAAGTTGTCCTTATGTTGGCGCCCTTCCAATTGTTCCTATCTACGATCGGATCAACAAATGTTGCTCGACAACCACCATCGCAAGGTTTAGGTAAGGAAGGTCGAGAGGAAGAGGAAGAGGAAGAGGAAGACGAAGATGACTTAGACTGATTGCCATTTTTTATTCTTATTATCTACTTTGTATAACTTTCAATTATATTGATTGATTATTTGTATAATAATATTGATTATTTGTATAATCAATATTTGTATATTTTCTTATTGGATTATTTGTACAAGTTTTTTTGTTGTAGTAGTTTACAATTATTGGATTGTTTGTTGTTGGATTTTTATTTGCTGGATTTCTGTTTGCTCGATTATGGTTTGATATGTAGGTTTTGGGAAAGTTATATATATATGTTATAAAAAAAAACCTACTTGATTACCGAGGGATTAACGAGGGATTTTTTAACGAGGGATTAGCAAGGAAATAGCAAGGTAATATCTAGCGACAAAATAGTGACCTAATAGCGACGGAAACATATAGGCCATTAGCGAGGGATTAGAGAGGGAATTTAGCGAGGGATTAGCGAGGGAATTATTAGCGAGGGAATAGCGAGGGAAATTGGTATATCATACAGCGATGGAATAGCGAGGGAATTTCCTTTGCTATTTTGCGAGGGCGTCTTAGTGAGGGATTAGAGAGGGCTTAGTGAGGGAAATGAATTTTTTAGAGACGGATTAGAGAGGGAATGATTTCCCTCACTAATTAGCGATGAAAAAAAAGTGACTAACTTATCCCTCCCTAATCCCTTTCTAATCCCTCGCTAATAAACTTAGCGAGGGATTAGAGAGAGATTGGCGAGGGAAAATCATTGATTTCCTAATTTCTTGTAGTGGACAGTCAATTAGAATACACACTAATAATACATGTCATGTAGCCCGAATTGATAGAAAAATAGGAATAGACTTTATCAATATTAATTCAAACTCAATTTAATTCCCAAAAATCTAAAGCCACGTCATAATCATACTGAGACCAAGCAAATATCAAAATACATTCAACATCATAATTATAACATATCACTAGAATATCATAGCACATAAAATCAACTTCACCAAATCTAATCCAACACAAGCTTGAATAATGTATAGTAAGAGAACGTACTTGTTGACAAAGAAATCAGGGACTTCTATTTAGTTAACCCGCACACACCTCTTGCCTTTTACTAATCCTCACCTATAACTCTAACTTTCACGTAGCAAGCTCTCCTCCTGTATGTAATTGTGTGTAATTTTTTGTAATTATATGTAAATTTTTTCCTTGTGAATGAGTGAAGGTGCTATTTATAGGCGATTATTAAACCTTAACTCTCATGTAAGTATCAATCCATTGATTGATCACAAAAAAAATATCAACAAAATTAGCCTCCTAAATTATCCCACGAAACAATCAAATCGTGATCTCTCATTTAAAACACATTTTTCCTTTTTCTTTTTTATTGAACCATCACAATCTCTTATTTCAAGTATTTCCTTTTAAATCTTGAATTTTTTTTAAGAGGACTAAGTCACGATTCCTCACTAAAAGCACGTCCTTTAATTATTTTTTAAGAAAATCAAATCATGATTTCTTATTAAAAGCATATTCTTTATTTTTCAAGAATATCAAATCATGATTTCTCATTAAAAGCATATTCTTTAATTATTTTTTAAGAAAATCAAATCATGATTTCTTATTAAAAGCATATTGTTGTTTTTCTTTTTTCTTTCTTTATTTTTTTGTACAAATAATAAGAAAAAGTAGTGATCCAAATAAGATAGAAGTAAATAAAACCCGAAAAAAATATTGTGTTCAAAACATTGCAATTAAGCATCATTTAATATGAAATTATTAGTCTTTGATTAAGTAACAAAAATAAAAATTTTATGGACAAAATTGGATATCAATAAGTCCCTATAAATATTGTGAGTTTTGGTTTTGGTCCCTATAAAATGTTTTAATATGATTTTGGTCCTTATAAAATTTGAGACATATGAAATTAGTCTCTGTCCTTATCCCATCTCTATTAAGTGGTGATGAGATTTCTGTATTTGAGATTTCTAGATATCTAACTTCCCACTCACTCAGCCAATTCAAATCAACCATAGGAGCCTTCCTTTTACCAAACCATCCACAAGAGTCTTCCTTCTGCAAAAAGAAAAAAGAAAAAAGAAACAAAATACAAGTGGTTGATAAGATTTCTGGATTTGAGATTTCT
Organism: Ormosia semicastrata; assembly: GCA_029884595.1. NCBI lineage: Eukaryota > Viridiplantae > Streptophyta > Magnoliopsida > Fabales > Fabaceae > Ormosia > Ormosia semicastrata. The sequence continues at coordinate 59,251,078 of JAQQTO010000056.1, forward strand.
GGTCACGAATGAGGAAGCAAATGTGGGGAAAGAAGAAAATGAACTGAGAGAGAAAGAATCAAGGTTGGAATTACAACTATAGGTGAGGGGGGAGAATGATAATGTCTCTGCAAGTTAGGGTTTACTGCACATTAAGGAAGAAAGGAGTAGGAAGAAGAAGGTGATGTAGAACCCTGGTGGATGACTTGTCATCCACGTGACACAAATGAAATGAGATCAGGACATGTGATAAGGTTAAGGTGGAGCGTTGGTTGTCACTTTATCAATTAACAGATATGAGATAACATTATAAATTAATTTCATCTGTTTTAGAGATCAAAATAAAAAAAATTAAAGAAATTAAAATAAAAAATGACTATAGTTACAAGGACTAAAAAGATAATAATTTTTTTTTAATTATTTGTTCACAGTGTTTTTATTTTTTAACAAAAGTTAAGGAAGAAAGGAGGTTATTCTGTTCTAAGATCAAATCATGCATGTCACGAAGCTTAGCAATTTTATTAATATTTATACAGGGCTTTATTACACAGCCTGGACATTTGCATGTCGCGGAAAAACACGGATAGTTTTAAAAAAAGTGGATGAGGTTTACTATGTGGTGGAGTCCACTAGTTATGCCTGTTCCATTAACACCCATCCGGTCTAGATTTCTGGGCTATGTAATCCGTGTTCTTTTGTTTTATTCATTTATATAATTCCTACTAATAATTGTACCAAATAAAAAGAAAAGATCACCGACAAGAATTTAGTGTTTTGACCCCAGATTTAAGATAAAAAATAACTTAATGAAATGTTTTTGTACTTTTACGGATTGAGAATAATTTGTCTTAATTATTGTTGAATGTCTGAGTCATTGCCATTACTTCACAAAGAATAATGGATAATAAATCCGAAGTATTTAACTAAAGATTAATGATATTTACACATTAAAAATTTTATATTATTATTATATCACTTTTTTTTTAGATAGTAAAATAAAAAAATATTCTAATACATACTTTTTCTATATTTATTTTTCCCAATAAATATGAAGTAAAATTGATATCGAATTTTTTATTTGTAAATAACATTTCTCTTAACTAAATAAATCCAAGAAGAGACAAAAGATCAACTGACCAGTCAACAGATAAACATACAGCAGTAAGCAGTTAACAAATAAATACAGGGAATATTGCTCCATAACTCAAAAATTTACAAAGAAATAATACAATTCAATAATTCTATTGCTATGATTTTTTGTCATTTTTTTTATTGAATTTCATTTAATTATTACAATTTTGATCTTTGGGATCAGTACACAAATAAAAGAAAAAGAGAGAGAGAGAGATTTTAATTTTTGAATGTTAGATATGAACAAACCTCAGGATGCATCCTCATACTTGAGATTATTCAGTACCCTCTCAAATATGTTTATAGAGCAAGGCAACTGTATGGGACCCTCTCTGTAAGCTTGAATGTGATCCTCATACTCATACAATAGTGCTTGGAACTTCTTTGATGACAAGCATGAAATTGGAACAAGATAGCGTTCAAGTTTCTTACCCTCTTCGCCTACATACATGGGCACAAAACCACTTTGAATCCTATTGTTCTTTGACTCTTGTCTGCTTTTCCAGCATGATTTTGCCATGGCAACTGAACTCTCAACAAATTTCATTGTTGAGAAGGGGACAGGTTTTCTCAAGAGAACACTAGATTTGGGGTTTCAGTTAGCTTTGGCGAAATATATATATGCACATAAAGGCAAGGTTAATCCAAATAGCTAGGTCTAATTGGTTTTCAATCCTATGCATCTATTGGGATTGGGAATTGCCTAGTAATTTCATAGAGAGGTAAAATTAGTTGACGTGTCACCTTTTTGTTGTATACCAACTTTCGTGAGATGAGAGCATATAGCAAACTGTGAATAACTTTTTATCATACTTTCAAATATTAGATGTCATAGCCCAACAAATAGTATAATTTCAAAGTTTTATATCATAAAGTAGCCCAAATTTCAATTCATGATTTAAAAATTATGATAATTATGAGTTTAATAAATATTATTCATTTATATAAAATTAGATGTAACAATAATTATATAAAATTCATTTAATCGACCCTCATAGTATGCCAATTTTATAATCTGAATAATTGACCTTGATAATGTGATTTATTGTCAATGAAATCAATTCATTAAGAATTGGCCTTTTATATAGGATTACATGTGATACTAGGAGCATGTTTGGGAATAATTTTTTCATTTTCCAACATATGTTATTTGGTAAAAAAGTTATTGTAACAGTAATCGTATATATTTAATAAATTTAGTTTTACTTTTTGCATGAAATTCAATACATTTTAATTTTTTTTTTCATAATGTTGAAATTTTAGTTATAATTTTATATTATAAATTATTCTTTATACTTTAATATGTAAATATCATTTTGTTCTTAATTAAATAACTTTTTTAATTATTTTATATCTATTTTGATAATGCAAATAAAATTAATCACTATTATAATCAATTATAAAACTATTAAAAAATTATATATAAAATTAATTATTAAAATAATCAAACTTTCACAACTATTACAAACACGCACTAGATTATATACTCGTGTACGAGTTTGTTATATATGTAATATTTTATTTTTATAATATTCATAATTCTAAGTTTACAAGCAATAATATTAAGCAATAATATTAAACTAACTAATTTTATTTAAATTGTTATACACATCAATAAAAACGTTTCTTAAAAGCTTTTTCCCCCTTACATATATATATATATATATATATATATATATATATATATATATATATATATATATATATATATATATCAAGAAATCCATATCTATATATATAGTAAAATTAACTTGAGCGTGAAAGATGTATTATTATTATTATTATTATTATTATTATTATTATTATTATTATTATTATTATTATTATTATTATTATTATTATACATCTTTCAAACTTAAGTCAATTTAATAATAATAATAATAATAATAATAATAATAATAATAATAATAATAATAATAGATAAATAGATAGATACTGATGATTTACTCCAAACATTAAAATTCCGGAAATGAATGACCTAGATAATGTGATTTATAGTTAATGAAATTCATTTATTATGAATTGGCCTTTTGTAGGATACTACCTTTGTACATGAATAATTAGCTTTTATAGTGAGATTAATAACAATTATTAAATTGACCAATGTGTAAATTGACTTGACTTGAGTAGTCATTTAATACATATTTCAAACTCAAGTCAATTTTACTTTTTATATATAATTTAATACATCTTTCAAAATTAAGTCAATTTTACTTTATATATATATAAACACTGATAATTTATTCCAAACATTAAAACTCTCAGCAAATGTTTATACCTATATTAATAAAATTTTGAAAATAATGATTCACTGTTGATGAAATTCATTTATTATGAATTGGCCTTCTGTTGATGAAATTCATTTTTTATGAATTGGCCTTCTGTAGAGGCAGGGGCTTTGACTGGGTTCTGCATTATTTTTTAACTTGATCATCTTATTAGAATAATAAGTTGGGTTGAAAAAAAAAATTTCTCAACCTGACTCGATCCAACCGACTTAAAAGTGTGTTGGATTGGGTTGACATATGTTTAAAAAAAATTAAAAAAAAGTTAAAATATGAAATTAAAAATTCATTATATACAACATATTTTATATAAACATAACAAGTCACATATTAATTCACATAATTGATCTTATACAAATATAATAAGTTTTAAATAAACTAAATACATAAGTGCATAATAAATTAACAAGTTTTACTAATTTAAGTGTGAAATAAATTAAACTAAACTAATAGGTTTCAATATTCATAAACAACAAATTACTCTAACTAATTAAAGTCGATGTTATCACACATACCATGTGAATTGACATAATAATTCACTTCACTCTCTATTTTTTTCAAAATGTTGTAGTTCTTGAAATAGGAAGTTAGGGGTTTGAATTTTTTATTTGAGAGATTGAGAATTTGGAAGTGAATGACCGAAATTGTGATTGGTAATAATGAGTGTACTATTTGTGTGTGAGCGTTTTTACTTTTTGTTAAGCTTCAAAGTGGAACGACACCATTTCACTAGATGAGCTTTTTTTATTCAGTGGTCGTTTAACATGCGGCTAAACTACTTTTTAACCGCAGATAAACGAATTTTTTTAAATTAAAAAAAAACGTGGGTAGGTTGGGTACCCATGAGTTGGACGTTTCCAAACTCACTACCCGACCCATAAACTGTGAGTTAGAATATTTTTCAACCTAACCCAACTCACATTTTATGATTTGAGTTGAGTCAAAACTCGAGAGTTCACAGATTAACCCGACCCGCTTGACACCCCTATATAGAGGACTACCTTTGTACATGAATAATTGACTTTAATAGTGAGATTAATGTTGCAACACAGATCATGACAGAAGCGGTGAATAAATGGGATTTTAAAAAACAAATGGAGTCGCTACTAATTTTATTTAAGTCAAGAAAAAATTAGAAAACCTCTTTTAGAAAATAGTCTTTGAAATCAGATTGGATTGGGGAGTCGATTATGCATAGAGAATGGTGAAAACTTAATTTCACTACACACCTAATACGTTCGTCCTAAGACAGTTCCCCTAAGTCAGCTGTGAAATTTTTTTATAACTTTTGAAAATATTTGTTGTATCTCTTTGTTAAAAGATAAAACTAAATAAACAAATAAATTTTAAAAATTTAATTTTGGTTTGACAGAATAAGAATTTCGCTCCTACGTATCCTCGGGTGCAATGAGAAACTTAAAATTACGTCATTCTTTATAAAATAATTGTGGGTTGGTTGATTTTAACTATGAAAAAGATTTTTGAAATAGAATTTTATTTGAAAACAGATCCACCATTGCATAAGATTCAAGGTACTGCTAGACTACTCAATGAATCTTTATGATTCAAATAATATTGAAAATAATATCTATTATTTAATCATTATAATTGATCATTGTGTCGATCAAAAGATTTAAAAAAAACAATTTTATTTTTTTCTCTCAAATAAGAAGTTGGCCCAATTATTAATCCATGAGGCAAACAAATCCATCCAACATACAAGCATTGATGGGCTTTTGCCCATATGAGCATCTCCTTAAACCAAATAAAAAACATCAATCCAAGTAAAAATAAAATAAACAAATGCATAAATAAAAGAATAAAATAAAAAAAGAAAGAAACAAAGAGATAAGGGAAGGGAGGCGAGCGAGGTTCTGGCTGAGGGGACGATGGAGCGGTGACAGGAGACAGGGATGAAGGCAGAGGCGCGATGGCCACGGCGATTCAGGCATGCAGTGGTGCGGCTGGTGTAAGGATCTAGGCCAAAGAGAGCGGTGGTTCGCGGATTTGGACAACTGGAGCAGAGGTGTTTGGGTGGAGAAAGATGGTTGTTTGGGTGGTACAGGGATAAAGGTTCTCGGCTGAGCAGGTGGTTCGAAGTGGTGCGGTTGAGGACGACAGTTACGGGTGACGGAGAGATGGAGGCTGACGTCAGAGTTGGGGCTCAGCGGTGGTGGCATGGGGTGGCTCTGGGTTTGATCGCGGCGGTTGGATGGCAACTTGGTCACCATTGCTGCTTCATGGTTGGGGTGGTTTTAGGTGTGGTTTGAATATGGGTTCTTGGCATGGTGGGGATCGAAGGTTGCTTTGGGTGGATGTTGAAGGGACTGTTCTGGTTTGAGGTGGTGATGGGGATGTGGGTTTGACGAGTTTAGGTGGTTGTGATTTGTGTTTCATGGGCATGGCAGAGAAGTGAGGCGGCGTATGGCAGTTGGGGGCAGAGGTTGGAGGTTTGGGATGGGGTTGATGCTAGTTGCTTGCTTGGTTGAAGAAGATGGGCAATTTACAAGTGTTGTTTCTGGGTGTTTGATTGAGATGGTAAGGTTTAGATGATAAAGTTAACATGTTTGGGGGTTGGGTAATTTTTCTGGTTGGATTTCTAGCTTGGGTGGCTGCCATGGTAGTTGATGGATGTTAGAATGAGTTAATGAGTTGTTGTTTTGGTTATGGTGTTGGTATTTTGTGATTTGCAAAGTGTTATGGTGAAGTTTGAAAGAGGTGCTATAGAGCTTGGCTTGTGATTTTGCAGTGTATGCTTATTGGTTATTGAAGAGGAATGAGGAGATGAAAGTGGACACGGAAGTCCATGAAGCAAAACAAACCAATGAGATTCACATGTTTATGAGTTCAAATCAATGAGAAAATCTCTTATCTTCAACTGGAGATTGGGAGATGGCTAATGAGGAACAATAAATCTTTGTAAAAATGGTTTAGCTTCCAGAAATTCCTCTTCTTTACTTTACTTTCTCTCTAATCCTCACAATATCATTCTCCTTTTGTTTTTACTCACTATTGAGTGTTGTTAATTTAAAGGAATCTAAAGAATTGTGTTAATGTGTGTACATGAAAGTTCAGTAGCTGGTGCAAAGCAAGAGTGAGATGGGGAACCTGCCACTGTTGGATGTGTACTGTGCTGGGTGTGTTGGAATTGGCAGTACAGGTGGTGTGTACGTGAAAGTGAGAGGAGTAATTACTGTACAATAATGCCGAAAGAAAGTGAGAGCAAAGAAGCCTTATTTCTACTGCAGTGTAATAGAGAATGCATAATGTATGGTCAAGAAAGGAAAAAAACATAGACCAAGGAAAAGAAGTTTGGTTTTCACTTAAAAGTAGAAAAACAGCCACGTAGAAGTCTTACGTTTGTTTATTTGTTTTTTTTTTTGTTCTTTAGTTCTAATTAAATCAATTTTTTTATTTTTTTATATTAAAAATAAAATAGACAAAGTGAGAAAATAAATAAGTTAAAACATGATTAGAGGATTAGGCGAAGAATGTGGACTTTTGTTAATGTAATTAATTGAATTTTTACTTTCTTTTTTTAAAAAAAGTTCCAATTTTTATTTTTTTTCAAATAAAGAGAAAATAAATGTAATTAAAAAAAGGCCTAATCAAAATATGGTGTTCATAATTAATAATGATAATTAAATTAATTTATTAATAATTATCCTTAAAAACGTGATATTAATTTATTTCCAATGCCTATCCTTCTACTCTGAAGTATTAAACTCCAAGTGAGTTTTAATATGCCCATAATTTTAAAATTACCTCATATTGACACTGATTATAATACATGCATACATTCCACCAAAAAAACATATATAAATTCATGCATACAAAAAGAATGTTACAGGTACATCAGGGTTCATGCATACAAGCAGTCAAAAAAATAAATAAATAAGGACATCCATACAAAAAGAAAAGAAAATAGAATGTTATCCGTACATTAATTGTGCGAATATCTAAAATTAAGAATATCATTTTGAAGAGTGGGGTTATTGGCATTTTTCTGTCCATGCACTCTCTACTAATAATTTATAATTTGGACTTTTTAAATTACCCTTATTTAAACACTTTAGTTTTATTAAATTCAAATTTTAATTAATTAAGTATATTAATTTTTTCCAAACTTAAATTTTTGTATTTGTAAAAAATTATTTTTTTAGGATTTTATTTGGATTCATTTTGAATATTACATTATCATTTAATTTTATATTATCTTCAAATTAATTTAATTATAATAATAATTATTTTATAAGTTAAAATCTTTTAATAATATAAAAATATATAATTTGATAGTAGTGTAAAAAACTTTTACACCAATAATTAATTAAGACTAAGCTATGACTTTTAAGTGTAATTAAAATGAACTCATGCCAAGCAAAATTTAATTTTGATTTATTCTCATTGTAAAATAATATGAGAGAAACTATTGACACAAAATTTGCCAATACAAATATCACATAAAAATAAAGAGAATTATTGATTTTCATGACCAAAAGAGAGAGAGAGAGAGAGGAGGCCAGAAATGAATGAGTAAGATATGGTCTGTACAATTTTTGTAAGGGAAAAGTCTATATCAATAATAGGACTAAAATAATATATGTAGAGAGTTTTTTTTAAAGTTTGTGGGTAAACGGACCAAGCCTGTAGGCCGACGTGCGAGTTGTGACCGCTGACCACGATCTCACCTGCGATTGCGGGCGCCCCCTCTGCCGCTCGCTTGGCCTCGCTGGCTTTGCAACTCTCCGCTCGTCCTTGTTTATCACGATCTCACGTCGCTTGCTTGTCCTTGTCATAGTCTTGCCTCACCACCGCTGGCTCGTCCCTGTCATGATCTTGTCGCCGCTGCCACCGCCACTCATCCCTGTCACTGTGATTTGTTTTTCATTTCAATTTTTAGGCCAAAACTCAAAAGGTAAGAGAGAGAGAGAGAGAAAGAATTGTAGGTCGTGGACTAATCCGCGTAACCGGTGGTCTAACGCAATGCGAACGTGAACCAGTGCAATATCCCTCAAAAAATAATAATAATAATAATAAAATAATAATAATAATAATAATAATAATAATAATAATAATAAATTATTTTAAAACAAAAAACGATGGTTAATGGATAAAGTAATTTATTTATTTTTATTTATTTATTTATTTATTTTGTTTTGAAATAATTTAATTTTTTATTTAATTTGGTAAGAGAAAAATAAATTTAAAAAATGAGATTTTAATTAATAAAAAAATTAACGGTCCAAATTTAATGAGTTTGAATGGGTAGGATAATGCCATGTGACATCTCCATTAGTGATTTAACAGATGATTAATGGAAAGATTTATTGAGTCGTTAGTTAAAGTTTAGAGATTAATTAAAAAGATTTTTAAGTTTAGGACAGTGATTTGCAAAAGGATAAAAGTTTAGGGTGACTCTATACTCTTTTTCATAATAATAATAATAGTAATAATAATAATAATAATAAATAAATAAAGAGACATTTTCTTCAAAAGTAATGATTACAAACATAAAAATTAAGTCAATTAGAATAATAAGTACGTTTGGTGCTTCTGAAGATGACAAGTGTTGAAGAATGATTGAGAATCAACAAAAATCATAAGGCTTAAGTCACTTCTCTATATAAGCGCGTCAAAGTGCTTCATAAAGAAGATTCTCGAAAGTGTAATCTTGATCAATAAGGTAATAAAGAACGATTACAATATGATATTTTTTGAAAAAATGTTTTCCTTTTGACACCAAACCACCCAGCGTCACTCTCACTAACGTAAAGTGAGTTTTGGCTCTATAAATATCCTCTCACCCCTCCTCTTTCTTATTAGAAATGCCCAACCAATTAACAAAAAACACCAAAGTACTACCACAACTTTCTTTTTTTCGATACTCAATTGAGAATTCCAAAACTCAATTTCTCCACAGCAACACACCATCTTCAACCAAAAATTAATTTTCATATTTCCACCTGAGTTACATTTCACAAAAAAAGGTAGGAAGGGTGAAAACTCATTCTTTTCTTCTTTTATTCTACTAATCTTAATTCTGGTTTCATCTTTAATTTACCTCCGTTAATTTCTTCAAATTTCTGACCCTTTCGAAGTTATTGTAGGATATCTTATTGTCTTTAATTAGAACTTATGTTTCTGACTTCATGTCTTTCTCTTCTGTTTCGGTTTCGATATCTTTATGGTTACCGTAAAAATGTTTTTGATTTCGACATCGATTCTTTGATTCTGATTATTGCTCTTCGACTTTGTCTTTCTCTTCTGTTTCGATGTCAATATTTGTTCTTCGATTTTGATCTTTGCTCTTTGACTTTGTCTTTCTCTTCTATTTCGATTTCAATATCTGTTTTTCGATTTTGATCTTTGCTCTTTGACTGCCTTTATCTTCTGTTTCGATTTCAATTTCGATTTCTCTATGGTTGTCCTAAATATGTTTTCGATTTTGATATCTGTGCGTCAAATTTGATTTTTGCTCTTCGATTCGATTTCTTAATGGTTTTATAAAAAAAATTTCTTATCTTCCTCTACTTTTTATTTTAGATTTCAACAAAATTCTCTTGATTTGCTGAGTGTTTGAAATTACGAAATTTTATTAGCAAAATTGAATTTTTGTTTAAGCTCACTAATGTTGTCCCATTGTATTAATGAATCAATATGCAAGAAAATTAATTATTATGACCATTATTAGAGAACACTGAGAGACGCCTCGACTAGAAATATGCACATTTGGTTGAGAACCTTAACAATGGGATAAGGAAAAAAATTATTGTTGAAATTATTTATAAAAATTTTACAAGTATTATTAAGTATTTTTCATGAAGTTAAAAAAATTATGGATTTTTAGAGAGAAAGATGGAAAAGAATGGTAAAATATTTTCCATACATATGAGGTTAAAATATCATTTGTTCAAAAACTTATAAATGTTTTTACTCCTTCCTACTGTGTTTTATCTCACAAAATTTTATGTAGTATTTCAGAAAATGCCCACTTTGAGGTTCATGATTTATCTATGCTTCGAGCAGGTTTATATACCTGACCTAGGGGACTATGTGTTTTCATTCATTGTAGGAGATCTTTGACTGATCATTCTACTTTTTGATGAATAGTACTAGAGTTTATAAATTAATATATGTATAAAAGTAGCACTTCATAGGCTTTTCATTTTTTTGAGCATCATGTAAAGGCCTAGATAAGCCTAACTTTTGACTGTAGGTGCTAACTTACTTTATGAGTGCTACTCATACTTTCATGATGCATGTATATGTATTAACTACTAACTCTTGAAGGGTTCTACCCCCTACTAATGTAAAATATTATAAGCCAAACTGATATTAACAAAGCTGTATGTATGATGAATTATCTCAAACTATTTAGTAAATATATTAGAGAAATAATTGTAATAATTATAAAATTAGAGCAGAATATTACAACCAGCAAAATGTTGGCCATTTAAGTTATAGGCTAACCAGCACTAGTCCGTTTAATTGTGGTCTGTTGCGGATTGGGCTGGTGCGGACTGGGTTAACCAATGTACCCACCTCTAGTAGGGAGTGCGGATAGATATTTGCGAGTGCCAATATCCCCACCCCATTTTAAATGGTGAATTTACCTTATATTAAATTAATTCATTTACTTGAAATATTCAATTGTATATAAAGATCATTCTAAGAATGTGTTAGTTCAACTAAAAGTTATTTGGAAGTGATTGCGAGGATCTGAAATTAAATCTCACATTCACTTCTTTAAAATCATTTGAGCACAAAAGTGGTTTGTTTCCCTCCCCAAACTACAAATTCTCAGAATGGATAATAAAATGTCTTCTGGGTAGAGAATGACATACGTTATAGTAAAAAAAAAATATTCTAACACTTTCTCCTTTATTTTTATTTTTATTTTTTTACTCGAGAAACTAAGGGTATAAACGAATCAAACCAAGTTGAGCATTCGAAGTTCGAGTTGGTTTGTGAAAGAAAGAGACTACTTAAGTTTGACTCATTTATAACTAAACGAATCAAATTTAAAGCTTGGACTTATTTTGTTTAAAAAATATAAAACTTAGACTTATCTTATTTAGCTTGTTTAAAAATTGATTATTTTTCCTTTTTATTAAATCTCTTTGAAATATTTAAATTTATTAATTTAATATTTAGTAAACATCTTTATGCTAGAAAATAGAGTAAAAAAAGGAATAAAAGCTTTTTTCTTCATCAGTTACATAAAAAAATTATAACCTTCCTATAAAAACCTTTTAGTTAGTAATAACAACAAATAAATTATTATTATCTATAATTTTTCTTATCTAAAGTTATGATGTTTTCTGTGATTTAATTTTTTATTATCTATATAGAATGAATAAGTACATAAATGCATGTGACTACTTAAAAAAGTCACATGCATTTATGTTCTAATATTGATAATTTATGTAAGATCTAATACTCAAAATTCACTTTTTTCACCTCTTACAATAAACACTCTTCTCTACACACACACACACACACACACTTATATAATCAAGCCTAAGTTAATTTAAGTTTAAGCTTATTTGTTTAGTTAAACAAATGAGCTTAACACACTTATATAATCAAGCCTAAGTTTAAGTTTAAACTTATTTGTTTAGTTAAACAAATGAGCTTGATTGAACATTTAACGAGTCAAACTTAAATATTTCATAAACAGTTCAACTCATTTACATCCCTACATGAACTATCTTTAGCAAGGATAACTAAAAAGTTAAAAGTGGCGTCTGGATGATAGAATCCTTTGGACATTAATATAAATAAACAACTAATTAGTAACAAGAGGATGTTACCAACTGATGACACTAACCTAAAAAAATGACTTTCATTATCAATTACGTGGATCTTTACCTAATTTTTCGGTTTTGACCAATTGCTTACGCAATTCGAACCTGGGTGATACCGTGATGGTTAGGTAAAGTCTTCTTCAAAATAATATCTCTAGGATTCGACCGTTAATATTACAGGAAAAATTCACCTAAGGCTGCAGTCCAGTACTTCCACTACAACCAACCACTCTTGGGTGATCTTCACCTCCTTTACTTAGATCATATTATAAAGATGAAATTATCGTATTGGCTTTCATACCTTTTAATTGAATTTCATCACAAATTGAAATGCAGATAATGATTCATTATTGCTCTCAAGGTAAATAAGTGTAATTTATTTTATTATTTTTACAGATCTTTTTAATGATTCACTGTTATATTAATGCGATTAATAAGATTTTTTTTAAAAAAAATGTAGAGAAGCTTTTGTAAAAATCAAATTTTAACACTATTTTTTTTACTCAACAAAATTTAGTACTCAATTAAATTAAATATTGCAAATCACGTGAATGATAACTAGTTTATTGGTAATGTGGATAACTACCGGCACTCTGTCTAATTGATTTTAATTTGTACAAAATGCAAGAAATTCTCTTTAATTATGGGTCATGTGTAGAAAATATTAATATGTTTTGAAACTCACCAAAATGATTCTTTAAACTTACCAAACCATACATCTTAACTCTCTATAAGAGGGTTTTCTATTCATACATGAGGGGGTCAATATATATACTGTTATACATTGTTTAGTTAGTCTAAGAGTTTGTGTTTTAAGTATATGGTTTTTTATTTTAAATAAAAAGTACACGGGATTTTATCATAAGAGCCATAATTAGAGGGAATTTTTTGTATTTTGCTCTTATAATTTTGATTATTTATGAAATAGTATATATATAATTAAATATATAATGATTTAATATATTATTAATTATGTATTCTCATATATAATTAAAAGAACTCAACTATAGGAGTAATTATCAATGTTTTGAGAACCGGACCATTAGCTGGTCCGGTCAAGTTCCACCAACCGGTATTTTTAAAAACTGATATGTGAACTGGTGAAACGGTTCAACTAGCCACGGTTCAACTAGCAAATCGGTTGAAACTTACCATAAAAATTATGTCAAATTTCCATGTTGAACCCGACACCTCTTACTATAAAAGTAAGTACAAAACCACCACACCACATGTGCTATTATGTTTATATGTAGATGTTATTGTATATATTACATATTAGCCTAAAAATTGTACATAATTTAAAATTATTTAAATTAAAATGTTAATTTATTTTTTATAGAATTATAAAGAGATATACTAATTCTTTATTTTCTTTTTATTTATTTATTAACACTTCATTGTCTTAATATTACTTACTAACACTATTCATATTAATAGAATAACATTTTAATTCTAAAAAATACTTTAAATACTAAATTTAAGTCTATAAATACTTTAAATACTAAATTTAAGTCTATAAATACTTTAAATACTAAATTTAAGTCTATAAATACTTTTTATTATATAAAAATATGTTTTGGTTCAATCATGGTTGAATCATTGAATCATGAATCAATTTCTTTATCAGTTCAATGATCAGTCCAGTCTTCAGCACCTTGGTAATCACATGAAAAAGTTAAATCCTTTTTTTAAAATGATGTAATAATATATGATTGGATGATTTATTAATGGTTAATTAAAATTAAAATGCTTAACTAAATCTGATCCAACTTTAGTTAAACATTATTCTTTTTCTATGTAATCTTTTACACACTTTATAAACTGAAGATGCAAGTATCGTTTCCATAAATACAGGGAAATAGGGCAAGCAATGAACTCAAATAGATCACTTGAATAATGAGAAAAGGCGTGGTATTTTCATAAAAGAAGTAACTCGTTACCAAATCATAAACCTTCAAATCCAACAGCAACCATCCTAACACGGTTTACCCAAAAAAAAAAAAAACCCTAATACAAGTATACACTATACAGCGAATACAAATTGCAAAGGAAAGTAACAAACTTAAAGAAGAGGGACGAATTCAGAAGAAACAAACTGGGGCAGCTCAAAAGACTAATTTTAATATTTTTATTAATCATTCTTGAGATATTGTTAATCTTTGGTAATATTTTTATTAATTTTAATTTTGAAAAACTTCTTTCAGCCGAGGAAACAATTACAAAACTGTTAACATTATTCTATAAGTAATATATGCATTTAGAAAAGAATTAAATCTTTTTATGTGATTGAGTATATTGATTGGAGTAATATGTACTTACACAATTTCTCTTACCACTTTCAATTCCCAAAATAATTTATTAGGCATTAATTAAGAAAGTTAAAGACCTTAATTTATTTTGAATAAATATATTAATTATATATAATAGTATTATTAATTTTTGAAGCCTAAAATTTTGGAGGCCTCAAGCCCTAGCTTTACCAGCTTTATGCTGAAGTTGCCCCTGGAAAAAACAAAGGAGGAAAGTATCTTTTTTAATATCGCAGGCTATGAACATAACGCAAAAACAATGAATTCGCAACAAAAGTAACGTAGACAAAACTATATCAAAGGTAGAATTATGAAATAACGAAGGGGAATGCACTACCCAAAAGAAAAGCAAGGCAATATGAAAGCAAAGAAGAAGAAGAGCATAACGTCACAGATGGAAATGAAAATGGGAAGTTTGGAGGCAAAAGGGTCACAACTGACAATTAAACTTATCTTATGACCAAGAGCTATGGTGAATCTAACTGTTAGGACTCAATAGGCATGATTGATCAACAGCACGTCACCATGACATACTGGAAGGAACCACCCTTGCTCGCCACATGGCATGGGAACGACAATAGAGGTGTTAAAAACATTGAGAGGCAGTAGGCAAGAGCTAGCATTCTCCAAGGTCAAGAGGATACAAATCTTTAACTTGATCACTTAGTTTACACCAAGCTTTAAGGGCTGTGGACTGTATTGGGCTTATAGGAGTGGGCCAACATTAGGCAGCCCATGAAAAAGCCAGAGACCTGACCTACTGACCCTTGCCTGCACAAACCCTGACATCCAAGATTCGGCCATTCAATTCACAACTGACTCGATCCCCTTGATAGTTAGCAACCAGTTTGATATATCTGCCCAGACACGTGACACTTTGTGATTAGCCTACGCAATAATAGAATGATCTCCTGCACCACCCCGTCGTGGCATTGATGTGCGTTCAGCACTACCATGCAACCATAAAGTTATCATCCTAGGTGTATTTATAGGAGGTATGCTAATAGTTTTCAATTCATATTCTCTCTCTTTTGCCGAAACACATTATCACCTTGAATCCTTAATGACTTGGATGTCGGAGCACCTTTATAGATCCCCCCACTTTTGTGACCAACCAAGCTTAAAACTCTTCGGCGAGTCCAAATCCACTGCAGACCAACCCACCATGGCAAAGGCGTGTACACCAGGCATGGAAGAACTTTAGCAAGAATGTAGATGCATAGCTCCAAGACATATTCCTCAAGACAACACAACACCAAGAAGCTAGATTTTGAATCTGGTAACACGGTTTTGCTAGGAACTAGTTTGTCATCGCTATTGCAATGTCTATTTCTTACTCTTCTATCTATATCATTTGTCTAATTAAAGATAATGTAAATTTTACGTGTGGATAAAATACACACATCTTATACTTAGTTTGAAATGAATTTAAATGTATTTTATGATGATTTTTGTCATTCTTATTAGATTATCTTTGGTAATTTATGTTTGACATTTTTCTATATTTTTAGGTTCAAAAAGGTTGTTTTGGAATGAATTTATGAAGATTTGGTTGAATTCATTACAAAGAAGTTGAACTTGAAATCAAGATAGTCAATATTCATGAAACTCTTGACCTTTGTACGGTAAAATGAGTATAACTTTAGTAGAGATGACATAAAAAATCCCTTCCATCAAGGGTTCCCATGGGGACTGCCCCGTTCAAGGACTTAAATTCAGGGATTTTCTCTCGGTGGAAACAGGGAGAAGGACGGGGTGAAAATCCTCACAAGGCCAATTAGGTATAGGACGGAGATCATATCTCCCACCCTATGGGGCCCTCGTCCCTGTCCAATTACATAAATAGACTTAATTAATGATATATATATACCTTTGTCCCTTTTGGTTATTTTACTCTAATTAATATTTATATTAATTTAAAATATAAAAGTAAAATGCCCATAATCCATTAGCCTATAACCTAATTTAATCTCTCTTGGAATTGTTGTGGAATTATTTGGTGGTTCCTATTTTAATTTTTTTTATTTTGTTTATAATTTCGAGGATCCTCATAATAGGAGTGTTCACGGTTTGAATTGAATCGATTTTGAATATAAAAAAATTAATCAATCCAAATAATATTATTTAAATCGGTGTGGACTGAATTGGATTAATTACATTATGAAAACTAATCTAATCCAAAATTAATTGATTTTGGATTACATCAGTTTAATTGATTTTTGAACAAAAAATTTTAAGCCTAGAAGGTTGTGAGTTAAATGTAATTTAACACATTTAAAAAAAAGGGAAAAAAATAGAAATAACTCATTCCACATGCATAACATGATATTTAATCAAATAAATTGAAAAAAGTGTGTGAGAAATTAGAGTTATTATAAGTAAAAATAAAATTAATAAAAAATAAATATATTTATAATGTTAATCAGTTTAGACCGGATTATATCGATTTTGATTTTCAAAACTGAAAACAGATCCAATCCAATCGATTTTCAAAAATTCAAACAAAAAAGAGCAAAATTTATTCGATTTTAATTGCATTTCGATTTTTCGATTCGATTTTTGGTTTAATTTTCAATTTGGATTGGATTTGAACACTCCTACCCGATAGGTCCCCACGGGGAGGCGGATAATGGGGACAACGAAAAAATACACTCGTGACGGATCAGGGACTAGGAAGGGGGAAGAATGGGGTGACAAGGACTAGGGGCGGGGAGCCATCCCTAAACTTGAGCTATATAGGTGCAAATGAAGTTATTTTGGTGGCATTGGAAAGTTAAGAAGGAGAGCTACGACTTTATGAAGACCACAGAGACCAAGTCTCACTCTAGAGAGCCACATGGGTCCCCTCCGTGTGAACTGCAAAATCGCACATGTCTCAATGTGTCAGGATTTTGTTGAAGAACCAAAACAATACCTCACCCCCCCCAATGGGACACCAGACAGGCGTGTGTGAGCATCAGGAGCACGAAATAGTATGTGATACATCCCCCGAGTGTCAGACCCCGCTACCACACTGGAGGGGGCATGTGCCGCACGAATTAAGTTGTTTCAAGCCTAAATTGGAAACTTTAATTAAAGGAAAACATTGAAATGCTAAATCTTAATACAACTCAATTAATGTTAAATGCCTACAAAAAGAGGCCCAATATTAGATCAAAGGGGGAAGATCGGAGGTAACAGAGATTAAAGAATAATGGCTGGAAGCAAGATCACAAGAGAAAGGGCATCCATTGAAGACATTCAAAGTTATTTCTTCTTCTACTCATTTTTTATTTTTCTAGATTTGATTCATGGTTGTCTCTCAATCGTTTAATTTTGCTGGTGCTTTAATTGTCATAGTTGGCTAAATCTCCCTTTTCTATTATTAAGATAATGCTTTTTACTCTATTATGTTAAATACTTGAATTTTCCCTTTATCAATGAAATCGTTATTGTTTTTGATTTTTTCTTAGTTTTCTTAATGCTTGAAGTATGTTATGCACCATATTTGCATGATCTTAAGTATTGAATAAAGGATCGAGAGATAAAATCTAATACTTAATAATCTAATAATCAAATTGGAGAATTAAGACCTAGAGTGATTTAATTTTAACATATTTTTAATGTCAAGAGACAAGACTTTAAATAATTTAGGATAGATAACATTAAAAAACATAGTTAATCATTAATAATGGAAAATCAAAGTTCATCATAATAGGTAATTATAATAGATTCCTAATATTAGATCTTTGATGCTTGGTTGAACTCTTACCTTTTTATAATTGTTAATTTTGTTAGTTATTTTACTATTTTTATTTAAATTACATTTTATTCCCATTTTTGATCACCTAAATAATTAAAATTATCGTAATTTAATAATTATACAATCTCCTGAAAACAATACTCAACTCCACTTTATTACTTATTAACAACTCGTGTACTTATAGATTTTTCACAACAAAATTTTTATATAAAATTTTTGTACAATTTGTAATTGTATTAATAAACTGACATATATATAACCCAGTACAGAAACACTTACGATCAACATTAAATTTATCTCTTATAAAAGAATGAGAATTACAAAATATGAAATAAATTATATATATATATTATGCGTGTGTTAAGTATATAAATAAAACCATTTAAAAAACTTAAAATATAGTTATAACATTATCAATTTCATAAGTGTTAAGTTAATTACTCTCTTTTTCTAATACATGAAAGTCCCACATCTCTAATATGTAAAAACAAGAAGGAAAAACTTCCCACTCTATACTAATTTCACATCAAATAACTAATCCAGTAAAGTTAAAGCTCCTTATCATTACTATAATTCATCCTATTTGTCCCACGTTGAACCAATTGATAGGGAGATGTTGAGTTAAAATTATAAATTCAGAACCAAACCATGCATATTAAAAATAATAATTAAAAATTATTTTTTTAATAAAAAGACATTTAACCGGTTATATCATTACCAGTTCACAACTGGTTTGCCACAATTTTTCAGTTCAAATCTCAATTTTAAATTTACAATTTTTAAGAGTCGATCGGACTAGCTTTCTTATCCAACTGACTGATTTAAAATAGTGGTTTAACATGTCTCAATGTGTCAGGATTTTGTTGAAGAACCAAAACAATTCCTCACATTCCCCAATGGAAACTTTAATTAAAGGAAAACATTGAAATGCTAAATCCTAATACAACTCAATTAAGATTAAATGCCTACAAAAAGAGGACCAATATAAGATCAAAGGGGGAAGATCGGAGGCAACAGAGATTGAAGAATAACATCAAAATTTTGAAATCGTCACAGCATTTAACAACCAATACAAATTATGGCAAATATATCTAATGTAATTCAAAATTTGCTTCACCAACAATATCGATTCTCCAAGCAAACTCATATCAACTTAACGCTTTTTAGAGACACCAACAGTCTTACCCCTGCGACCAGTAGTCTTGGTATGCTGGCCACGAACACGAAGACCCCAGTAGTGCCTCAAACCACGGTGGTTTCTGCATATAGTAAGAATGTGAGATTGAAGTGTTATTACAGTAGCCAAAATTTTGTTAATCAATCAATGTATAAGTTATTTAACCACCAGAAAACCTATAGTAGGATGTAGTTATTTATATAATTGGTCAAGTAAAAATATAGAGCTTGTTTTACATCAACTCATAACACATCCATCCCATATCAGAACATGAATAATCTATCAAGTGCAACAGGGTCTTCCAACACTTTTAGACTACCTCATCCAAGATCACTAACTGTATATTCAATAGTTAACTTCTTGCTACTATATGGTTGACAGAACTAGTGCACCTTCAAATAGATGTTATTACTAACACTTACTAACAAACTGGCAAACTAATTTAAATACCTTCTTTAAAGGGATATAAACCTCTGTGTAAGACTCGGATAAATATTGCATTCAGGTAAATGAGAATCATTCCTTATATGATATCATATCAACAACATAAGCAAACAATTAAATCATCATGACAGGAAAATAACAAGGCATGACAAGTGACAACATAAATTCCAAATCAAAACGGACAAGAGAATTGTATACGTATGATTAAACATACAGTTTGTATGATTCTTCAAATATGACATCTCGTGTTGCACATATCAATCAGATTCAGAGGATTCTTCAGCTGCTCAGCATATTCAATTTATATTTTGGGGATAGCTCTCTAGTTGTCAATTAGAGTTTGTGATTTAGCAGACATGGGCACCACCTCCACCCTGTAGCAATAATGCACATACAGGGGGGAAGTGCAAAATTCTAAAGAAAACCATAATCCCCTACCCAATAGAATGAGAAGTTACTCCTTCAATTTTATCAACTTTAAGTTTTTATTCTATTAAAAATTTGACATCTAGATATGCAAATGAATCACCTGATTTTCTTCAACCGCTCCAAATCATCCCTCAACTTCATATCAAGTGCATTTGACACCACCTGAGAATACTTCCCATCCTTGTAGTCCTTTTTCCTATTCAAAAACCAATCTGGGATCTTGAATTGCCGAGGGTTGGCAACCACAGTCATAAGATTATCCAACTCAGCAGCACTCAATTCACCAGCTCTGTAAATAAAACAAAAATAACCCATTTCAATAAAAAATCATGAAACTAAATAAAAACCAAAAACCCATTTCAACAAAAATCATAAATTAAAAAATAAAACCCATTTTAATAAAAATCATGAAATTAAAAAACAAAAATCAAAACCCATTTAAACAAAAATCATAAAATTAAATAAGAAACCAAAAACCATTTCAATACAAATCATGAAATCATGAAATTGAAAAACAAAATCTAAACCCATTTCAATAAAAAACATGAAATGAAAAAAAACGAAGGACCCATGAAACAGAACCTTTTGTTCATGTCGACATCGGCTTTTTTGCAGACAATGTTAGCGAATCGTCTGCCAATACCCTTGATTGAGGTAAGAGCGAACATTATCTTCTGCTTCCCATCCACGTTGGTGTTCAGCACACGCAGAATATGCTGGAAATCCTCGTTTGCCACCAAAGACTGCGAAAACCCAGAAACCGAAGAAAATAAAAAACCCATAAGGTGATGGTGATTCCAAGTACAGTGCCAAAAAATCACCATTTACAATTGCTCAAGAAAAAAATTGCATCTTTTGAAGAATGCCCGTGTACCAAAATGGCAGAGAACGATGCAAGAAACATGGAAACGTACCATTTTTTTTCTCTCAAAGAAGGCAATTGGTGAGAGGAGGACGACGGTGATTGCCGCCGAAGCTGTTCCCCTTGGACGATTTAGGATTTGGGATTTTAGGGTTTCTGCGTTTTGTAGTCTCCGTGTTGACGCTCCTCACTCACTAAGCAACTCACTAGGGTTTTAGTGGAATGACCATTTTAACCCTGGAGAAAGCCATGTATGTCGTTTTTTCTTTTTTTTTGTTGGTCTTCATGTATGTCTTTTAGTACCAGGGCTTCGATTTCTATTGGGTCTTTGATTGGTTTTCGTATTTGGCCCATTGGTGGCTTGGTTTTGTAATCTGTATCACCTTTGGGGTTTTTAGATTTTTGTAGTGTGTCAAATGCTGGGCTGTTAACCCAGAGGGTCAGTAGATTCTACGTTAGAGCCCTGCTTGGAGTGACAGTAAGTTTTTTTATAATATGTTTGGATAGAGGATTGTGGAGGAAAAACAAAGGGAAGATTTAATTTTTATTTCTAAATTAAGAAAATTATGAAGCTTATAAAAATAAATAAATAATTATTGAAAAGTTATATGATTATATCTCATTTTATTCCTTCATTTAAAAAAATCAATTATAGAGAGCATTTACTCGAAATAAAGAATAAAAGTCGTTTATTTTCTTTTCATCCAAAATCTCAACTCTTAAACATATCTTTAGAGTCACTTTAATCCTAGGATCGAATCTTATTGACGCCCTTTTGCCTCAAAGTTAGCATATCCTCCCCTTCATCACACTTGGTCGTAAAATCCACTCATCTTATTTTTTCATAGTTACAATTAAAACTTTAAGTTATCCAAATTTAGAGCTGTCAAAATAAGTTCTAATCCATGAATGAACTTGAGTGAGTTTGATTGGCCTATTTTGATAGCTCTATACAAATTTATGCAATTAAGGAAGTCCCTTTGAAAAATAGCTTGATCTAAGGGATTGATTCTTAAATACTTTGGATCGATTCATAGATAGGTTACTTTGCATGCACTTTATCTTACTATCATCCTCCCCACAATCAGAATTAGCTAAGTTTGTTATATCTATGAACTCTGAACTTGTTTTGAGGATCCTCCAACCATTATCGTTGATGTTTCTTTCATTATCTAATTTATTAATTGTAATTAATGTTTTAACAAAAAATAATGAATAATTTTGACTTAAAAAGTCACTTAATTGATGGTTATGAAACACGGATACGTCATTTTTTAAGTGTGTCTGCGTGTCGGATATATGTCCGAATCAGACACATAGAGACACTCGGACGACACACGTGTCCTACGTGTTAGAATATTTTTTATTAAAAATATTTTTTTTTCAATTTGGACACATCTCGGATACACTTGGACACGTCTCGGACATGCTTGAATACGTCTCGGACACGTTTGGACACGTCTAGGACAAGACTTGGACATGATCCATTAATATTTTTTTTAAAAAAAATTAGTTTCTATTAATGAACGTTCATTTAGTAAGTTCGTAACCCACCCAAGTCCAATTACATAACTAACGTCTCAAGCCACTATTTTCACATACAATTATTTTAAGTTTTATCTTTTCACACATCACTATTAGACTTTTAAGTTTTATCTTTCCATACAATACTATTTTCATCTGCTCATTCTATCTTTGCTCATATCAAATTATCTACTTCGTCATCACCGAAGCTTGTTTCACATCAACATTCTCTCTAGTTAATTTTTTTTATGCACATGTACTCGTACATGGTTAGTTCTATTAAGAGAAGTTGATTTATGAGATTCTTTTAAATATATCAATAGAAATTGTGCTCCATATTTTTAGGAAAGGCTTACTAGACAGTAAATATTGGCACATATAACATATATTAAGATATTATAAATCTGTAAACTTATAGAAATGATATTAATAAATTATGAATCTTTTTACTTAAATTTTGTAATATATATATATCGTATCCGTGTCTTACAATTTTTGAATTTGGTGTGTCTCCGTATTCGTGTCCGTGTTGTGTCTCGTGTCCGTGTCTGTGTCTGCACTTCATAGATTGATGGCGTTTTAGATAATTGAAATTATTATTATTTAAAGACAAATATAAATAAACAATTAAAAAATTAATAATTTTAGCTTGGATTATACTATTTTTCTATTCAATGTTATTGTAGCACTTAATTAATGGCCCAATATGGTAGAAATTCAAGTGTGAGTATTAAGTCTCACATTGATAAAGAATGAGTTAAGTGAATAGTATATAAGTAGAAAGACCCATAGACTCATTAACTTAATATTTTGGGTCAAGATATGACGTCAAATCCATTATTGTAGTTTCTTACTTAGCCCATTGTTGGAGATCTCTCCTACTATAGGGCTCTCCCTATGGTCCAATAAGTGGTATCAGAGCCATCTCCTTTTTGGATTCTTTGAGAAATTTTAGATTTTGAACTTTTGGGAAAAAGTTTGCTATATTAGGGTTCTAAAGTTTTCTGAATTTAATCATATGACATTAATTATGGGATTCACGCCAATTTGTTACGATTTGAAAGTTTCAATCTAATTGTAATATGTACTAGTTCATCATTATCTGTCAAAAGGCTTTGCTTTATATTGACTTTTGAATCCACCTATCTATTAATTTACTTTACGATGCATAAGCATGTGAAATCAACAAGTGAATTCCAATAAGTATTGAAGAATTGATAATCTAAACATGCCATTGCTTACGTGAAATACTAGGCATTGTTGTTTTGGTTTTAACATTTCTTTTTGTATAATATATATATATATTATATATATATATATATATATATATATATATATATATATATATATATATATATATATATTGATTGGATATGACATATATTGATTGGATAAAGATGTGGGTGTTGAGTCCATGGACAAAGGTGTTGATTTTTTAAATTTTTAAATGATATTTTTTGGTGCATCTAATGACTTGTTAAGTTTGTCTAACATTTAAAAGAACTAATTGAAACAAGATGTCGCCAAGGTGAACTCTCTTGTGTAGATTAGCTTATTGAGAGTGTTAAGATGTTTCTATGTATGTGAATTCATGCGGGTATTGATTGGCCCAAAGGAAGGCTAATATTTGCCCGAATTGCATATACATTTGTGGTGATAAATATGTGAAAATTATAAGGTTTTCATGTGATTAATAAGTTGATTCAAAGATAAACTCATTGTTTGACTGTAGTTATTTTCAATATTTGATTACTACACCAAGAGTACCACTTACAATTAATATTACTGTCCAAAGACTTGATATTAATGTTGTACTATGTATCTTGAGATACATCCAATAATTGTTTAAATTTGAAAGTCATATATTTAGTTTATGATGTGAACATGTTTAATTATTTCGATTAAATTCTCTGTACAGTTATTGCATCTGCTACTACTATATCTGCAAACACAAATAACATTCCCATGCTTAATAGGACCAATTTCAAGGATGGAAAGAGAATGTGTTAATCATTTTTGGCTACATAGATTTAGATCTTACACTAAGGACGGAGCAGCCCACTCCTCTTATAGATGAAAGTTCTTCTGAAGCCAGAAGGCACTTTGAGAAGTGGGACTGCTCTAATCGCATAAGTCTAATGATCATAAAGTGCGGCATTCCGGAAGCCTTTCGAGGCGCAACATCTGAAGAGGTAACTCTGGCTAAAGATTTCCTTGATGAGATTGAAAAACACTTTGCCAAAAATGATAAGGCAGAAACAAGCACGCTTTTAGCTAGCTTGACTTCCATGAGGTACCAAGGCAAGGGAAATATAAGGGAGTACATCATGCAAATGTCTCATATTGCTTCTAAACTTAAGGCACTAAAGCTCGATTTGTCTGAGGACTTACTCGTGCATTTAGTGTTGAATTCTCTTCCTGCACAAGTTGATCAATTCAAGGTCAGTTATAATTGCCAAAAGGAGAAATGGACTCTCAATGAGCTCATTTCATATGGTGTGTAAGAAGAGGAATGGATGAAGCATGAGAAATTTGATAGTGCTCATCTAGCTACTACCTCAAAAGATAAGGGTAAGAAAAGAAAAAAAGATGAAGCTGCTAAGGGTCCAACACAAAAGAAATCTAAAGAAAGCACTAAAGAATGTTTCTTCTGTGGAAAGCCTGGACACGTGAAGAAAGAATGTCTGAGATATCATGCTTGGCGTGCCAAGAAAGGTATGTTCTTTACTTTGTTTTGTTCTGAGGTAAATTTAGCTTTAGTACCTAGAAACACTTGATGGTTAGATTCCGGTGCTGCTACTCACATCAGTGTTTCTATGCAGGGTTGCCTGAGCTACCGAAGGCCAAGTGATGTTGAAAAATGCATCTTTGTAGGCGATGAAAAATCGGTGGAAGTCGAGGCGATAGGGCATTTTAGGTTGTTATTAGGAACTAGTTATTATTTAGATTTGAAAGACACTTTTGTTGTATCATCTTTTAGACGGAATTTGGTTTCTGTTTCTTTATTGGACAAATATGGTTATTATTGTTCTTTTGGAAACAATCAGTTTAGTTTTTTTTTAAATTCAAATATTGTTGGTACTGGTTCGTTGAGTATTTATGATAACCTATATTTGCTTGAAACTATTGCATCATATAATAAAACATTGCATGTGGAATCACATGGTACTAAAAGAAAGCTAAATAATGAAAAATCAGCAAAATTATGGCACAAGCGTTTGGGTCACATATCCAAATCAAGAATATTAAGGCTTGTGTCAGAAGGTATTTTAGATTCACTTGACTTCTTAGATTTAGATGTCTGTGTTGAGTGTATCAAAGGAAAACAGACTAAACAAAAGAGATTATGTGCTAATAGATCTTCAGACGTCTTAGAATTAATACATATAGATATTTGCGGACCATTCTCGACGGCTTCTTGGAATGGTAAACGATGCTTTATATCATTCATAGACAACTACTCACGCTATGGGTGCCTATATCTCATTCATGAGAAATCAGAGTCATTGGACATGTTCAAAGCTTTCAAGGCTGAAGTTGAAAACCAACTTGACAAAAAAATTAAGTGTATCAGGTGTAACCGTGGTGGTGAATATTACGGCAGATATGACAGTTCAGGAGAACAACGTCCAGGACCATTTGCTAACTTCTTGAAAGAATGTGGAATCTTCCCACAATATACCATGTCTGGTTCACCTAGCATGAATGGTATAGCTGAAAGACGAAACAAAACTCTTAAGGATATGGTAATGAGTATGATCAGTCAATCCACCTTACCAGAATCACTCTGGGGAGAAGCAATAAAGACAATAACTTATATCTTGAATAGAGTACCAACTAAAGCAGTTGCCAAAATACTTTATGAGCTTTGGACTGGCCGAAAGCCTAGTCTAAAGCACCTTCACATTTGGGGATGTCCATCTGAGGCTCGACCTTATAGGCCAAATGAAAAGAAATTAGACTCCAAAACAGTGAGCAGCTACTTTATAGCTTACTCTGAGCGATCTAGGGACTATAAGTTTTATGATCCCACAATCAAGTCAATTTTGAAATGGGAAATGCAACATTTTTTGAGGAAGTTGAGTTTGAGGGGAGAAATAAGGTTAGAGACATTGTCTTTAAGGAAGAACCAATTATGATTCCTACTACTACTACTTTTGATAGTGTACAAGTTTTAATATCTGTCATTGATCAAGAATCAGTTTTGAAGCCTCAACAAGATAATGCTGAACAACTCCCCAATCAAGTTAGGGTAATTGTTCCTGAAGAACAAACTTAACAACCTCAAGAACCCATGCCATTAAAGAGATCAACAAGAGAGAGAGGAGAAATGCTATTCCAGATGATTATATAGTATTCCTCCAAGAACATGAGGACGTTGATGGTTTAGTGGAGGATGATCCAATCAACATCCATCAAGCTATGCAAGATTCTAACTCTCAAAAGTGGATAGATGCCATGAATGAGGAGTATAAGTCTATGCAAGACAATCAAGCTTGGGATCTTGTCCTATTACCTGAAGGAAAGAAGCCCATTGGCTACAAATGGATATTTAAAACCAAAAGGGATTCTAAGGTAATGTGGAAAGATATAAGGTTCGTCTTGTAGTTAAAGGCTTTACTCAAAAGGAAGACATTGATTTTAAAGAGACTTTCTCTCCAGTTTCTTCGAAAGACTCTTTTAGGACTATAATGGCTCTTGTTGCACATTTTGATCTTGAATTACATCAGATGGATGTTAAGACATCGTTTCTTAATGGAGACATTGATGAAACAATATATATGGTGCAACCAAAAAAAATTGTGTTTGGAGACCCAAAGAACATGGTTTGCAAATTAAAGAAATCCATCTGTGAACTCAAGCAGACTTCTCGTCAATGGTACTACAAGTTTCATCAGGTAGTTGTCTCATTTGGTTTTGAGACAAATGTTGTTGAGGATTGTGTATATCACAAGTTTAGTGAGAGTAAGTTTATATTCTTGATTTTATATGTTGATGACATACTACTTGCCACTAATGATAAAAGCATGTTGCACGAAACTAAGACATTTCTATCAAAGAGTTTTGATATGAAAGATCTTGGTGAAGCTTATTTTGTATTAGGAATCCAGATATATCGTGATCGCTCTTGAGGTATTCTTGGATTGTCACAAAAGAGCTACATAGAAAAGGTTCTCAAGCGATATGACATGCAAGAATGTAGACTAATAGACACTCCTGTCGCTAAGGGAGACAAGTTCAGTCTCAATCAGTACCCAAAGAATGACATTGAAGTTAAAGAAATGCAGAAGATTCTCTATGCCTCACTTGTTGGGAGTCTACTATATGCTCAGGTTTGCACACGTCCAAATATAGCATTCATAGTTAGAATGCTAGGCAGATATTTAAGTAACCCTAGGATGGATCACTGGAAAGCAGCAAAAAAGGTTTTGAGGTATTTACAAAGAACTAAGGACTACATACTCACATACAAGAGGTCAGATCATTTGGAGATCATTGGGTATGCGGATTCTGACTATGCTAGATGTCACGATAGTAGGAGATCCACATTAGGCTACATTTTTTTTGTTGGCTAAAGGAGCTATTTCTTGGAAAAGTGTCAAACAAACACTCATAGCTTCCTCCACTATGGCAGTAGAATTTGTAGCATGTTTTGAGGCATCTAACCATGGATTATGGCTACGAAACTTTATCACTAGGTTGCGCATTGTAAGTGGTATTGAAAGACCACTAAAGTTGTATTATGATAATAACTCAACAGTTCAATATTCCAACAACAACAGGAGCTCATCTCGTTCAAAGTTTATTGACATAAAGTTCTTGGTTATGAAGGAAAAGATACAGAGTGGATAGATTTCTATAGAGCATATTGGGACAAATTCTATGATTGCGTATCCGCTTACTAAGGGATTGACACCCAAAATTTTTCATAAGCACACTACTCATATGAGTGTTTTATGATATGAGAATACTATGGTTTAGTGGGAGTTTGTAATTTTCTATGTTTTGTTGCTCTATTTTGTACTTTAGACATGTTTTGTGTATTTGAATATTTTTTAAAGAAATAAAGTATTCAGTTCATTTGCACTCTGTTTTATTAAGTTAAACTTTGATCTCAATAAAGTTTAAAGTAGGACAAGTTGGAAATAGACATGTTTAGATCACGTTACATGTAATTTCCATGCTACGCATCCATGATTGATCTATGTCATTTGGTTGTATTGGTATATATGACTACTGATGGATTTAGTTACACTAAATGTAACAAAAGTTCGTTTAATCCTATATCAATGTAGTCAATGGGCGAGATTGTTAGGAATACCCCATTATGTGATAGCAATATTTAAGCGCATAAGGTGTATACATTTATACGGTAACATATGTAGCTTAAGTGGGAGATTGTTGAAAATATTCAACATGTGTGGGCTCACATATGTATCTAATAAAATTGTATAGCTATCTTAAAAGTATAGTACAAAATTAATTGTGATTTAACAAGGTTAAAGTTGGATTAAGGGGTATTAAATTGTCATGGAATTTTATGTGTAGATATCATAATGTGATTTCTAATTTGATAATAAGCCAAATTAGAAATAAAAGAAATATTATAATAACTTATGATTGTCAGTTATTATAAAAAGAGTTATGGTTCCCATTTGAACGTATCACTTTGGTTTCTCAATGTAACCTTTCTACAGAAAAAATACACCAAAATACGTATCAAGTGGAAGATCTTCAAACTCCCATATCTCTTTGAAGAATTGTTATGAATCAAGATACGTTTCCGCTCTTGTATTCCTCTTGTCTCTTTCTCTTTGAATCTAAGTGAAGAATGATTAAATTTTTTAAGTTTAATTTATATTGAAATTTGATGTTTCTCTGTATGAATATTTCAAAACTTGAAATCAACATCTTATCCTTAGGAGGCCTTCCTCCACTAGCAAGTTTTTTCGAAAAACTACATTTATTCTGGTGTGGATGGCAGACAAACCTATATTTCTTGGTTTCAATGACTCCTAATATATTCAAAATTCTCTTAGCCTAATCATTTGAGTTTGTTTTGAAATTATCTATTGTTATTTATGATTTTTTTTACTTCCATGAAATTCTAATTAATTGTAGCATTTGAGATTAATTGTTATAGTCAAGTAATAATTAATTTTCAAGGGAGAATTCAACATAAGTTCTTAAGGTCTACATGAGGCTGTTTTGCCTAAAACAACTTGTCCTCTATTTTAATTAATAATTTGATTCTATACATTTTAAGATTAATTATTGGTTAAGGTTAAGAGGAAACATTTCATCTTAACTATTTTGAAGTGAAGGATAGTTTACATTTAATTACTATTGTTAGTTCAAGTGAATAAGAGAATTAATTATAATTGAATTAAGAAAATAATAATCTTAATGGTAGAAACTGATCCTTACATCAAGTCAATCAATAAATTTTAAACACATCACTTTTCATAATTTTTTTCATTTTAGTTAACTTAATTACTTAAGTTTAATTTTAATTGTTCTTTTGTGTTTCTACTCTCTATATTAATTATTTAGCTTAATCAATTATTTTTTCTTAAGAAACAATATCTTATTAATTATTGTAATAAAATTTAATTTTTAAAATCAATAAATTTTTTTAACTTGATAATAAAATGAACTATAATGTTAAATAGTGGTACAACACCAACTTCCATAATAATATACTGGCTACTCCTTATGAGATTGTATATGGTCATCCCCTCCTATTCATGTGCCATATTTACCAAGGGAATCTTCTATCATATTAGTGGATAAAAACTTACAAAAGAGGGAAAATATGATCTGTCTTCAAGTTTAATCTAGCTCGAGCTCAAAATCGGATGGTACATATAATTGACGAGAAGTGAAGCGGGTGATCCTTTTGAAATTGGTGATTTTGTCTACCTTAAGCATAGTTATTAAACCTAAATAAGTTATCGACTCAAAATGAATATTTAATCATTAGTTTTACTGATGAGTCATTAATCAAATTGCATAAAATTAAATAAATATATAATTATTTAATAAAAATAAAATATATATAAAAAATAATATGAAAGTCAAAAAATATTATTTAATTTAATATAATTAAAATTTTTAAGTTACAACCATAAAGATGGTTAGTAAAAGTATAATATAGTTTATCTACGTGGAGCATATTTGGTTTAACTTATTTTGTTAAACTAATAATTTTTTCTTGGTTAACATTTTTTTTTTTACATATTTCATTGTGTTTGACAACTAAAATTAAAAGTTGTTGATTAAATTTTTTATTATTAATGATTTTTTTTAATTATTTGTTGGATATTTTGCTTAAAAGTTTTTTATTATTTTTTATATTTTAAAATTAAAATATTATTTTATCTTTAATTAAATAACTTTTTAATTAATAAAATAATTTTTTTAATTATTATACATATTTTAATAATTTCATGCATAAAAATATTTTTTATATTATCTAAATAAAATAAATTAATTTAAAATTATTTTTTAATTAACATATTTAAATATAAAACTAATGCTATTATAATTGATTATAATAAAAAAATTATATAATAATTAATTATTAAAATAACCTAATTTTTATAATTATGAAAAACACGTATTTAATAGTTTTGTAGTTTTTTCTTTCTAGACTTGGCATGTAGTAGTTTTATTTAAAGTAAAATTATATTATAAATCAAAATAATATATTATTGGTGGATTGTAATACACGCTCACACCACCCAATATGATAGACATTAGACAACCTACACTTGGAGTTTGCTCAGCTACAAAGTAACTCTGCCACAGTACACTATTGAGCTTGACAACCCTTCCAACACACATGCCATTACCCTTATCTTCTTCATTTTCAAAACCCAGAAAGGCATGGTATGAGCCGTTTTCAAAATGAAGAGAAGTCTGGTCTTTTAGATTAAATTTGATCTGCTGCAGCTAGTGCGTGTGTGTGACCATAACGTTTTGACTCTTCTCTTTCTCTAGCCTTAACTACATGAATTGCTTCCCTTCATCTTTGTTTCATGTTTTCTTATATATCCTTCTGTGGTACAGGCGTATAGTTGAGGACGCCATATTTTTCTTCCTTGTAAACTGGCTTGGCTGGTTCTGATTTAACTAGCCGGGTCACTGGTTTAGATCCCAAACCCGCCGAGTCAACCGGTTTGATACCGGTTCAGGTACATATCCGATTTAATGTATGGCTTGAACTGGTTGGATGACCGATTCACCGCTTGAACTGGCTGGTCCGAGACAGGCTTAATAATTACAACTTTTATATTCTTACATTAAATAGTACATACATATTTTTTTATATTTCATTTAATATCATTCATATTATATTTATATATATATATATATATATATATATATATATTTATTTATTTATTTATCATTTTTTCCCACTCAATTACATTTTTAAAAAAAGTATGAATAGTTTCCTAATATATATGACGTTAAGTTGCAGCCATCAAGACAACCGTCATTGGTTCACAGGAAGTCCACAAAAATGTTACTCTTAAATTTTTTTTGATGTATTATTATTCACATTTTTTTAAAGATTGTAATTAAGTAAAAAAATGATAAAAAAATAAATATAATAAATAATATTAAAATATATGTAAAAATATATATATATATTATTAATGATAAAAATATCAGTACTAATAAGATAAAGAGCTTACTATAATATTTTATAACTTTGATTTTTTTATCACAAATAGAACATATACATTTTTTACACTCTTTCAATATCATTCATCATACTTATATTTTTCTATCACTTTTTCTCACTTAATCACATTCATTCAAGATGGGTGTAAAAATAGGTGTGAGATAAAAAATGATGCAACACGATCATTTTCCAATATTTTATGTTTGGGTGGATGTATCATTTTTTTTTATTTGACATGATGTATGTGCAATTATGAGTATATTTAAATATTATTAGTTAACATTTATAAATTTTTTATATGTATAATTATTTATAAAAATAAAAATAAAATAATTTAATTAAATTTATATATAAATTTAAAAGTTGTTAATTAAAATTTATAAAATCTTAAATAATTAATTTTAACTATTAATTTTTTAATTAATAATTAATAATTTATTATTATTAGTCTATCAATACATCATATATTTTGAAGCCGAAGACAAACTCATTGGATAAGGTGGGCTCAGTGACTTACAAGCTAGAACTTCCTAATGTGGTAACCATGCTGCCGCCAAGGTGTTAGTTAAGTGGAAGGACGTTCCACCTCAGGGTGCTACTTGGGGGGTTCTATTAGACCTGTTGAAGAAATTCCCAGATTTTAGCCCTTGAGTTCAAATGTCTTCTGAGGGGGAGGGTTTGTAGTTACTATCAATACTGCCATGGGCTCTAGCTACATGTGGCCATTCTTAGAGGAGTATGAAGTCATTTTGCAGCTGAGCTAGACCATAACAGATTTTGTTACAGCAAATCTGTTATCAGACATCTGCTTTAAGAAATTTGGAAAATTGAGGGAATCTTTTGTAAAGGTCATGCACCGAACATTCATCATACAATCATCATCAATCAGAATATTCTCCTCTAAACTCTGTCAACTACACGCATTTTATGGCTTAAATCATCAAAAGGAATTTCTTAATAATTCTTTCCCTGGCTTTAGCTATTGATCATCTCGGATTCTTATGAATCCTTGATATCAATTACTGTTCCTTTATTATTATTATTATTATTATTATAACTGCAGTTACTGTTTTCTTGTTTTATATGAAAATTCCATTACAGCTTTTCAATAATAAAGTTTCTTATTAATGCTATCTTGAAGTCATGTTTGGCCAAAAGAAAGCTGGAATTACAACTGTTCACGGTCATCCTTGCATGAAGTCAATCTTGGCCAAGAGAAACCTGGACTTGCAACTGTGGCTCTGTAACAGAACTAGCAGAATGAGAAGGTTACTTATTTACAAACCATTAAGTTCCAAAGCATAATAGCGTCTGCTTCTATAAGTATTTAGAAAAAATAAAATAAAAATTGACATAGAGTAAGATGGTTCCACATGGTTTCATTTCATTTCATATGGAAATAGTACAGCCTAATTCTTTGGCGGCGGTATCAAGAAACTCAATAGACAATCCATTTGCAAGCCGGCTGTAAGCTTCCCATGTCAAGCATTTTTCTATGTCAGCTTGCCAGTCAATGACATCCAAATTGAAGTATTGATTATGGATGTCATTTTTCCGAGGTGGGTTAGGACTCATTCTGATTGAACCAGTATGCAAAATGTCCCGAAGAACTGAAGTGCTCAGAGCACGGACATGTGCGCTTGGATGACAAAGGCATCTGACTGTAGCTGGTAGGCGACACTGCATGTGCATGCACAAGGATATCGGTCAACAATCCTATTTCAACTAAGAAAATGATGCTTACACACCAGAATTTGCACACCAATTTTACAATAGCAGTTGACAGCGTACAAATTTTGGCTTAACGTCTATTCGTGGTAATCAATTACTAACTTCTTATTAATCAAACAATACACGTTAACCAAAACTTGTACATCATTAACCAGTGTGAAAATTCTGGTGTGCATATAATAGCATGGATTTTAGGAATGGCACCCGTGCGGGGTATTTTTTCCCCTGCAATCTCCGCCTCAAGGTATTTTTTTCCCTGTCCCCGACTCCTCCGCAGGGACTTGCAGGAACCTCAAAATTATCAAAAGAAATTTAAAAAGTCATCAAAATGAATATATATATATAGATATATGTGTGTGTGTGTGTGAAGTTAGAAATAATTTCAAGTTTATAACATCAACAAATTAAAACAAGTAATTGGCCAGTGGTATTTTTTTTATTTTTTTTTAATTTTAAATTGATTTAAAAATAATATAGATAAAAATTCCAAAAAGAGACAAAATATTAATACATATATATGATATAATTAATTTAATAATTTCTCGAGGAGAAAGACCCTCCAGGGTGTGGGACACAATCCCCGTTCTCGTCCAAGAATCTGCCTCGGGGGTTTTTATCCCCATCTCCATCTTTGCGGAAAAAATTCCCCAAATTCGGATCTCATATAGGATAGTCCTCGCAGGGATCCCAAAATGCAAGGAGATTTAGCCATCCCTAGTCGATTTTAACTATTAAAACAAGCACATTAGTTACTCATGTTTTGAACTTGATTTTCCTTTCTCAAATATGCAGTTGTAATTCGAATAAGATTTTCAATGTTTAACTAACAAATTTCATTCAGTATAAGCCCAGCCACATTAGAAGTTCCAATGAGGGAAGTTTGTTTACCTTTAACAGGTTTGAAAGGCCATCCACCACTGCCAGTCCAGATTCTCCCAACTCAAGCAATGGCTGAACTGCTCTAGCTGTTGCTTCCAATAGCTGGCCAGTTTTACCAAAACTAGAAATATGAATATCAGTAAAGCTTAAGGATAAACCTGAAAACATATGAAATACCAAATCCTCCTTTACAGTGCCACAAATCATTGCTCAATGTCAAGTTTATATCAGAGGCTTGAATTATGTCAATGACAATTTCTTTAGGTCAATAGAAGTTTTGAATTAAAAGGCTACAAAGGAAGTAAAAGGGCTATAGTTGAGCGCATATCCAACACTAGGTTGCAAGAATTTATTTCCTTATATAATTCCTTTCCATAAATAGTATGCAATATGGCATATAAATGTCATTTTGTCCTTTTACCACTAGAGAAAAAAATTTAACCTGCTCTTAAATCTATAATTTATCATATTAAGACACGTGAAGGAGAAAGAAACAATGACTCGAAGAACAAAAGTGTGTGTGTGTACCAGAGAATAATGACAAATATTTATTTTAAAAAAAATCATATGATATGCCTGTATATTCATCAGAGAGAATTAAATGTAAATAAATATTCAAGGAGTCAAATTAAAATTAAATAATATATACTATTAGGTGAGTAAATTTTAAAATAGAAACACTTTTTTCAAAAAAATAAAATAAAATCTTCCACTGCCATGTGGTTATGAAGACGGTTTTCTTGTTGAGTTCATATTATTGTATGTAGATAAGGAAGAACTAATTTAACACACTAAAAGAAAAGACATTGAAAATGCATAGAGAAGCTAATGTTGCAACATGTTACCTTTAGCTGTGGCAAAGTGCAAGCTTCTCCATCCACCAGCATCCCATCTGTGGCTCTTAGTAGTAAATCTGATGCACTAGCCACAATTACCAATGATTCTAAACTATCATGATTCCTCATTAGTTCCACTATCAATTTTACAATCCGCTGATTGATTCTCCACATCTTCTGACCTTGATCATCATCTTTGGCAATCCAGGGCTGCAATTCCCTCTCCGCCTGACAAGCAACAAGCCCAGGGAAGTGACTATACAAATGAAATATTAAAATATAACTAATCTACAAAAAGGAAGCTGATTTGGACACTGATTAGATGAGGTCTTCAGCATTAGATATTTAAACTTTCTAGATATTAAAAGCCATGTCTCAACTCCCAAGGGTATTACAATTTAGAAACGGTAATTCTAAAATTTGGTAGTCTGTTCCAAAAATGCTAACAATTCTGGCTAAACAGAATAAGTGTCCGAGTCAATGGCCAGAGTTACTATTTATGCAACCGTTTCATAAAAAAACGAAATTGGACCTGAAGAACAACTGCTGTAGCTGCTTTTGTTGGTGATGCTGATACAACATTGCATAATGCATCAACAACCTACATCACATTAAATCACATAATGATTAATAATGAACCTTTTCAGTGGAAAATAGGAATATAATTGAGATATTTGGACCCACACAAACACATGGCATACATATGCAGAATTATAACTTTTGAAAGAGAAAACGTTTGAGGGAAATTGTCAGTTCTGTGCTGCACAGTAATCTCTTATTTATAGTATATAATTTCAATCAATCAAGGAGCTAATCACTAGCTAATTTGCAGCAATTGGCAACCTATTTACACATGCGCTAAATCTAACAATAACTATAAATAGCTTTTGAAGTGTCTCAACTGGGTACTTTATGTTTCTGTTATTAGAATCGTCCGTTTCACAATTTGAATAGTGCGATTCGATACGATTTGTCGCCCAAGCAATTTAAAAACAACTTTGAATCATAAATTTCTCAGAACTGTGATTGAATCACATGAATCATTCCGATTCGGAATCAGCATACGAATCGCTGCTTTGTGCAACTCATGGACAACTTTTTTTGTTTTTTTTCAATAGATTCTGACGAGAACCTGAAGGGGCATAGGGTTAAAATAATAATTAAAAAAAAAAGTGAAGAGTCTTTTAATCCTTCACCCTTAAACGTTTCATTCTTCATGTCACACTATGTTTATAGTGTCATGCTATGCTTTTGTTCTGTTCGCACCTCACTCTGAGCAGACTCTGCATTCTGCTGCAAGTCTGTCTTGCCTGCGATAAGTGTTAAATACACTTATCTTTTAGATTTATTTATTAAAATTTTTAATTAATTTTTATTTAGTTTTTATTTTTTTTATTTTAAATTTTTTTTAAATAATTATCTTTCACCTAGAATTATTTGAATTTTTAAAATAAATCATAAGATTTTGTGCAAAAATAAAAAATTCTTAAAAATAAATATTTGAAGAATTTGAATATTTTAAAATAAGAATTATACTATTATATTTATGATATTGAATGAATTCTCAGTCTACTAAATTTAATATATTTTTATTGTATTTTTGTAGAAATTTAAGAAAAGATCAAGTTAGATTTTTAATTGGAGTGCAAACAATCTCTTTTTGATGACCAATTATTTCTACGTTTAATGCAAGGATCTCAAGGAGTTTTTTTATTTGAGTGAGATTTTTGTTTCTTAATTTATATGGATTCAAAAAAAAAACGAGATTTGGTCAAAGATTAATTAAAGAAAGTATCGCTATCAAACCTGTCTCATTAAATTAAGGATAACTTTCTCTATAAATATGCGATTTACCTGATTCTGACGACATTTAAAAACTAAAAAATAGATCTACAAATCTCATGCAGACAACTTTATGTAATTAAGCTACAATTAATATTGAAAATTAGATAAAGATTCTCAAAGAGATTTGATTCTGATTCCTGCACTATCCTGACCATTTCTCATTAATTGAATCATATCTAAAGCTACAGAAATTAGATCGACGCGTCGTTTGCAGCATTGAAAAAATAACAAAAAATCCTACAAATTATATGTTGAGATCGAGGGCAGATTCCGCCATATGAAGGGTGAGAAAAATCGTGCAACTCAGACATGAAAAGCTGTCAACTTTTCTATAAAAAGGGGAAAACAAGTTTAGTAAAATAACTCTCTTTGGTTCAAATCATCCAGCAGAAATTGAGAGAGACGACATACTTTGAGAGATAATTCAGAAGAGAAAATTGCTACAAATCTTTGGAGGATAGCTACGAAGTGAGGATTCAATTCTTGAAGGCTTGAAGATCATAATCACCGTAAAAGGAATTTTGATTTCTCTTTCTATTTAGTTTTTCCCTTTCTTTGGATTTTCTTTCCATGGATTTGTATTGTGATTTGAGATTGTTTGTATTGAACATGAGTAGCTCATCCCAAAGCTAGGGCTATGGGGGATCTTGTTTTCTTATTTAATTGATTTTCATCTCGAATTTGATTAAAATAATTTCTTTTGGGTTTATTCTATTACTTGTATTTTTGTCATAACTTGATCTCTTTTGGCATATTTTAATTTATTGTTTGACCGGTGACCATCCGCACTCAATGAGTGGACCTATATGATAAACCTATGATTAGATTAGTGAATGACCAAACATCAATTTATTCTATCAATGGAATTAATGATTACGTTAGTTCATGATAACTCCATAAAATATAATTATTTGTGCCTTATACTTGTACTATAAAGAATGTTTGGTCCTTGTTATGATGCATATATGGAAGGTTTGAGCCTTATATTTGTCAAATTCAATTTGGATATCTTCCTATATGATCTTGAGCAAATTGTACATATACTGTAAGCGATTAAGTAGATTTGCAATTGCTATTGACTTGGTGATTTCTCTATTTTAGGAAGGGCTTCAAACAAGTAAAAAATTGGAGGATTTGGATCAAAATTGGAAGAGAAACCCAAGTGTGAAATTCAACATCTCACACCACGGCATAGGCAGGTTCATGCCGCGGCATGGTGCATTCCCCTGCTTCAGCATATTGAACCCGAGGCTTAAACACCGCGACGCAAATGAGTGTACACTGCGACGTGGTGACCTACATTGACGCGCGCCGCAGCGCAAGCGTGTTAACGCCGCGGCATGAAACAGAGTTCTGGACCTATAAATACTATTTTATTAGATTTCTGAAGAGAGCTTTTTTAGTTTTAGAGAAGTTGCGGCTAAGTTTTCACTTTGAGGCTGAGAGGAAGTCAAAGAGACCAAGGTTGGACGCCATCTTCTTCATGGAAGGAGATTCAAGTATCAAAGATCACATCCATTGAGCTTCCTTCCTATTCCTTTTTACTTTCTTCTCTTCCCTTATCATGAACATAATTTTTATTGTTATGTTTTCGTGTTCAATGAGTAGTTAAACTGTATTTAGGGATTACTTTGGATCCTACTACGGATTTTGAAGATTTTGTACTTCTTTGAGTTGATATAGATGTATGGTTCTATTCAATCATATGGATCTTAATGCTCTTGATTGTTTTGCAAACTTTTAAGTGATTTGTTGAAATCTGATGAACCTAAACATAAGAATTTAGATTTGAGATCATATGTATAGTTGATGCATGTTCGATTTCATTCTAATGATGAGAT
The DNA here is from genome assembly GCA_029884595.1 of Ormosia semicastrata. NCBI lineage: Eukaryota > Viridiplantae > Streptophyta > Magnoliopsida > Fabales > Fabaceae > Ormosia > Ormosia semicastrata. The sequence continues at coordinate 59,290,590 of JAQQTO010000056.1, forward strand.
GAGTTGATTTGCTAATAGGATAAAAATATAACTCTTGGCCATGCATAGCAGGGGTTTGACATTCAAGAAATGGCTGGACTCAGTATTGTCAATAACTCAATTCCTAGTCATGATAGAAGAAATGAGGTGAATGCTTTGGAGATGGAAGGATCACATATAAGAAAGGTCATGAGCTTGCTTATGCCAATGGCTGAAATATTCGAAGAGTTGAAGAAAGCAGATTATAGTATCACTGCACCGACTGCAACGATGAGAGAAGAGAAGCAGGACGAAGAGTCAAATTGTGCTTATCATTATGGAGGAATAGGACATGATATCGAGAATTGTCGGGACTTTAAGGTTCGAATCCGAGAATTGCTCGCTTCAAGGGTAATACAAGCTAAACAATAGGTAGCTTCCTCTGAAGAGGTCAATGTAGAGTTGGAGGAAAGAATGAAGAGTATAATTTTGGGAAAAGAAAATGATGCAGCACATTCCTCACCTGAGGGAAATATTCCTAGCACCAGTTGAGATAATCATATCTGAAGAAGTCATTCGCCCTCCAATAACTCAAAACCTCTGAACAATTGGAGATCTGAGGCGTGATTGCCATAAAATAATCAGTTATGTTGAACTTACGTTAACTATCTTGAAATTAACGTAATGAATTTTCATGGATACCTTGTTTCCTTTCATTTTCATCATATTGCCTTTTTTGACATTTATTCTCTTTCATTTATTCAAAGTGTTTTCCTTGTATTTGGACCACATTAGACTCCAATTATTGGCAATTCTCAATTTGGTAGATATCAATAATGTCCGCGTGTGCAAGTGCCTTTTGAAAAAACAAAAACAAAACAAATAAAAAATAAAAAAAAATTAATCAAAAAGAAAAAAAAAAGAACAAAGAAGTAATTATTTGGTGTGCACTATCTTTTGTCTCGAAATTAAAATTTTAAAAATAAGCAATCATGTCATGATTTGAAAATGAAGATTGGTCATCATTCTCTATCCGTTACAAATTCCATCATTTTTATTATTCTTTGTTACCCTTATTGAGCTTTAAAAAAAATTTCAAAGAACCTTGGACAAAGATCACCTCTACACTAAGGGTTAGCATAAAGGAGACAAGGGCGATTTCTAAAAAAAAGGAAGAAGAAGAAGAAGAAAAGGGAAAAAAGAAAAGGAAAGGAAAAGAAGAATAAGATAGCAAAGGCAAATGATGAGGTAAAAAAAAAAATGAATCAATGCTCTTAATAATGCCAAAGGCAATTGACAAAACTTGCTAAAGATCCTTGGTCTCTTTCAACCCTTAAATACTTATTTGAGCTTTATATCTTTTCTTTTATAACCATTAACCTTAGCCACGTTACAAGCCTTAAAAAGTCCACTCTGATCAATGATAAGTTGTTGTCATTTTCATTAACTTTAATTTTGAGACAAAAGATTTGTGCTTTTCCGAGTTTTCAATTCTTTGCTCTTAAAAAAAAAAAAGAGAAGGAAAAGAGGAGGAGGTACTTACCAGTCTTACACTGAGACAAATCTTTTAGTCACTAGGGCGAATTTTTGCCCTATTCAATTCAGTCTTACATTGGGACAAATGTTATGGTCACTAGGGTGAGTTTTTGCCCTATTCAATTCAGTCCTAAAATGGGACAAATTTCTCTTTGGTTTAATTTAACCTATTCTGGGCAAATCTTTTGGTTCAATTTAACTTACACTGACAAATTTTTTTGGTCATTAAAGCGAGTTTCTGTCCTATTCAATTCAGTCTTAGACTAGAGCAAATTTCTTTTTGGTTCAATTTGGCTTGATGTAAATGTTCAACAGAAGAAAATCCTTGGTCATAAAGTCTAGTAGACAAATAAAGATTGTTTTCATGAGGATCAAACCAATCTATATCGGGACAACACTTCTTTGAATCTCATACCATCGTTTGTATCTTTTTCCATATATATCCTTTTGTGTAGTCAAACTTCCAAGACCAATCTGGAAGTTGTTCATTTAATAAATTTCTTCTCTGTTGTACTTTTGAATCTGTGTCTATTTGTTACGTAATGCTTCAAGTAAGGTGAACACGAGTACAACATTATGATTTGACCATCTGATGGCAATCCCTTGATGAACAATTCAAATAAAAAAAAACTTAGAAAGTTCCAATTAAAGGGAAAAATGATATCCCAAGCAATAATCTAGAAATAAGAGGTACCCGAGCAAAAAAAGGAAAAGAGCCTGTTAGGCTGAAAATCCGAAAGGGCGGTTTAAGCAAAAGTTAGGACAAATAAATTGGAATTGCTTAAACTGGGTCAATTTTATTTGCGTTCAATTGGCTAAATAGGGGCAACTTTGTTCACATTCAATTAGCCACACGGGGGCAAAATTTCTAAAGGATTAAGGAGAATATATATTGAAGGAAGTAGTAACAAAGACAAAGGTTGAGTCATCAAGCTATTGTAGGAAATTAATTGGATGAGGATCAAGGAACAAATACTGGGATGATTTTCTCGCAAGGACTAAGTAGCTCCAAGTAAGGGTTCGCAACAAGGGATGATCATCTCACTTCTCAAAAGGAGAGTTAAGAAGAGAAAAAAGGAAAAATAAATAAAAAAGAGAGAAAGAAGAAGCAGAGAAAGGACATGAGCAAGTAAAGAGGATTCTAAGCCAACCAAAGGGTCTGATGAAGAAAAGCACGTGAACAAGGGTTTGATTGGTCAAAGCTTTCCAAAGTTATCACTGGTTCAAATGATTTTTAAGAATAATTAAAAGAGAGAAAAGAAAAGAGAAAAAAGAGAGAGAAAAGAAAGGAGAGAAAAAGAGAGAGAAGAAAAAGATCTTAAGTTCATGTCTTACTGGCACAAATAGTTTCATATCATTTTGATTGCATCGGCTCCATGCATTTTGAGCGCATCGACTCCATGCATTCTGAGCGCATCGACTCCATGCATTTTAAATTCTTTTGAGAACATTGATTCCATGCTTCTTTAAATTTTTTGTCACTTATTTTGAGCGCATTGGCTCATTGCATTCTAAATTCTTTTGAGCGTATCAGCTCCATGCATTTTAAATTCTTTTGAGAGCATCGACTCCATGCTTCTTTAAATTTTTGTACTTATTTTGAACACATTGGCTCCTTGCATTCTAAATTCTTTTGAGCGCATCAGCTGCATGCATTTTAAATTCTTTTAAGAGCATCGACTCTATGCTTCTTTAAATTTGTCACTTATTTTGAGCGCATTGGCTCCCTGCATTTTAAATTCTTTTGAGCGCATTAACTCTATGCATTTTAAATTCTTCTGAGAGCATCGACTCCATGCTTCTTTAATTTTTTATCACTTATTTTGAGCGCATTGGCTCCCTGCATTTTAAATTCTTTTTTTTAGCGCATCGACTCCATGCATTTTAAATTTCTGTCATCGGCTCTTGTCTTTTACTTTTGAGTGCATCGGCTCTTCGCATTTTATTGTTTTCACATTGTTTCGCATTTATCATCTTATGCATTTTCGAACAAAATACGAATTCATGTCTTTACTCATTTCTTATAATGATAAAATAAAAAACTATGATTATTCTTTTTATCTAATAAGAAACAAGTAAAAAGGGACAACTGTGAACATCCAATTTTGTCCGGAGCATTTTGATTAAAAAAGAAAAAGAAAAAAGGGAAATAAAAAGAAAAAGACTTAACTTTCACCCATGACCCATTAGCCCATAACCTAACCCATTAACCCATTATCGGTCTCATAACCCATATGCCATTAAACTTATCTTAAACAAACTCTAGCAGTTATCATTAAACTCATCCTAAAACAAACTCATCCTAAATAAACTCATCTTAAAACAAACTCATGACCACTGTCCAAACTCTAATTTTTTCTATAAATACTCATCGCCTACACACTTTTAACACACTTTTCCACCTAGAGTTAACATCACAGCCATATTTTTCTCACTTACGTAGCCTTCTTTGTGCCAAAATTCCTCCATCACCACACCATCACCATCATCTCATCATTCTCCATAACTGCCAAAAACCCCTCCAAGCATCACATAGCCTTCACTCATCTTCACCAAACAGCCACCATGTGAGGCCACCCCTTCATGCCCAACCAAACCACCATAGTCATCACCCACTTCACCAAAGCGTGATTCATCAAAGCAAAGACTTCACCATCTTCACCAACACCTCAAGCAACCGAGCCCAACCCACCATATCCCTTCCATCCAAGCTTCCATAGCCACTGCGTCCAAACTCCCAACAACCATGTGAGACCACCACCCATCCACCACAACCTCCCTAAGCGTGACTCACCTTTCTTCATCAAACACGACCACCACTCATCCACCATTACTACCCCACAAACACCACCATTCACGTACATACCTCCAACCTTCACCATGAACCAATAGACCGCGTCACCCGTGGCTTCATCGTTCAGCCACCTTCCCCTAGTTCGCGTTACCAGAACAGAGTAGCATGACTCACCACAACCTCCCCAAGTCATCACCTTCCACCATCAAGCACAACCTCCACCCACGTGCAACCACTAGTTTCCACTAGTCGCGCCATTTGCATTGCAGATCTGTGCAACCCACTACGCCACCGTCTTCGTTTTCCTCCACTCCGTGCCAATGCCCAACCAGCCGTCGAACCAGAAACCCAGATCTACGCAGCATTGCATCCCACGCTACCTCCACCCATTGCCAAATAGGGCAACCAACACCAACGTCCACCACGAGTCACGTCCCGGCCACCAGCACGCTGTCACGTCCTTGTCCTGTGCTCATGAACTAGCAAACCATCGTAAACGACCCTCCCTTCTTTCCATGCTCCTCTCCTTACTTATATGTTCCTGTTTTTGTTTGGTTTGGGTTTCATTTTTTTTAATGGTTTGGATTGGGTCGTGGTTAGGATGGATTTAACAAAAAAGGGTTTAACTCAAAACAAAACTGTGTAGGGTAGTTTTACAAAAAAGGGTTCTTAGGATTTAATGTTAGTTTTTTTTATATAAAATTTCATTTAATTGCAATAAACTTGATGATTAAAGAGTGACGTCTCTAGCATAACGCCGAATTTCACCTATTCAAATCTTAACCTGATTAATTAAGTCACGACGACTTGTTAATTCGAAATTAAAGAAAAATAAAAATTAAATCACTTTTCTTTAATTAAAATCAACCAACTCACTTATTTTCTAAAAAATTACATAACTTTAAGTTCCTCATTGCACCTGAGGATATGTAGAAGCAAAACTCTTATTCCGTCAAGCCAAAATTAATTTTTCATAATTTATTTATCTATTTCGTTTATTTTTAACAAAAAGGATAAAACAAATATTTTCAAAAATTATCAAGGATTTGCACAATTAAGTTAAGGTACCGTCTCAGGATGAATGTATTAAGGGTGTTGTGGGGTTAAGTCTCCACCTTTCCATATGCATAATCGATTCCCGAATTCAATCTGGTTTCAAAAATTATTTTCTTGATTTTTCCAATTTTTCCTAATAAAAATAATGGCGACTCCTAATTTTTTAATTTAAGTTGTTATGCCGCCACGATCACGATAGCGACAAAAGCTCTTTAGTTATTTTGAAAATACATGTTACAATCCTTGTTTTAGTGGATATTGCATAATCTATTCTCTCTAGAGGGATCACTTTGAATTTTTAAAATTTCAAACCATGATTTTCTTCATGTGTTGCTGTTTTAGCATTTTGGTGGTGTCTTTTTTGTCTGTCTTGCAAAGATACACCTCTTTTTGAAGGCAGTATTACATTATTGTTACATATTAAAATTATTATCAATCTCTATCTTCATCTGCAGCTCTGAGAACCTAATTTCTATGATTAAGAACTAAACTGCTCCATCATGGCAACTTCGCTCTCAACTTGTGTTATAAATTAAAAACATCTATAATTCTACCACAGGAATAAAAGAGGATAATAGTTGCAGAAGTATAATATATGCAATAGTACCTGTCTCCACCCCTGCTGAGCAGAAGTGCTTTCTGCACAAGGTTGAGTCTCAGGAGATGCAATCAACTTGTGCCATAGTAGTGACACTACAGAGAAACATAACCCTTGTTTCTCTGCCAGCATGGATCTCAGAAAATTTTGAGCATTGCAATTGAATCCTATATGTCTATCCATTGTGAGGAAGTTGGCTAGATCAGAAGCATCCAATGGGAAACCTCCAACACCATTTTCAAAGGTACATCCTGATGCTTCATTTGAATATGATGTTTTCTCAGATTTGTGATTAAGTTTTGAGGGGTCTGAATCCTCAGAAGGTGAGATAGATCTCTGCCCAGGTTCAAAGCAGCTAGTATTTTCACACTGATTTTGTCTTTTACCATCAAGGGAGTCTTTATAAATAGGTGTATAAATTAAGTTAGCTCCCAATGGCTCTGCCTTGTTAACTATGGATGCAACAGCTTTGCTGTGAATATCTATGAGATTATACAATGATGATGCCCTAGAATGAATTTCATTGTCCCATTTGCAACGCATCAAAACGGACAAGGCACGCATGCATGCTTTTGACCGTCTAAATAGTTCAGAAGTATGTGCAGCAACCATAGCTGCTGCAACTATTTCATTTGAGCTGTAACTCCATGGGGTGCCAACAGAAGATGGCTTCAATGAAAATAGTGCCTCTAAAATTGCTAAAATTCTGTGAGTATGGCGTATTGCTGAAACTATACCATTCTGCAACTCATTGGAAGATCCATGTATTTTAACAGGCTTGGCTATTTCTTGCACATTATTGGAGACTGAATGATTGTCCCCCCTTGAAACCAAAGGGAACAACTGAAGCTCACAGGCAAGAGCACAAACAGCAGCCAGAACATAAGAATCAAATGCTGCCACAGGACCTTGCTTCTTCATTTTCCTATTTTTCTTTTCTTTCTGGCTTTCAGATATTGTTTGTAAATCCTCAATAATTTCGTCAGCTGAATAACTATCTTCATCTCTTGGCTTCTTGCTTCCATTGAATTGGGCTTCATGACTAACACAGACAGTTATGACAACAAATAGTAGGCGTGAAGCAAGCTCTACAGATGCACATGATTCTAAGAAAAGTGAATGAACCATAGTACGAAGCTCTGCCACAGCAAGGTTTTTGGAAGCAGACCCCATATCATAGAGGTATCTAATTTTTCTGTTTTGTTCACTAGTGGACTCAGTTGGAAATGTCCTCTGAAGAATAGCTTCCACTGTAGCAACAAATATTTTTATGAGACAAGCTTCTGATGGGCTTCCACAAGGAAGATACTCCAGAACCTTAAGTAGGGGTATGTACAAATTCCATGAGAGTATGGGAGGTTGCAGTGGGGTTGCAACTACAATTTCTGGAAGATCAACAGCTGAGGAATTTAAGGGAATCAGGCCATAAGCAGCTTCCCAAATGGTGCAAATTCTCCATTCAACCTCTGGACCATGGGCACAAAGCATGGATGCAATGCCTTGGGCTGTAGCCTCAATAGTGGCCTCAGCTGCTGGAGCTTCAATCTGATCAACAATAAGTGTTATAGATCTTCATTATACATAAAGAATCTACTCTACACTACGTACAAAATGAGCAAAAGATAAGAGAGAAAGAGGTAACTTATAAAGATGAACAGAACCTGCTTTCTGTAGGAAGAAATATAACCACCCAAAGGTTCATGTTGAACTTCAACTCCATCAACTTGCCTAAGTGGAGGAAAAAGTAATGCAGGCTGTGAAAGTATTCGGAAAAGCAAAGCAGCTGCAGCATCAGCGGCCACACCAGCTCTCATGGACATTGCAGTCCCTATGGCATGCAAGAAATGAAAATGCATCCAATTCCTAGGAAGCTGTATTAACATTTAGAAGAAAAAAATGAATCAGTCAATTGGTTTTAAAGCTTTCACAAAGTTTCTGCAGATGAAAACATCAAAATGCACAATAGTATGCCATCATGTAGTTAGTAATCCCACTGAATATATATAATGTATACAGCTCTTGTTCAGAAAATACAAAGGAATTTTTAAGGCATATTAGCAGAAGACCAGACATTCAACCATCAAACCGAACAAATGCACAGCCTGAGATAAGGCACCACTTTGACCCTTGATTTCATATCTGAGATTTAGTATGAAGTTGGACGACTTTTTTTGCACAGTGATGACTTTCTAACTTTATTTTACAACATTTACTCGGAAGTGCTTGATAAAAGCCATAATGATGAAACGGTGGTGTATCCATCAATGTTATTATCAAAGAATATTGTCTGCATATTAAGATTATACAGCTTACCCTTATTCCAGAAGTATAATCTTCAGCAGCTCGAAGAAGCTCTACAAGCTGCACAGCAGCATCAAGTGCATCAGGAGCCCATGACGGGGGTGCTTCCAGAAGCCCGAGAAGAAGTCTTTGTGTGGCACTTGGAGTAGCAATGGCATAATATCTACATAATTTAGATATATAAATTTGCTCAGGCAGATGCTCTCCAGGAACAACAAAATGACTAGAAAGGTATTGAGTTCAGAATAACCTATGAAATAAGCGTGCATATGGTTCTAGAGCTGGTAATCCAGCAACAAGATGCTCATCCAAAGCTGTTGTTGGAGGAGGAAGTAGAAGTGCAGGGACAGCAGCTGCTGTTAAAGTAGCAGTCTCATAGCGAGCAACTTCATCATCACAAACACTTAATATAACACCAGCACCATTGGCAACCGCCCATCTTGGAGCTGAAGGCATGAGTTGAGGATGCTTCCCAGAACCATGAGAAGAAGCTAAGGGGAAGAACAAATCTAATAAATAACAAATCTTCTGTGAAGAAAAAAAATTTCTCTTTATTATAAATGTTGCTTTTATTATTGAGATTAATTATTTAAACTTAATTAACCAGTAAGTTTTCATTATCAAATTTGGCTTAAGTGATAAAAATGGTGGTTGAGGCAGTGATGGAGGAGAGGCATGAGGGAATCAAAAGGGAGAAGATGAACATGAAGGAATAAAGCAATGCCCAGGACTATGTACATTAATAACTAATATAAAGCATAATCAAACTCAAGCTCCTGTGATAAAAAACTTCTAGTATAAAAGTAGTTGAACTAGAGTAAAATGTAACAAGATATACATGCAACTCGGACAAATTCTCCACTATCTCAAAAAAGTCTCATATTTTTACATCATTGTTCACACACTATAAAGCTCGGACACACCATTTTGGTGCCATGTCACATGTTAGACACATGTTCAACACCAACGCTTGTACGACACACGACAACACGTGTACGACACACGACAACACGTGTCCGACACATGTCCAATTTAAAAATTATTATTTTTGACTCCACAACGGTGAAACACAACTTGAGACAGCGTGGACACGGTCATTTAAAATTTAAAAAAAGAAAAGAAAAAGAAAACCAAGCGGTTGGGTCTATTTTAAACTTTTAATCAATTTTTAATAATAAAAAAGAAAATAAGGCAGAGGTGCTTGTATTAGGTGATTTTATTTGGTATCTTTCCCAACAAGTGGTATTAGAGCTTCGGTTCATTACGCAATTTAACTTGTGTAATTCACAATGGAAGAGTCAATCTCGACGTCATCAGCAACAATGATTAAGTTAACCTCTTCAAACTACTCCATTTGGAAGCCCAGAATGGAGGACATCCTCTACTGCAAAGATCTATATCAGCCTTTGCAAAATAAAGGGACAAAGCCAGACGACAAGTCTGATGATGACTAGAATTTGATGAACAGGAAAACTGTAGGGCAAATTCGACAATGGATAGATCAGAGTGTCTTTCATCATGTAGCGCAAGAAACAGTTGCGTACACATTATGGACAAAACTAGAGTCCTTGTACGAGAGAAAGACAGCCCAGAATAAAGCCTCTACTATTCGACGATTAGTGAACCTCAAGTATAGAGAGACCTTTCCGAACACTTGAGCAATTTTCAAGGATTGGTGAATCAACTCACCAATATGAAGATGGTGCTTGACGATGAATTGCAAGCATTGTTACTTCTCAGTTCCTTGCCAGACAATTGGGACACACTTGTGGTTTCATTGAGTAATTCAGCACCACAAGGTGTTCTAACGTTGGACATAGTAAAAGATAGCATGTTCAATGAAGAATCAAGAAGGAAGGAACAAGGAATGCCGACAAAGTCTGAGGCGCGTGTCACAGAGTATCGTGGAAGAAGCAACAATAGGAAGTTCAATACTAGAGACAAGTCAAGGGGCAAGTCAAGAGATAAGTTCAGAGGAAAATCGAGGACAAGAAGAGACGTAGAATGTTACTACTGTCACGAGAAAGGTCACATGAAGAGAGAATGCAGGAAACTCAAAAGAGAGCAGCAAGAAAATGGTGATGCGAGTAACATAGCCTCTACCATTTTTCATGGAGATGAGGTAATCTTTGTTTGCGATGATGGTCATATTAATTTGACATCACAAGATACATGTTGGGTCGTGGATTCCAGTGCATCATTTCATGTAACCTCACAAAGGGATTTCTTTACCTCCTATACAAGCGGTGATTTTGGTCATGTGAGAATGGGGAATGATAATAGATCCAATATTGTGGGAAAAGGAGATGTTTGCCTAGAAACAAACACCGGTTGTCGCCTAACATTGAAAGATGTGAGACATGTTCCTGACATGCGTCTCAATCTAATATCCACAGGCCTACTAGACGAAGAAGGCTATACTAGTGTGTTTGGGGATAGGAAATGGAAGCTAACACAAAGTTCCCTGGTGATAGCCCGAGGCAAGAAAGTAAGCACTCTTTATGTGATAAAAGCCAAAGTCAATAATGGGTGTGTTAATGCTCTCGGAGAAGACTCCTCAGTCGAGCTATGGCATAAACGGCTCGGACATATAAGTGAAAAGGGGCTTCAAATTCTACCCAAAAGAGATACATTGGCAGGTATGAAAGGATCGAAAATGTCTCTTAAGCCATGTACACATTGCTTGGCTGGAAAGCAACATAGAGCTTCATTCCGCTACAAGGCCCCACATAGAAGACCCAATGTTTTAGATTTGGTGCATTCTGATGTTTGTGGTCCAATGACCACTAGTACTCATGGAGGTGCAAGGTATTTTGTTACCTTTATTGATGACCACTCCACGAAGGTTTGGGCGTATGCCCTCAAAACAAAAGATCAAGTGTTTGCAATATTCAAACAGTTTCATGCTGGTGTTGAGTGAGAAACTGGTAGAAAATTAAAGTGTGTTCGCACTGACAACGGAGGAGAATTTATGGGAGCTTTCAGACATTACTGCATGAGTAATGGAATCCGACATGAACGATCTGTTCCGAAGACACCTCAGCACAATGGAGTGGCCGAGAGGATGAACAGAATTATTGTTGAAAGGGTGAGAACGATGTTATCTCATGCCAAGTTACCCAAGAGTTTTTGGGGTGAAGCTCTGATTACTGCAGTTGACTTGATCAACTTATCCCCTTCAGCTCCGTTGAATGGTGACGTTCCAAACAAGTTTTGGACCGATAAAGATGTATCCTACAACCATTTGAAGGTGTTCGGTTGTAGAGCGTTTGTTCATATTCCAAAAGATGAGAGATCAAAACTCGACTCCAAGTCGAAGGAATGCATCTTCGTGGGATATGGAAATGAAGAATTTGGGTACAGGCTATGGGATCCTGTCGAGAAAAAGATTATTAGAAGCAGAGATGTTATCTTCTTTGAAGACCAGAATATTGAAGATATTCAAAAGGGTGTTAAGCCTATTAGTTCTAGAGAACATCCAATCAACTTGGATCCAGTTCCTCTTCCAGAGCTTTATGGGGGAGATGCAATAGAAGATATTGGAGATGCAGAAAATGAACCTCCAATTGATAACGATCCAACTGAAGAAGTAGCTGATGGTAACAGAAGCAGTGGTACTGATTATCCTACAACGGAATATGTGCTACTCACTGATGGGGGAGAACCAGAGTCTTATGAAGAAGCTATGGTGGATGACCACAAGGGGGAGTGGTTGAAAGCCATGCAAGAAGAAATGCAATCCTTGCATGAGAATCAGACCTATGAGTTGGTAGAGTTACCAAAAGGTAAAAGAGCACTCAAAAACAAATGGGTATACAAGTTGAAAACTGAGGAGAATAACTCACGACTCAGGTACAAGGCGAGATTAGTCGTAAAAGGCTTCAGTCAAAAGAAAGGTATTGATTTTCAAGAGATTTTTTCACCTGTGGTAAAGATGTCGTCCATCTGGGTGGTGCTTGGTCTGGCTACAAGTTTGAATCTAGATGTGGAGCAACTAGATGTGAAGACTGCATTTCTTCATGGCGATCTAGAAGAAGAGATTTACATGAAACAGCCAAAAGGATTTAAAGTCATAGGCAAAGAAAATCTAGTATGTCAGCTGAAGAAGAGTTTATATGGACTTAAGCAGGCACCGCGTCAATGGTACAAGAAGTTTGACTCCTTCATGATTGAGCATGGATACCGAAGGACTACTTCTGATCATTGTGTCTTTGTCAAGAGATTTCTTGATGGTGAGTTCATCATACTACTTTTATATGTTGACGATATGTTGATCGTAGGACAAAATAGTGACAAGATTAGCAAGCTGAAGGAAGAAATGAAGAAGTCTTTTGCTATGAAAGACTTGGGACCCGCAAAGCATATTCTTGGTATGACCATCTTTCGTGTTCGAAAGGAAGGAAAACTGTGATTATCACAAGAAAAATATATCGAGAAGGTATTGGAGCGGTTTCACATGGAGAAAGCAAAGCCAGTTGCTACTCCATTTGCTAGTCACTTTACGCTTAGCTCAAAGCAAAGTCCTACAAGTGAAACTGAAAAGGAGGAAATGCGCAAGGTGCCATATGCCTCAGCTATTGGAAGCTTAATGTATGCAATGGTATGCACACGGCCAGACATAACACATGCAGTTGGTGTTGTTAGTAGATTCTTATCTAAACCAGGAAAAGAGCATTGGAATGCTGTAAAGTGAATTTTAAGATATCTCCGAGGAACTTCTAAAATGAGTTTATGCTTTGGGAGTAGAAGACCTAAACTGATCGGCTACACAGATGCAAATATGGCTGGAGATATTGATTCCAGAAAATCTACTTCTGGATTCTTGATTACATTTTCAGGGGGAGCGGTATCGTGGCAATCAAAGCTACAAAAGCGTGTTGCTTTGTCTACCACAGAGGCAGAGTTCATTGCAATAACAGAAGCTTGCAAAGAAATGCTATGGATGAAACGTTTCTTGCATGAGTTGGGGCAAGAACAACAAAAGTACATTGTGCATTGTGATAGTCAGAGTGCAATCCACTTGAGCAAGAATTCGAGTTTTCACTCGAGGTCGAAGCACATCGACGTGAGATATCACTGGATACGTGATATATTGGAATCCAAGCAATTACAACTTGAGAAAATCCATACTGATGACAATAGTTCAGATATGATGACAAAGTCCTTACCTAAGGACAAGTACAATTTTTGCAGAAGAATGGCTGGACTGCTGGAGCCCTCCACCTAAATCGGGAAGGGGAGATTGATGGGTTTCCCTTCTTTAGTGGAGAGATAAAGAAGGAAATATAAAGAAAAATAATAGTAAATACAAAGAAAGAGTGTTACGGGAGGCTTTAAAGGAGAAGAAATGGAGAAAAACTCTCCTTATATGATGGCCACCAATTAGCTTAGAGTGTTGGCTATAAAAAGCCTTACGTTTGTTCATTTGTAATCATCCCGGAGTAAAACCAAAACAATAGTGTTTTGAGAGAAAGAAAAGAAATCCTCACTTGTGTGAGAGAGAAATTCTTTTGAGAGAAAAATCAAAAGAGAGTTTAGCCACCAATATTTTTGTGAGATTATTATTACTACTTTTGTAATCCCATTAATTTATAATGGAAGATATTTTTGTTGTCTCATTGTGATTATACAAAGTGTGGGAAAAGACGAATCCTGAGATAATAAATTATTCGTTGGCCTTGTATTAGGTATTTTATTTGGTATCTTTCCCAACACTTTTGTCAGGTACCAATTTATATATATATATATATTATATGCCCATGTCCAACAATTTTTAGAATTTGGTATCCCCATATCCATGTCGTGTGTCCGTGTCAGTGTCCATGCTTCATAGTTCACACAATATTGTGTATCACCATAATAAATTCTTCAATAAAAATCAGGATATAACGTACCAATTGTAGGTGGCTTGAGTTCTCCTGCAGCGTATTTTCCCATAACACCACTACACCTGTTAATGCACGGCAATTTCCATTGACTTAAGCAAAAGTATACTCCAAGCTCAAGTGCAAACAAGATAATTCAACCATGAGGAATCTTACTTTCAATTGATTGATATAATCAAACTATTTTATACTATGATAAAGGGAAGATAATCAAACCAAAAGGATGACATACTAAAACCATATTATGTATGTTGCTCTAACATATGCTTCGGATTGAAAATTATGAAATTGCAGACCCCTGGAACTTATTTATTTATACTCCAATATAGGTAAACCCAAATGAACAAGAGTCCAAAAGCTTCCTTTGCACTGCTCTGAAAGATGATTACTTAGCTTAAGCCATATATTTTATTTCATTAAACAAACTGGAATAGCCTTCAGCTTCAAGATATTAACTCAAATTAATTTGTTCCAACAGCCTCCTTTTCTTTTGCTTCAGCTTTTCTAGATACAGAAATAGTTAAGAGAACTTTCTTTGTGGAAAGGGGTCCTGGATCTAAGAGATTACAGTGACTTGCATAGAAAACAATTCAAAATTTATTTATTGAGCTCTTCCAAAACTAGTGTCTAATAAAATATTGGTATTTTAATTTTCTATTGCTATTGGGCAATACCCTTTGAATTTATGAGTCATTGACAAGGTAGCAACCAAACTTGAAACACCAATAGACCATGGTTCAAAACTGAACTAAACCATGAATGGTGATTTAGTTTCGTTTCTGAAACTTACAGACCTTGAACTGAAACAGACTGCATCATGGAAACCCCTAAAACTTGCAGCTAGAGTTAAAACAAACATAATTAATATCATCTACCCAAATTAAAAGAAGAAAAAGCAAACCATATGTGACTTTGTATGCATAACTAAAGAATACTCACCACCGGAAATAGTCACTTCTAATGCCTAAAGGTGCAGCCAGCAATATATCAGTAATCCAAGGGGACAAGGGCCTTATAGGTTTCTTTTCCTGCTGCATCAAAGAATTATGGCCAGACTCCCCATCCACAGAATCACTATTCGTTGCATGGCTTCCACCACTACTTCTTTCTGTTTCACAATATTGTCTTTCCATTTTGTATATGGGGCGATTGTAATGAGTTAAAATACGCAAAATTTCGCCACATGCCAGAGCCCATTGTTCTGAGTAATCATTCTGTAAAATTAGACAGCATAGATGAAAAGCTTGACAAGGAATTTCTTTGCAGATACTGAAGCTGATTAAATGATATACTTATATCACTTAGGCACTTAAGGACGTAACAAGTTTTTAAGGCAAATAATTTGTGGCTGCATTTCACAAACTAGAAACTTATTTTGCTATGAATTTGAATAAATTACCAAGAAAATCAAAATACAAGCCAGGGGATTATACCTCACTTTTTGGGCAGACTAAAGATATGAAAGAAGCAAATGGAGGACTGGTCTTTTCATAGACTAGTGTACCATCAATAATACATGAAATAATTGGAAGCACAACTGCATGCCCATGCTCTGGATGATGAAGAACAAGTACCGCTGGATGTACATATATGAATACATAAAGAAGTCATTTATACAAGAAACAGACAGAAATTCAGTGTAATAATATTATTGTTGAGTCAATCATTTAAACTAACATGAGTTACAGAATAAATACCCAAAACATCATCAAAGAGGAGCTTTTCCTTTGATGGATAATGGTTGCGGATCAACTGTCAAAGCAATACAGACAAGTGAATGATGTTTGATACAAACTCTTGGATTTCATAAATCAAATCACTAAGAAAAAATAACTGAATCTAATATATTTCTATTTTCAATATTTATCTGAAAATAGTGGTATTTATCATACCTCAGCAATATCATCAGGAAATTGTTCTGATGTAAATTGACTGAAGTACTCAACATATGCAGCAATTTGATCCTAAGAAAAATCAGAAATATATGTCATAATAATCAAGTAAAGGGAAAAACAATAATGTGTTTCTAATATAACAGAAGAAAAAAAACTGCTTACACATAGATTTGGAAACATATATTTTCAGTTACAATTGACCAAAACGCTGCTGCTGTCTGATTAGTATGAGATAGACCGAGTAATTATCCAACTCTTTTACATGAAAGGTAAAAGATGTGCTTTTAGAGATTCTACTGAAAACTGAAACACTTATTATGCTTATTGGGGAAACTCATATCAAAGAAAAACTACATTGATAGATTACAAAATCATGGCTTATATCATCCTGTTTCAGGGCCTTTGCTTCTATAATAGAAGTATGGTATCCTCTAAAAACAAACCAAAAAACCAGAAAAGCCACAGCACATTCCCTAAGCTCGTCAGTCCATATCAAGTCCAGCAAAGAAACCTCTCTAAAATAGGATTAGCTAACCTACCATAAAGAGGCTAAGAAGGTCACTTTTATCCCATAAAAGACACAAGCAAAAAATCAAAAATTGCTTTTGTTTAAGGGCATTTTTATCCAAAAAATTAATTATTTTGCTGTATTAAGGGATTAGTGGAAAGCAAATTTTCCAAGGTTGCATTTTTCTCTTCTTTTATTTAATGCAATGGCCAAATGGCCAATGTCTCACCAAATTCAATCATTAATAGGCTTTTTTGTCATAAAAATCCACTGCTAAACAATTTTCCAACATTGCATTAGGATGAATCATGGATCAACTTATGGGAGATAATTAGATATTTTTCATTGTTTTCAGTGTATCATTTTAGGTCTGGACCTCTTGAATCAAAACTTGAAGAGACAAAATAACAAAGATTATGCCCTATTTAAATACAGGAATGCATCAACACATGCATTAGTTCAAACAATAAAACCATAGGACATTCAGTTTCAAAATTTCAACAAAAATTCTACAAAATATTCTGAAAAGAAAAAGAAAATTTGGAAAGTATACAGGAAAATTCCAGAAAATTATTTTCACTGAAAACATCCATCAAGTGATATGAAAAGTTCAAGATACAAATGTTTTTTAATAGTATTAAAATATCCAAATGCAATATAATATTCATTTTTAGGCATATATTGATTTTAAAAAAAGCCAAAAACTCTGGATTAATCACTGATAAAAAAGACCTTATGAAGACTGCAGTAACAGTTATCAAGCTTCTGTTTTTTTTGGAGGGGCGGAGGTGGGGGGGGAATAGGTGTCCTATTCAACTTATCATGCTTCAAAATTTTGAAGTTTCCACCAAAATTTCTGCAGCTGTACAGTTGCTAACAATTTTAGCTAAGGTTAGGTTAATTTTTAATAAGCTATGGTTTAGGGGAAATAAATGACTTCCTCGTCCTAATTATCCATTACTCCAACTTTGCTTCTCTATTCATAAATAAAAGTTAATTTAAAATTTTGAGTGTTGATGTGCAGTCTACATTTTTTACTTTTCAGAATATATTAAAGAATATCCCAATTTCAGTATTAACATCTTATATGAAAAATCAAAATTCTCTCTGCAAAATAACAAGGATACTGCAACAGTGTCACAGCAAACAATTCTTTCCATTTCAGTAAGTTAAGGTTAAATATCAGTGCACTCATCTGTCACAGACTCAGTCTCAGACTAAACCAAATGCTTAACAATCAAGTTTGCTTCCCAAAAATTTTATCAAATGACATCTCTTCACACATGAAGGATCCCCCCATGTTTTTCTGCAAGAAATGTTTTCTTTTTTTTTTACTTGAAGTCTGCCAAGTCCAATTGGGTATAATAAATTAAGTAAAACCCTTCAGTGCAAATAGCACAACTCTCATCAGAAAGAGTTCAATAAATTGGTAATAAAAACTAAAAAGTACCCATTTATATTTTTAAGCCTCAAGAAAAAAATTATATCTGCTACTTTTCTCAAAGAATATTCATGAAGAGTTTTCCTTCCAACCAAAAGGGCTTAAAATTTTCTTCCTTTCTTTTACTTCAATTGCTCAAGTTCTATAAGCTTAACGTGAAACACTGGAACATTATACATAATAATAACAATAATAAATTAATAATAATAAATATTATTATAATATATAATATATAAATAGAACATATATTACTAAAATCCCAAAAAGAGGGAAACTGATATTCAATGCACTCATGGCACCTTTTTCTGTTGATCATCTGGAGAGGGAGGCCAGAACAATGAGGAAAACTGAAGACGGTCAATCCACCTTTCACTGGAACCAGCCATTGAAGCAGAAATCTACTTTCAACTTTCAAGGTATATCCCCTTCTGCTTCTGATATCAAAATCAATAACCCAAAATCCGGCCAAAACCAGCTACCAATCAAGAATTAAAATATCGTAATTCAACATTCCCTGTTTAGGCATGTCCAGATATTTTTAGTTACCTTAATATCCATCAACAAGAAATGATGCACCAGACACAAATTTCAGAAAAGTTGTTGCATGCAGTAGAAAGCAAATACAAAAATAAAAAATAAAAATAAAATTGTTCAAACAAATAAATGCATCTAACTGAAAACCGTAGTTATTCACTACAGTATATTGCTCTAGAATTGAAAGTTTTGAAATGTGTAAGTGATTTCTAAGTTTCTTTCCAAAATAAAACCCAGAAAGAAAAATCACAATTAATTTTTAAATAATGAAAATCAAAGCAGAGAAAATCTGAAACAGTCCTACCAAACAAAACAAGTGCAGCTTTGGAAAACCACCACCCAACTAAGTAAAACAAAAAAGAAACAATGAGATTGAGCCTTTCTCGGAGAAATATTCAATTTTCTTCACGACCAAACAATTCATCTAATCTTCAAAAACTGACACAACAAAAAAGAAAAAAGAAAATCAAATTTAAAGAAAACTATCATCACTCAAATATCACCAAAGATTAAAAGAGAAAAAAAAAAAAAAGCGAACCCACTTCAGAAATCAGCACAAACACCAAGAACAAAACTTGAAAACATAAAATTTTGATAAAACAAATGCAGCAGAAAATTCCATAATAATAATTTTAAAAAGAAAATATGTGTACCAGACCACTTCTATATACATACAGAACTGCTTTCATATGAAATTAATATTCTGATTTAGAAAGTGAAACGCTGCAGCTGCAAAAATGGGATTTTTGTATGGATTTTTTCAGTTTTATCCAAATATTTCATGGAAGAAAATGTTTTAAGAGAGGTGGTGGTACTTGGTAGCTTATGCTGAGAAACACACAGAGGTAGACAGAGAGAGAAGATCTATACGAGGTCTTATTAGATTGTGTGCATACGTGGCTATGATATTTTCCTCTCGGTTCAGAGCCACTGTTTGCCACGTCATGTAATGCCATCCATCTTCTACATGCATGCATTATGGATACATTCATAGCCACCACATCATCCCATGCATGCAACATGGCCATGACCATTGTCTTCCCATCAAAGTATTTTAAAAATTAAATCAAATCAGTTGATTGTTATATCTCCAATTTTAATTTTTTTTATTCAATTACATTTTAATTATAAATTTGATCAATTAAATTACTCAAATTATAATCCAAAACTTTTGTTAATTTAATCTCTAATTTAATTTTTAAAACATTACATCAAAGTTCAAATAATGCAAAAAAAATTGACTGTATTTAGTTTATTTTCTATTTTTATTTTTAATTAATCTGTTTTTATTAATAATTATAAAAATTTTATATTATTTTTATTTTATTTTTTTTTTTATTTTCAAACTTTTATAAAAAAATTGTAAAATCAATAAAATATTATTTTCGCAATCTCCTTAACAAAAATATCAAAACAAAAATAAAATGAAAATAAAACAGTACTTTTATAATTATTAATCAAAACACATTATCTAAAAATAAAAAGAGAAAACAGATCAATATGCCCAAACGTTGGTAGAAGTTCGTCAAACATAAGCAGGAAAGGGACAATAAGAATATGGCATGCACGCTTCTAGTTTAAGGAAGAGATCTAAGGGTGTTGTTGAGGTGTATAATAATTTTTTATATGGATCTATTTAACAAGTAATTTCAGAGTACGGTTTACAAAAATTTTAAAAAATAAAGTATTTATTATATTAAAAGTATAAAAAAATATTTTATTATTTATTTTTAAAAATAATTTAAATATTTAATTAAAAATATTAAATGTTCCTTAATTAAAATTTTTAAAATATTTGTTAACAAAATTTTTATTTTTTATTTCTTTTACTAGCTTATATTTTTATATATTTAGTTGTTCCGAAGTTGAAATAAAATATTACTTTAGTGTCACATGTGCTAGATATTTGAATTGGATTAATGTGAGATCAAGATGCAGATTAGGGTAGAAATAAGTTAAGTATTTTATTAATGACATATGACTTGGCCTGATTTAATATGTTTAACAAAAGAGTTCGATTGAATTTTTTTAAAAATTTATTTAATTAAATAAGTCAAGTTTAATATGATATATTGCAACATTGGTAATGTTTTCTCCATCATAGGAAACTTTTTTATTTTACAATAAAATAATAATTATACATATTTATATATATATATATCATTTTATATTTATATAATTTTTATTATTATAATTTATTCTATCTTATTTTTTACTCACATACACCTTACTAATTCACACAAACGTAAACAATGTATTTAATATACGTTATGCACCAATTGTTATTCTTAACCATAAGTGCCTTCCCCACTTGAAAGTGTTTATGGCGAGTCACATCATTTCAAAAAGTCAACCAAATAAACATTTCCATCTTCACATTCTTATAGTGAGAAAATACTTATGTATTGGGAAGCTACTACACTAGATCATTCATATTTATTTAAATTTTATAACAACTTTTATTTTTTTAATCAACATTTATAAAGGTAAAAAAATAAGTATATTTTTGACATAGTTTACACAAATTTGAATGCTTATTAAAAAAAGTTAGTTTCCTATTCTAATATTTGAAGTGAAATAATACTACATATACTTATATATCAAACTGGCTAATATGCAGGTCATTGTTTAATTGCATGAGGTACACTTATCATTCAAGGGTTATCATTCATCAAATTATCTTTGCTTTCAAAAATTATCATTAAAAAAAATCATTGCTATTAGGTGAGATCCTTTATTGTTTATTTTAAATTGCAGAGAATACTTATTTCTTATGTATATATATCACTTTACATTTTATATAATTTGTACGAATGTGATGTTATTATAGTCAACTGTAAATATAATAGTAATGTATACCATGTTATTCTTCACCAAGTATATTCATTAAAAAAGATATTGTTTACCAAGTATTTTTTATTATGATTAAGTGATATCTGCATTAGTTTGTATTCATCTTCATTTTCCTATTTCAATTAAAAGAAAGTCACGCATATCAAAATTATAAAATTCATAAAAATATTTTTTATAATTATATAACTAAAATTTAAACTTATAGATATATTATTCTTCACACGTTATATTCACGTCTATCCTAAACCAAAAATTGGAGGCTACCAAAATAGCAAGTATTATTATTCTTGGAACTTGGAAGTGTGCAGAACGCCCTCGAGCCCGAACATATTCCATTTATAGAGAGGAGGAGAAGAACCAATCATCTAGCGACACGTGAGATACTTTAGTGGTTACGAGGAAGCGAGTATCTCTGTGGTCAGGTAAGAAATATCTTGTGGTAGAGGCTTGCACACCCCCAAGATATTTTTCTTGCATCCCAACCGAGTCCACTGTGTCAACTCGGCACTACGTGGCCCAATCACATGCCAGCATCAGATATAGTCTCTTCGCAGGTATTTCATTTTCCCATTTGTGGGTGGGTCCACTTGGCATGGCATCCATGGACCATGGTCATGCTCAGGCCATGTGCCAACCATGGAGTTCTTTACCTTTTGTATGTTTTTTTTTTCATATGTACTTTTTGTATGTTTTGTATAAGGGATTTTTATAGTATTTTTTTCTTTCAAAATTTAGTACTTATAGTAAGTTATCAAATATTTTATTAATTACTAATTATTTTTATATTTATCATATTGAAAGTTTAATAATTCATTTTGAATATCAAACTCATCAAGTAACATAAAAATTAATTTAGATGAAGCACCTATCCAAATGTAATTAAACCATGTTAATAATAGATATCACTAAAATTAAAGTGGTATTATGTTTATGTTGTTCTATGCATGTTTTATTTAATACTGTAATTGTATAAGACTTACTCATTCAATGAGTAAGTAAATTTCTTCTTATTTAATAGTGTAATTGTATAAGACATTTTAATTCAATAACACATAATGATATTTATAGATAGGTTATCAAATGCAAATGTGATGACGTTTTTCACGTGATAACATCATCATATTTGATGTTATTCGCATGATGATGTCTTCATTCTTAACATTATTTTTGTCGTTACCACTTAGATAACGTTAAACGTAATGATGTTTTTGTAATAATAACATTATTTTCTTTGACGCTATTTATGTTAAATATAAAAAAAATTAACATAACTAAAATTGTGATATTTTAATAAATAATTTTAAAAATATAATAATTTAATAAATAATTGTATTATTAAAGATAGATTTGTCAAAAAGTCAACTAAACCAATCCTTTAATAAATAATAGGTCAACTTTAGGTCGATATTTTATTAAACAAACATAGACTTATTTAGATAAAGTTTAATCTAACTTAGTACCATCCTTATTTATCAAGAATATTATACGGTGATAGTTATAGATTTGAGATATAAATGAGATTTTAATTCAAGTTCAGTAAATTAGAGTAGTAAGATGTGCAAAGTGTAAACTACCAATAATTAAAATTACAAGATAAGTTAATGAATCATTTAGGTATCTTGTGATTATCTTTACCAAAAGATGTAGTATGTTATATTATTTTCAAACATTTAGAGTGTACGTTAAAGTTTATCAAAGTAAACAAAAGTAATTGTTAAAATGGTTAGACATTTATTTTTTTTAAGTAAAATTTTAAATTTAAGTCTTATAAATAAAAAAATTAGTGTTAAAAGAACATTTGTAAGTTAATTTAACTCTATTCTAAACTAATTGGGACTTTATATAACTTTTGAATATTGAGGAGTTTAAAAAAAAATAAACAATTTGATTACAAAAAGGTATATAAGATTACATAAACAATAGTTCAATTCTTTTCTTTTTTAAGATAAAAGGGTTCTGACGAACCATTTGAATATATGAACTCATTGATAGTTGATGAGTGCATGCTAGAATACTCCATGATTAACATCACCATCATAACATATTATATAATAAGAGCAAACCATCTTTACTTTGATTCTTGGATGTCTGGAACTTATTGCATCCTCCTTAGGAAAATTCTAGAAAGATAAAATAGTGGTTCTAATGACTCTAGAATTCTGACAATTGAGAAGAACAATCAAGGATGCCACGCAGTCACATTAACTAAACAGAATTGGGACGCTTGTCAATGCCAATATTTATGACACTAATGAATGAATAAAGTAACTTATACGATTTTGAAAATAAAATCATGATAATCTAAATAGTGATGGCTTCGTGTCATACTATCATACGTACACCTGTCAATGACTGGGTGATTTGATACCTTATGTGGGGTCACCCACATCATCGTCATTATGTCGGGGTCGGCCATTTTTTTTTTTGGTTTTAATAACTCGGTGTCGGCCAATGGTATGTAATTATAAAATGTTTGGACGGCTCATAAAGATAGAATTACTTTTGTGATGTTTCTGTTTGACTTGATTTCCATTAACAAAGGTCCAAAACCAATCACTTTTGCTTCTGGTGTGTTTTTCAGTTTGCTCTTTTTTCCTGTTCTTTTTAAAATTGTAAGGTATCAGGTCTGGCTGAGATAGAGAGAAAGAAAACAGAAAAAGGAAGAAAGCGAATTGAAGATTATTTTGTATTAATTGAAAATGAATCAATGTATACTGCGTAATGATACAACTCTTACATGCGTAGTAGCAGCTTTAAACTTGAGTTTCACTAACAAAATATAGAATTCAATTATAACTAACTTAACCCAATATATTTAGTCATTCTCTCTTACATTCTCCCTCAAACTAGAGGAACTTTTACTCTGAGTTTGCTTCTGAACTAATAAACCTGTGAACTAGATATGATTTTTGTCAAAATGTCTGTAATCTGAGCATAAGCAGGAATGTGACTAATATTGATGCTGCCTTTGATAACATGATCTTTGACAGTACAAATCAATTTCAAAATGTTTTATCCTCGAGTGCAAAATCGGATTAGCTGCTAGAAGCACTACACTAAGGTTATCATAATAGACCATTAGTGGAGCAGGAAGAGGAACTTGTAATTCTATAAGTAGTTATCTTATCTAGGTTAGTTCAGCAACTAAGACCAATGTTGCAGTATTCAACTTCAGTACTAGATCTAAAAACTGCATGTTGCATTCTTGAGCACCAACTGATCAAATTTGGCGCAAAATAAACACAGTAACTTGAAGTAGACTTTCGATCATCAAGATTTGAGCTCAAATAAAAGTCATTGTATTTAGTTAAAGCCAAAGTGGGTTGTTTCTGATGGTGCAAACCAATAGTTGAAGTGGCTTATAAGTACACCAGGATTCGTTTAACAGCTTTCCAGTGGGACTCAAGCAAATTCTGTATAGATTGGTAAACCCTGTTGACATAGCAAGCCAATTCAGATCTAGTGACTGTAACATATTGCAGACTTCCAACAACAAACTTGTAGAGACTTGGATTAGAAAATGGTGTACTACCATGAGTTAAAAGCTTTAAACTAGCAGTCATAAGGGTAGGATAAGGCTTGCAACCAGTCATTTTTGCCTTAGCTAATAGATCCAGAACATACTTTGATTGAGAAAGAAGTAAGCCACCAGAGGCAGTTTTCTTAACTTCAATGCCAAGAAAATAGTGCATATGTCCCATATCTTTGAGGGCAAAGGAGGAATTACGCTTGGAAATAAGTTGAGCAATATGAGGAAGAATTGTCAGTAATAATGATGTCATCATCCATTGCCTACTTCTAGTGAGGTTGAGAGAGAGCATCTTTACCAGAATGAGGCTCCAAAGAAGCCTGAAATACTTTTGGTTTGTGAATCCCAGCCTTAGCCTTGGTAACCATAGGATGAGTATTACAAGTTCTAGTACAGATGCTAGTTGTGATGAACCAGAGAGAGAGGAAACCTGATTATTAATAATATGCTAAAAAAAGTCATTAGTGGCAGAAATAATGTTTTGGGGAGAAACAAAAGTAGATTGTCCTAATGCAAAAGGAAAATTCTGAGTAATAACATGAATAAGTGGAATTGAATTTGGGACAGGAAAAGCAGACACATAATTAGATTGAGGATGAAAAATTGAGGGATTGAATTTGAAAGGAAACACATGTTCATCAAAGATGACATTCTTGGTAATAATGATTTTCCCAGAAGGAGTGAGACATTGATAACTCCTATGTTGAGTACTATAGCCCAAAAATACATATTGTTGAGACTTAAAATCAAATTTATGATGATTGTAGGGTCTAGTTAGGCGGTAGCAGGCACAACCAAAGACTTTGAATGTCAGAGAGGTTTCTTGTGAAACAAGACTTTAGTGGGAGATAAATGGTTAAGAATAGGTGTTGGGAGATAATTAATAAGTTGAATAGCTATGAGAAAGGCATGTTTCCAAAAAGAAAATGGTAGTGAAGAAGCTGCCAGTAAGGTCAAACCTACCTCAACAATATATCAGTGCTTTCATTCAACACTTCCAAGTTCCTGATGGGTATAAGGACAAGAAAGCCTGTGGATTATACCATGTGATTTAACGTAGTTAGATAGAGAGAGATATTCTTTGGAATTGTCAGTTTGGATTGCTTTTAACTTGGTTCCAAGCTATAAGTCAACTAAGTGTTTAAAATTTTGAAAGGCAAAATACAATTATGATTTGCTGTGCAAAAGATAGATCCATGTATATTTGAAAAAGACATCAACAAAATGAACATAGTATCAAGCACCATTTATTGAATTAAGGGGAGCAATACCCCAAATATCACTATACACAAGTTCAAGTGGTGATTTGTATACAGAATCTGAAATTGAAAAGGGCAGTTGATGAGACTTGCCCATACAACATGCTGAACAGACATTAAAAGACTTATATAAAGAAATAGGAAAATTATAAGACTTTAACATCTTAAGAACTACTTAAGCTACAAGGTGTCCAAGCCTGGAATGCTAAAGACTGCAATCTGACTTTGAACTTGTGGAAGCTAAATCGGACACAATTGGAAGAGTGGAGGATATTAGAAGAAGACTATCAAAGACATAGAGATCATGCTTAAGAGTTCCTTGGAGAAGTGTCTCCTTAGTAACCTGGGATTTAACAAAACAATTATCAGCATGAAACTAAAAATAAACAACATTATCTCTAGCAAATTGAGACATACTTAACAGATTTTTAGTAATTTGAGGCACATGTAACAAATAATTCAAGACAAAAGGTTTTGTTGAAGAATGAGAAATAAACTAAGAATTTCCAACATGCATAATAGACAAACTTGATTCATTTCCTACTAGGACTTTGTCATTGCCATTATATTCCATTCTAGTCATGAGATTCGAAGACTCATGTGTCATGTGATAAGTGGCACCAGAATCTGGATACTAATTAGGATCATATAGGGTGGTAGGTATAGCAAGAGCATTACTCACAAAGAGATTTGCATTAGGAGCAGTATGACTAGAATTACCAGAACCCTGATTTGAGCTATAACTAGTGAAATTGGGATCAAATTGTGCCAGTAATTGAGAGTAAGGTGACCATTCTTTCCACACAATTGACAATATAGTCTACTAGATCTTCCTCCTCCTTGACTAAATCTACCCCTGCGGGAGAAGTTTTGGCCCCGAGGATTTGGATTAGTTCTTGACTAATCATTGAAAGATTAAGCTTGAGTTTTGTAATTGCCTCTTCTTTATTGCTGATTAGATTGATGGAATGGAGTCACATTAGCTTGAATAAATCCATTTTCAAATTTCTTGAATCACTCAATTCTCTTTTCTTGTGCTATGAGAAAAGCTTTAATTTGACCAACTGTGAAAGGCTCAGTTTTGGATATGATTACAGTGACAAATGCCTCATATTCTTCTGTTAACCCATCCAAGATTACTTCTACTTTATCAACTTCACCAACAGGTGTAACGTCCCAAATTACTAACACTAATGACGTATCCAGTTTATGCATCAGTAATTAGAATTTAGAATGTTACTTATGAATATCAATAATTTATAAATAAACAGTTTAATAATATACAAAATATGAGCCTTCGCGGAAGCATAATTTACATACATAACGAAAGAAATAATATACTAATTATACATATTCGAGCATTATATACTAATTTTATCGGATAAAGAAAATTTCTAGAACTAGTCTGTAAATACCTATCTAAGAACATCCTAACTAATCCTTCAAGACAAGCTCCATACACTTGCTGAGCTGCTCGAGCCACCTGGAATTATCATGGAAACCATAGAGAATAATGGGGGTGAGAATCAAAATCCTCAATAGTTTATTTAAAATCGTGTCATCACAATAATTCCAGCTATTTCAGGGAAAAACATCATTTTTATTCAAAATAATTATCATTACTCTAGGAAGGTGGCTAGAGGCCAAATCAAGTCCTTCTTTTTCTTGAAATAGATAGTTCATTTATCATTATGAAAATCAGTTGTAATCGTCAAAAATCACATCATGTTCAAAGTCATTAAGACTCAAATCATTAAATTGGAATCCATGTCATCAAAACATAATCATTTTTCTAATCTTAATAAAATCTCATTTCTTAAGGTGCATATCTCAAATCATCAGGACACATGTGCCATCTTAAATCAAATGGTATGGAGGGAATTATTCATCCTCACAATACTGATCACTTGGTAGTAGTCTGCTTTTAGGTTGGTGCACATCAACCTCTTCATGGCCGTACGTCGCCACACAGAACTACTCTGGGTAACTAGGCCCAGTCTGCCATATCTAGCTTAGAGGAAGTACGTCTCCTCCATATCAAATGTCAAAGGTAGGGTCAGACTTCAATCCATCATGATAAAGAGAAAGTACGTTATATCACAATATCAATCATTGGGAATAGAATGAGAGGTACGTTACTCAAACTATACAACATTTAGGATTACCCCAAGTAGTGAGGGAAATACTATTCCTCAACCACTTAATGACTAGAGAAGCTCAGGTAAAGAGGAAGGTTATTCCTTAACCTCAGTTACTCTAGTATAGAGAAGATCACATATTCTTTTACCATTAACCAAGACTTATCCTAATACAAGTAAATCCAAAATCCATCTCGGCCTAATTCCACAAAGTGGATACCCATGAGAGAAAATCATTTCATCAATTCATCATGCAACATATGTACAGTTCAATCATTCTCCTCACGGGTGTTCAATTTTATCAACCAATCACATATGATTCAATATTATCAATCAATCTCACTTGTTGTAAACATATCATACAATCAAGTATCATTTTATCACAAATTTCATCAAATACCTATAAAAGTATTTTAACACTCTGAAAAAAGCATACATAAGCGAGTTTAACACTTAGGGAAACTCATGTCCTCAATCCAACACATTACCCCTTGATACTCCACCTCAATAAAGTTATTTAAGGTCTCTCTAAGGCTCCTAGTCTTATAAAATGCCAAAACATGCATTTCTTAACCAAAAACGCATCTTGCTCAATCTCAACATTTGACATTTGCTCAGTAAAATGAGCATAACTTGAGTTACGGATGTCGAAACGATGTGATTTCGGTGGCGTTGGAAAGTTAAGAGAAAGAGCTACAACTTTCATGAAGGCCACAAGAGCTTATTCTCATTACAGAGTGAGACACAGCCCGTGTCATTTGACACGACCCACCCCGTGTTTTCGTCTGTGAGCACTATTCACAAATTTCAACTGGCAGAGAAGTACACGGCCCACCCCGTGTCTTAAGACACGGGCTGTGTTTCTAAGCCAGAAACTCTTTGAAGAGCGTGATACTGTTCCTTGGGTCAAAATCTTAGATTTTGGCCACTCCAATCTAACCTCTAGGTGATTTTAAGCTGCAAACAAGTTCATAAACATCAAGAAAACTTAAAACACCAATTCATTTTATCAAAAATGGGTCAAAACACAAAATCTCTCATCCAAAATCATAAATCAAAAATGGGTTTCATACTCATCTTCAAAAACTCAAAGGATTTCAAGAACACCATTAAAGCTTGAACCTTTAGCATGTATTCAGAGCATAAAAACATCTATTTTACTCAAGAGTTCACAAATCTCAACAAAGTTCATCAAAATTCTATTTTTTTTTCAAGAAAGTAAAAGATGAACAAAATGGGTAAAACTTTAGAAATCCCCCTACCTCAAGCTTCCATGGATCCTTGCTCTTACTTGGTCTCCATCCCTCTTTCTTCTCCATTTTCTCCTCCCTCTCACAGTCCCATTCTTCTCTCTTCTTTTCTCCCTTCTTTCTTTTCTTCTCTGTTTTCTCTTCTCTCATTTCTATTTCTGTCTTCTCTTCTTTCTTTTCTTTGTTTCAGAAACAGAAACACACGGGAGAGAGATGAGAGAAAGTGAGAAATATCTCACTTTTAACAATTAAAGATTAGGGGCATTTTGGTTTTTTTGTTAAATTTTGTATCTGTTAAGAACACTTTAGTCTTACTAAATTAAGTTTTTTAACTTTCAACAACTATAAAATAAATCTTAGGATTTATTTAAATTATTATTTCATCATTTTCATGAATTTCTATATTTGCTCTTAATCCGGTATTAAAACACCTCTACAGTATCCTTAAAAATACCAAACTGACTCCGTTTGTTCTCAAAATTTAACCACGTGCTCTTTCACACATTTGTGACATATTAATAAATTTTTCTTATTTATTTTCTTTAATTAGCATTTATGCTATTTTCTTGAGTCAAAATAGTCATTTTTACACGTTCTGTGTTGCAGCAAAGTGCCTAAATTAACTCGAAATATCTCAAAAATTAACAGACATGTTAAACAAGTAGTATGGTACCTTATGACCATATACAAGTCTAACTCGCTAAGAGAGAATGTTACAACAGGTGCTCCAATATATGCCAAAGAATACACAATTTTCTTGATTTCTAGTACATAAAATTTCACTAATTATTGTTTCTTGGTATTCCTCAATTGCAGCTTGAGTTGCCTAACCTTTGCTCGAAATTGAGCAGAGAAAAATTCCTCCAATCTCTTCTATACTTGATGAGAGAATTCACATCCTACCATGTGAGTTGTGAAGAATTTGCTCATTGAAGATAATTGTTAGAAACAGAGAAACAGAGATACAAAAAAATCTGGAGAAGGTTTCTGTATATTTCTTGAATTATCTCTTAATTATATATGAATTAATTAGTGTATACAAGAGGATTTCCTATTTATAGAAGAGAGAGTCTATATAAAGAAGGAAATACAATCAAATATAATTAAAATAATATATCTAATATGTGCGAACCAAATCCTTAAGATAATACAAAATCTAGTTTAATTTTAATCTTGAGATATGTTCTATATATTCTAACACTCCCCCAAGCTAAAGCTGCTAAACTTTAGTTTGTTACAATTAGACATATGAAAATAAAATAAATTAAAAATAATCTAAAAATACAACGTCGAGATATTGGATAAGTCAATAGGCCTAAACTGCATTTGGAATAAAATCATATGCATATGGGAAAATATACAATGGGAACAGAGTTTGAAACGGAGTCTGTCATCAGAATGGAATCTGGATTCTAGGACGGAGTCTAAAATGGAGTCTAAAATCTAGGACGAAGTCTAAAATAAAGTTTGAAATTTAGGACGGAATCTGAAATGGAGTGTGGAATCTAGGACGGTGGTTGTGGCAATTGAATCTGGAACGGAGTGACAAAAAAATAGTGACGGTGAGCAGAAGGATTGGACCGGAGTGGACAAAGATAAGGAGAACAACAAAATTAAATCTAGATTTGATGGTAATTAGTAACGATTCTAACGAGTTCCACAAACTCTACATAGCGAAAAAGGAGAACCTCTCCTCAATGTGGATACCATGACTTTGATACCATGTTAGAAATAGAGAAACAAGGACACAAAAAAATCTGGAGAATGTTTCTATATATTCTCTGAATTATCTCTTAATAATATCTAAATTATATTTGAATTAATCAGTGTGTATAAGACGATTCCCTATTTATAGGAGAGAGTCTATATAAAGAAGGAAATACATGCAATTAAATATACTCAAAATAGTATCTCTAATTATATAGGAACTAAATTCCTAAGATGACATAAAATCAAGCTTAATTTAATCTTAAAATATGTTCTAGATATTCTAATAATAACAACCAAAACAACAAGAGTTAGTCTTGTTGTTCCCAATTAAGATAGTCATCATTCAGCACTTCATTTTCTTCATCTTCAACTGTTGTGAATTTCTTGGGAATTGTTTCTCCTGTGATGTATTTGTGAAGCTTGAATCCTTTGATTGTTGCTAGTGCTTGTTGTTTCCAGGGTAAAAAAAGTGTCTTCATCAAGTTTGATGGACACAAGATTAGAAAATGTATGAAGAGCAAATTGAGTTAAGGTTAATTGAGATAATTGAGTAGTGTTTTGGGAAGCCATGGAAGCACAAGCTTGGATACCATGTAAGGTATAGGGCCAGACTAAGATAGAGAGAAAGAAAATAGAAAAGGAAAAAAAAACAGAGAATTGAAGATTATATTGTATTGATTGAGAATGAATCAATGTACAATGAGTAAGATACAACTCTTCCATATATAGTAGCAACTCTAGACTTGAGCTTCACTAATAGAAAACATAATTCAATTACAATTAAGTTAACCAAATCTGTCATTGACTTTCTATTTAGCCATTATCTCTTACAAAAATATGGATATTGCAACTTCCTATCAATGTGAAGAAAGGAAGTCAATGTTATTATTCACAATATATTTTCATCAATTAATACAAAAAGTGTACAATTAGCTTATTTGATTGTTGCATTCAATGAAGAAAGGATGTTAATGATATTATTCACAATATATTTTTATCAATTAATACAAAAATTATCCAATTAGCTTCTTTGATTGTTGCATTTAATTTAACATTAAACTCAAAACTAACTGACACCTATGTGTAATTATAAACAGGAGAATATTTTTTTATACTACTTAAAATTCATGTGTAGAATTCATTTATAAATATTAGCGGGTTGAAAGTCACTCCGCATTTCTTATTTTTTGTTTTATCATCAATTGTAAACATGAGAAAAAAGTAACAATTTGCACCCCACTCACCAAAACAATTTACCTTTGATTAGAGTGAAAGCTATAACAATCAGAAAAAGAGAAAGCACTTGCAAGTAGCATTTGCCTCCATGCGGATTGGCTGTTGTTGGCGATATAATTGAGTTTCCTAAGGTATCCCACGAAAATGCAAGTGCTGTTTAGTTGCAGTTGGTAAAGAGGACGTGAATTAGACAACTCCCAGTAAGTATAACAGCCATTAGTGAGTGGAATAGTAAAATTGTAATTTAAAATATCAATCTCAATTTTTTCACATCATTTTTTTACACTATATTTTATATTGATTAATAAAATATAAATTTATAATTAATTATACATATAAATTAATTAATGAGTATTCTATTGACTAATCAATATACATTATTCTCGTTCATCAATCAATACACGTAATTTATTATGAATTTATAATTTATTAACTAATGTCAAAAGTAGTATAAAAAAAGTGATGAGATGATTATTTTTGTAAAAATATAAAGTGAAACTGTTTCAAAACCACAGTGGATAATCTAAAACTTACTTTTTTTTTTGCCTTCATATTTTTATCTTTAACCCTTTTTACATTTTGACTTAAATGAAAATTGATAGTATTTTATGAAAAAAAGAAGTTGGACACCAAGGGCTGAGAATCCCCATTATATAATAATAAGTATTGTTGATATCCAATTTTATTCATATTTTTTTATTTATATTACTTAATTAAGGACTAATATTTTATGTTAAATGATGTGTAGTTATAATGTTTTGAACACTTTTTTTAGGTTTTATTTACTTTCATCTTATTTGGATCACTAATTTTTTTTATTTGTGCAAAAAATTAAAAAATAATAAAATGAAAATAAAAAAATACACTTTCCTTTTTCTTATAATTAATACAAAAGGAAAACAAAATAAAAAAGAGAAAATTAAAAAAATAATAAAATAAAAAATAAGATAAAAAATTTGCACAGGACGTGACATGGCCACAGTAGCTGTTCAGTCTTAGCTACGCCTTCCAATCTTTGTAAGAGCTTCAGCAGTGCAGCAACCAAGCAACCAAGGATAGCTCTCTGCCAAGTTGCTCTCCACACAAGGCTCAAAGCTCTACTCAGCACCTTGGATGAACCGCTTGACATGAAAAGGGAATGCGACAGAACTAAGAAAAAGAGAAGACATGAAGCAGAGGAGCAAGACACAAAAGAGGAAATCCAAGTGAGACCCAAACTTGATCAACCCTAGCAATCTTTCTATCTCGTGCATGAGTGCTGCTAGACAACATAGAGAGAGATGGAGAGCCCTATGGCAACCAAAAATTTCTATACAAATGCCTAGCTAGGATGAGAAAAGCGGAGCTCAATTTTTCATAATCATTTTGCAAAATAAAACTTTGTTCAACTTTCACCATCTTTGAAGCCATCAACCCATCTTCAACCTTTTCACCACCTCCCCTTCATCATCCTTTGCCATTCCAAAATAGTGATCCACAATCACCCCTGCCAACATTGCCACTTATTCACAAACAGCCCTCAACCATCACAAACCAACAACCCATCAAGCCATCACCTTCACCACATCCTACCTCATCACCATCTTCACCTTTGCGCCACCAAAAACAACACCACCACACAACTTCCATAACCACTCTCACTGCCTTCCTAAAACAACCTCATCCTTTCACCATCTTCAACCCACCAACCAAAGCATCACAACACTCCATCTTCACCAACACCACAACCAAACCATGAAGTTCCACCTATCCACCCAACCGTGAACCCCCACCAAAGCCACCCCCAAAATAGAACCAAGCCCACACTAGCCACCACGCACCACCCATAAACAACCACGACCCGCGAGCAATCAGCAAGTCCAGCTGTCGTGAAACCCGCTTCACCATCGCGCCCCCACCTCTGACCGGAGCTCCACCACGGCAAGTGCGCGCCTCCTATCCAACCACGCACAATGAGCCACCGTGCTCACCAAAATAGCACGCAGACCAGCCGAAGCTTCAACCTCTGCCCAAGCTGCAACCTCGTCCAGCAACCAAGCCCACCAAACCCGTGACCCATCGGGCCTCCCTGCAACCCAGATCCATCTTGCCGTGTCGCTGTTTGCGTGACCCCCATCATCTCCGGTCGTGCAAAAGCCCAAATCCGCGACGCCAACACGCGCTGCACCACCAAGACCGCACGGATCTCCATCATTTCGAACCGCCCAGCCTTACCATCAACCCGCCAGCGAGGAGCCTTGAGACCGTTGCACCCAGCACTGCTTTCATCCGCCCCACATCGCCATTGGAGCCAAAGCCCCATCATTTCCCATATCTCTTCTACCTGCCTTATTGGTAAACCAAAGCCCTTTCCTCTGTTTCTTTCCTTTATCACAGAATCAGAACCTTATTATCTAGTTTTATTTTTTAGTTTTTATTTATTAAAAAATGATGACCTTTTTACTTTTAAAAAACAAAAAAACAAAACAAAACGAAAATAGAGAAAGAAAAAGAAAAAAAGTGAAAAAATTTAGATAGGTATTTGGGCATAAAATAAAAATGAAATTGTTTTCTTTTACTTTGTTGGCTTTACTGAAATTTTATTTATCTTATTATGTGTTGTATACTTATCTTACTTGTCAACATGTTTTTTTAATTTACGTTGCTAACATTGTCTTTTCTTAATTATTGATTTTACAATCTTTTTTTAATGAAAAAACAAAATAATTGAACCTTCTTGAAAATAATAAAATAGAATTAATTAAGTTGTGACAGGTTGTTAATCATGTAATTGGATCATATAAGTTGTAACAACTTGATGATTTATTTATTTTTAATAATAAAAAATCAAATGATTTTTTTTTTAAAAGTGTTTTCAAAATTAAAAAGCAACCAACCTTCAATCTTTTTTTTTTAAAGAATTACGTAACTTTGAGTACATCACTGCACCTGAGGATACATAAGAGTAGAATCTCTAGTCTATCAAGTTAAAATTAAATTTTCATAATGTGTTTTTTTCTTTTCTTCTATAGTTACAATGTGTTTTTTTAAGGTAAAATAAATATATTTGAGATTATTAAAATTTACACAACTAACTTAAGGTATCATTCTTAGAACGGGTAGTGTAGAGTGTTAACACATTTCTTACTTGTAATCGACTCCTGAATCCAAACTATTTTTAAAAAGACCAGTTTTCCTAATTAAAGGGTTTTTCTAATATTTTTTTTAATTTAAATAAACATTGGTGGCGATTCCATTGATTTTTGAAAAACTTATATTTTTTATCATCCCATCGCGATCCTGGTTAGAACAGCTGGCGACTCCACTGGGGACACTTAGAGAGTCAGACCTGTTGTTGTTAGTTGTGTAAATTATTAATAATTTTTATTTATTTACTTTATCAATTTTTTGTCTTTGTTTTTGTTTTCTTGTTTGGTTGTAAATAGATCTTTCTTTTTTTTATTACTTTTATGTAAATTTCTGATGATATTATTCTGTGCTAACCATACAATCATACATGAATGATTAATATTAAAAGTTACTTGAAGGTCATATGATTACTTAAAAAAGTCATGCATTTATGTTTTAATCTTGATCATTTATATAAAATCAAATGGTCAAAATTCACTTATCTCATCTCACCATATACGCTTCCTCTCTCTTTCTCTCTCTCTCTCTCTCTCTCTCTATATATATATAAAATTTTGACTATACAATTATACATAAATAATTAATATTAAAAGTTATTTAAATGTCATGTGATCACTTAAAAAAGTCACATACATTTATGTTCTAATTTTAACTATTCATATAAGATTCAATATCAAAATTTATTTATCTCACTATATATATATATAGAGAGAGAAATATATATATAGAGAGAGAGATATATATATATATTGAAAGAGAGAGAGTTACAATTGACACAACTGATAAGGACAAACCATATCAACTAAGTTGGTCAATGTTCAATTCTTGCTATGATATGTTATTAGTGGGTATTTCTGTAAGCGCTTCTCGAGTTTGGAGATCAGTCTTGACCCTGGGATATGCTAGCCATCTTGACCCTAAATTTTTGTACTCCAAAAAAAATTTTAAAATATTCTTAGCAATATTAACATTTTGATTATCTAAAATAGAATACTTCTGTAAATACGGTATTATCATTTTTTTAAAGATTAAAATAAAAGTATTACCATAAAATTGTTCAAAATATATGTACATATAATATAATAACAATAATAATTTTTATGGATAATGGATTAATAGGTAGGATTTACAATTACTTCTTGTTGCTTAAATAAAAAGAATGAATAATTTTAAGTCCTTCCAATCAATATTTCTAATAATTATTTTAATTATTAAATAAAATATTAAATATTTTTTATTTTTTAAGATACTAAATTTATTTAATTTTTCATTAATATTCATGTATTAAACATTAAAAGAATTAGTAAAAGATGTATTAAGACGATAAAATAAAATTCATAAATATAGAAAAGAGGATACTAACTTCTCATGGGTCTATAGTTATAGTTTAAGGTTTATTTTGTTTAATTGTTAGGTGAGAAAAAGATTGAATTTTCTACACATCAAATCGGGAAATTACTATTTACTATTAAAATAGTAATAAATATATATTTCAGAAAGATATTTATTATTGATTTTACACAATTTTATATAAATCTTAAAATAAAGAGCTTAAATCAATAATTAAAATCTTCTTATGCATTTATTGCTGCTTTAATAACATCGCATAATTTCTCCTACCCTATCGGCTCAACGCTGCTTTGGAATTCCATCCATGTAGGCATTGCAAGTCCCAAAAAAAGATCAAAAAGTCTACCTTTAGCCTCTACCCGTCCGTCCGAGATCAGCCTAGGTAGCTGGAGTGCAACTTCATACACACTTGTGTTCCATCTGTGGACAAGATGTTGACTTGAACCTGTTATGTACCTATTGGGCTATTGTCCGTCCCATTGCTCGTATGCACAAAGAATATTTGGCCCCTTTTGCCTGTGCTTTCTGTGCTAAATCTGGTTGGTTTTAGGATGCAAACTAACAGAACAAAGACCCCTCAGAAAAAAAATAAAAATGACACACACAGCACTTATAGTAGAAGTGCCCGTCAATCATATATGATATCACAACCCATTACTGTGTTGTAGCACAATTTTGTCATATTTTAAGATAGTATAAGATATTGTTGCTTTGAGTTATCACCTAAAGGTTCATTTAAGTTTTAATACTTATATTTTTATATTAAATAGTATATATATATTTTTTTATATTTTATTTAATATTATTTATTATATATATTTTTTATTAATTTTTTCACTCAATTACATCCCTTAAAAATAATACAAACAGTACTTATATCCCTTTTTAAGGGTATAAGATGATCATTTTTGTTTAAGTTTTTACTCAACATAATTAGTTAAGAGTTACAATTCACGGATATGTTATTTTTAAGATGTGTTTATGTGTTAGATATGTGTCGGTGTTAGATATATGTTGATACTTATATAACACATATGTTTTGCGTATCTAAATGTGTTCGATTAAAAAGATTATTATTTTTTTAACTTAGACATGTCTCAAACACGTTTGGACACGTATAGGACACAATTCATTAATATTTTTTTTAAAAAAATTATTAATTTCTATGACTAACATTCAATTAGTAAACTCGTAACTTAAGCCACTATTGTCACATACTAAAATTTTAAGTTTTATCTTTTCATACGGCACTATTAGATTTTTAAGTTTTATCTTTTTACACACTACTATTTTCATCTGCTCCTTCTACCTTTGCTCGTACAAAGTCGTCAAGTTTATCATCATCGAAGCTTGCCTCACACCAATGCTCCCTCTAGTTAGTTTTTTTTATACACATGTACTTGTACATGATTAATTCTATTAGAAAAAATTAGTTTAGGAGATTTTTCAAAAAAT
The DNA here is from genome assembly GCA_029884595.1 of Ormosia semicastrata. Taxonomy (NCBI): domain Eukaryota; kingdom Viridiplantae; phylum Streptophyta; class Magnoliopsida; order Fabales; family Fabaceae; genus Ormosia; species Ormosia semicastrata. The sequence goes on from JAQQTO010000056.1 coordinate 59,329,005, forward strand.
GTCAATAGAAATTATGCTCCATATTTTTTAGGAGAGATTTATTAGGTAGCAAATACTGACACATATGATATATATTAAAATATTATAAATTTTCAAACCTATAGAAATGATATTAATATATTATGAATTTTTTTCTTAAATTTTGTAATTATATATATATATATATATATATATATATATATATATATATATATATATATATATATATATATATGTGTGTGTGTGTGTGTAATGTATTATGAATTTTTTTCGTGTGTGTGTGTGTATATGTGTGTGTGTGTCATATCCGTGTCCTATAATTTTTTAAATTTGGTGTATCCCTGTATCCGTGTCTATGCTTCCTAGGTTAAGAGCTATTTTTTGTTTTTAAATATGGAGTTAAGAGCTATGTTCAAGTTCTCATTTTAAGCATTTTCCCAAGTAAAAAACAATCATTTATCAACCATTTTTTTATCAAACTTAGTAACACCCAAACTACAAATTCAATATATAAATTAAATCAACTTTCCAAAATCATTCTAACCATGCAAAATCAACTCCAGCACTAATTGAATTTTAGATAAAAGGGTATACTGTTGAGTCCTCTTAGGCGTAGAATAAGTGGCTATCCAATTTATAGTAAGGACTCTTATGTATGTTTGAAAGTTTTAAAGATGATGAAATTGAGTGATTTATAATGAAATGGCTTGAAATGATGTAAAAACTATTTTTGAAAACTCTAGAAATTATCCTGCATTCCTCCAACCAACAGACTACCAAATGATCAACATGGAGTGCTTTTGCGAGTATTTCATTCCGTCTCCAATCAACAGATTGCTAAACGACTAACATGGAGTTTTCTGACGACTACCTCTTTGGTAGAGGACAAAACAGTATCCAGGATGAGTTATTAAGCATTCATTGAATACTGAATTTATAATAAATGTTTATAAATAATCAATAGCTAATAAAATGTTTGATAACTCACTTTGGATATTAAATCCTGAAAAAAAAATAGGTACCATAGAAATCTTTTTTGTTTATTTTTTATACTAGTAAATTATCAAAATATGGGAATTGCTATAAATACATTAATTTTTTAGGTACCGATATTTTAAATGATTTATCAAATATGTATTTAGTTTTTCTCATAATAAATGTTTATAGTTTATTAAGTATAACCAATAATTCATCAACTTTTGACAAATTATGAAGAATATTGATTTCTAAAAAGAAAGCTGTGGGACACTCATCCCTTCAACCGTTGATTAAAGAAAAATAAGAGAGAGGTTTTAAAAATTATTTTATAACTAGTAAGTATCACGTGCATTATATGTGATTATTTATATTCAACCAAAATTTTAAGTAAAACATACAGATTAAAAAGTATAATTATTTGAAAGAGAATTTTAATTAGATTTAAAAAAAAAGAGCTAAAAATGACACATGACACATGTTATTCTTTGAGGAAGGATAAATTAAGAATAATACGTGTCATTTTATGAAAAATAGTAGAATAAGAGATTAATACACTCTCAAGTAAATATATTCTAATTTAATATATAAGAGCAGATTTATTTAATATATAGGTGTGGATGAAATCTAAGGCTAGGGGTGCAAGTGCAATGCAAAATCCAAAAAAAGAGAGGATAGACATAGAAGCAATCTCAATTAAATATTTATTTATTTCTGATTCTCTTAATCAATGTTGTTAAAATCAGATTAGAGAATGAATATACAAGACTTTTAGTTAAGGTCTAACTAGTTTAATCGATCGAACTGGATGATGTCGCAAAAATAACTCTTATACAATAAATTAAATATAAAAATATTTATGAAATAAAAAAATACATTTTTTATCTAGCTCACCATTTCTTAAACGTGTTCATTCTATTTAAGTATATAAATATGGCAAATTAAATGGTGCAATCGTTGAATCAATTTTAAAACATATTTGGTTCAATTTAAAAGTTGAATCAACAACTTTTTTTTCAATTTTAAGCTATTACACAAATAATCAAACGTGTTTATCTGAGCATTTATAAAACAACAACTTATTTTTGGATAAAAAAGTTGTTAGAGATCAAGTTGTTGGTTGAACATTTTGTAAAAAAGTTGTTAAGATTATTTTTTATAGTGATATATAAATATCATTTTGTTATCAATTAAATAACATTTTTAATGAATCAAATAATTTTTTAATTATTTTATACTTATTTTAATAATTTAATATATAAAAGTAATTCTTTGTTATTCATTTAAACGAAATAGATTAGCTTAAAATCTCTTTTCGGTTAATATATTCAAATATAAAACTTTTTTCTTATAATCAATTATAACAAAAAAATTTTATATAATAATTAATTATTAAAATAATTTAATTTTTACAGTTATCTCAAATACGCACTTAATATTATAGTCCAATAACTATCCCATTGACAAAGCGATAATTACATGTACTAATATAACTAAGTAGCATCATAAAGTTGGGCAATTAATATTTTAGTTATTACTTGATTACTTTGCTTTTGCTTACTGAAATTCATTGTCATTGTTCTGACTAACATGGTAGTTTTTCTCCATAAGATTATGGGGTTGAGTCAAGATATTTGTTTCTCCTGGAGACATTATAGTTTCTTGGGACAACCAAAAGCCAAATCAGGTTAACTGCAATAGAATAAAACTTGAATTCAATTTTGAAAAAAAAGAACTCTCTATAATCTTATTTAATTTGTTACTCTATATTATTTTTAATTTTATTTAATTAAATTAATAAATACATGATAACATATTAAAGAGATTGGAGCATATTATGATGCTCCCTCCTCCCAAGATTCGAACTAAGTTTGTTACCTGCAATATATAAGTGTTTGATATGCTGACGTTTATCATTGTCAGACATGGTTTGTGGAAGAACTCCCGTGACACGGTGATTTTCAAGATTTGGTAGCAGATCACTAATAGCTTACTTACATGACAATTTGTCTTCTTTTTTATAATGAGGGATTATTTTATCTGGGTTTAGAAGGTGAATTAGAGCATTAATTCAATTGTAGATGCATTAGAGAGAGAATTGAAAATGCCTTAAGCGGTTATTCCCATCGGAGCAGTACAATCTGCGCATTTATTCATTGTAAATGATTTTTTTTAATATTTTAAATGAATTTTTATTTATGGAAATGTTCATGTGCAGAAGAATTTTTAGTGGCCGTCGAAAACCACCGCTAATAGTAAAAAACCGCCACAAAAAAAACTGCTGCGAAACCACCACTAACAAACTAACAACAATTATTCCATTGGTTGTCTTAAACTATCACAAAAACGTTTTAAGAATGCTTATATCTGCAGCAGTTAAAATCATCGCTACTTTTTTAAGCAATTAAAACCACCACTAAAGCAAACTTTTAACTGTCGCTATTAACAATTTTTTTGTAGTGCATATACCTCATGAAGATGAAGGCTTAGTCGTCAATGCCACCATTGTCCTTTGATATTAGATTCGAGGTTCATGGATTAGTGGCTTCTAATGTTGGCTTGTATATTTCTTGTGGACCTAATGTGATGGACCCAAATGTGGGAACCAACATGTACTTTTATGCTAAGATGGCAAACTTAATGAACATATATAAGAATGTTAAAATAGGTTAAATTCTATCAGTTGATCTGAATAACTTAAAAAAAACATATTAATTGGACTAACAATATTTAAGTCAAAATATATTTTGATTCAATTTAACAACATGATTAACTCGATCTGGTACGAGCTGGCCTGTGGTGTTTTAGGCCAACTCAATGGCCTAATTTTTAATTATTTTATTAGAATAATATCAAATAATTTATATTAATATTTCTATCCGTGCATTGCACGATATACTATATATTTTATTTTCATAATGATAATACTTTAAATTAAATTACTCACTAATCATTGGTAATAAGTTATAGATTGGTTGTGGAGATATTTAGTATGTATATATTAAATGTATCATATAGTCATTATGAATATCATAATGAAAAATATTAAAATTTATAATGTAAAAAAAAAAATTGACATTTTGAAATGTATATTTGAGTATTTGACAAAGCAGCAAAATAATAATTAGGTAATAAAGTGGACAACAACTTTCACGAAGCAATATCATTAAAAAATATTCTATAAAAACAATATTACTAATCATTACATTAATTTTTAGGATCATTTACATTTCACTTTATTTTATTTTCACCTTCTAAATATAGCCAACCTAAAGAATAGATTATTACAACGAAATGCATTAACACATTAGTATTATTAAGTTCCACATTAGTTAAATATAAGAGCAAAGAACCACTTTGGCAACCCTTCTCCTTGAGTTAGCTTTTAGGATGAAATTAAGCTCAATTATTTTAATAAATATATATTACAATCACATTGCTTATGCAAATATAGCAAGCCTCATTTTACTCCTAAGACGATTCACTTCCTTGTATCGAAGTCTAGAGCAGGCTTGGTTGTATGTTCGTATAAAAAAAAATTATAATATATATTCATACTTCATAAACCAAAAGTTATATTTGAGCATACAACAAAGTAAAATAATAACAAATTTTTTTTGAAATTATACAATTTCAAAGAATGATTTATAAACCAATATTTGATGTTAATTTGATAACATTAACTTTTATCAGTTTTATAGATACTTGGTTCTAACCCAAAATTCATAAAAGTTATTATACCTATATCCAAGCCAATCAGGTTGTGCGTCTGACTGCTTGTATACTATACGAACTTGTTTATATGTGCTTTTTTTTTAATGAAAAATGATGCTTTTTTAATTGAAATATATGTCTAAAAAATTTAAAGATAATTTGATACTTTTTAAAAAACAAAACTAAATTACAAAAAGAAAAAAAAGTAATTTTTAATACTTTTCCTAAAAGTTAGAAAGAGTAGATTTTGAAAAAAAAATTATAAAAAAGCTATGTCATAAAGATTTTTTTTTTTTCAAAACTTATCCGAAGGCACCTTATGCATAGACCTAACAAATAGCAGGTTTGTTAGATCTCCATAAGTGTAGGAAAGGATACTAGAGTCTACAATGCAATGTTATATCTATAAATGTAACTATCTACTAAAATATGGAAAAATATTCAGTCCTTTTAAATTTTGGGATATATATAAAGTATCACTATGAACTTTAAAATTATTTCAATTAGTCCCTAAATTTTATCTGTTACCCTAATAGATCATTCCATTTAACTTTCACTAATTCTTTAATGAAAATGCCATGTGACAAATTTTAAGCCTCCCATCTCTATATGATTTAGGCTCTTCATTAATTTATTATTTAAATTTAAAATTTATCTATTTTTTAACTTTTAAAATTATAAAAATAAAAAAATATAAACTTAATATGACACTGTGTGATTTAAAACAAAAAGTATCAACAACCCTAAATAAATAAATTAAGAGAGGAAAAATAAAAGGGATAAAGAAGTTCTCTCGCCTCCTTAGTCCTTACGATACGCAAAAGAAGCGATGACTCCTGGGTGGTTTCATGATTCTTGACTTTTTGATACTATTCTCTGACTGTATTATCATATATATCACGTTTTGAAAATCATGATTCTTGACTTTTATCTTTTGTTTATCATTATTCTATATAACTTTTTCATTTTTACTTTTCACTTCAACAACTAAAAACTTCTAAGTTTACTCACATATTAGAACTAGTAATTTAATTGTAATTGAAAATTTTTTAACTTTTAAATTGGTTCAATGTTTTGAAATTATTAATTTTTAAAATTTTTATCTTAACTCTTTTTTTAGTGATAATTTTTAATATTTAAAAATTTTATGATTGATAAATTTTAATAAGTGACTTAATTTTGTGACATTGATTAATTTTATGAATTATAATTTTTGGGTTTAACTTTTAGTTTCTAACAAATTTTTTATTTTATTTTTTTAAATCAATCTCTAAGAATGTTTGAGCCTAATAGTAGTCCTGACAACATAATTAGTAAATTTGTTGTTGATGACAAACAAAAACAGCTGTTCCTCTTTTGACTTATATCATAAAAGATGAAGCTCCTGCTCGTGGCGGTGGTGGAAATAAAGGATGAGTGTGTAACTTTTGCCAGAACCATTATTATGGTTCATATACTAGAGTCAAGGCTCACTTGCTTAAACTTACTGATGTTGGAATTGATAGATATCCAAAGATGAATGACGAATACTTAGCTGAAATTCAAAAAGTTATTGAGTGTGCTGAAGAATCAAGAAAACCAAGAAATGTTCCCTTTCCTCCTACATCTATTATTGACTCATTTCAACAATCATCACAATCTGTGTTAGGAAATAAAAGAAGGGCAAGTAACTCTTTAGATAGAGCTTTCAATGCTGGAGTTAGAGAGCAACTTAAATCTGAAATTGCTAGGATGTTTTATTCTGCCGGTTTCTCCTTCAATCTTGCACGCAATCCTTGTTACATTAGTTCATATCAGTTTGCTGCAAATAATTCTGTTGCTGGTTTTATTCTTCCTGGTTACAATTCTTTAAGAACTACATTGTTATAAAGGGAAAGAGCAAATGTTGAGAAATTACTTGAACCAATCAAAGGGATTTGGAGTGAAAAAGGAATAAGTATAGTAACTGATGGATGGATTGATGCGCAAAGGAGGTCATTGATTAATTTTATGGCTACTTCGGATGGAGGTCCTAGATTTTTAAAGGGCATTGATGGTTCTGAGGAGATAAAAGATAAGAATTACATAGCAAGCCTAATTAAATCCACTGTTGAAGAAGTTGGACTCAAAAAAGTTGTCCAAATTATCACTGATAATGCCCCCGTGTATAAGGCAGTTGGATTTCTTATTGAAAATGACTATTCTCATATTTTTTGGACTCCTTGCGTGGTGTACACACTTAATCTTGCTTTGAAAAATATATGTGCGGCTAGAAACACAGAGAAGAATGAGGTTGTTTATGAGGAATGCCATTGGATCACTTTAGTTAGTGATGATGCTATGTTTATTAGAAATTTTATCATGGACCATTCTATGAGGCTTACCATATTCAATGAGTTTGTGACTTTAAAACTACTTTCCATTACCGAGACAAGGTTTGCTTCCACAATAGTCATGTTAAAAAGACTAAGACTCATCAAACATGGTCTCCAAAATATGGTTATTAGTGAGAAGTAGAACACCTACAGGGAGGATGATGTTGGAAAGGCAACATACGTGAAAGCAATGATTCTTGATGATTCTTGGTGGGACAAGGTGGATTATATTCTTTCTTTCACAAGACCTATTTGTGATATGCTTCGATTATGTGATACTGATAAGCCTACGCTTCACTTAATTTATAATATGTGGGACTCAATGATTGAGCAAGTGAAGACTATAATATTCTACCATGAACGGCTCGAAGAAGGAAGTACATCATCCTTCTATAGTATTGTTTATCAAATTCTTATTGATCGGTGGACAAAAAGTTGCACACCCTTGCATTACTTAGCATATTCACTAAATCCTAAGTAAATTCAAATGATTCATTTTTAATTTTATTTTTTTAAATTTAATTTGCTGCATTTATGGTTTTAATATTAGTTAAATTTTCTTTTTTATTAAATAGGTATTATAGTCAACAATGACTTCAACAAGGACCAAATAGAGTTCCTCCACATAGAAATCATGAGATTCCCACTAAGAGACAGAATTGCTTAAGAAGATATTTTACTGATTCTGATGAAAGAAGAGAGGTAACAAAAGAGTTTTCTCAATTCTCTGGAGAGTTAGACGAATTTGGCCTTCAAGATTCTTTAGTGGATAGAGTTCTTTTGGAGCCAAAAGAATGGTGGATAACTTATGGTTCTGGAGCTTCATTACTCCAAGGCATTGCTTTGAAGCTTCTTGGACAACCAAGTTCATCATCATGTTGTGAACGGAATTGGAGCACCTACTTTTTCATTCACTCCATAAAGAGAAACAAGATTAATCCTAAAAGGGCTGAAGATTTAGTATATGTACATACAAATCTTTGTCTTTTGTCTAGGAAGAGCGAAAAGTATAATAGTGGATAAAGCAAAATGTGGGATTTCGTTGGAGATGATTGGGTGCCATTTGATGGTGCCGAAAGCCTTGAGGTTGTATCCTTATCACTTGATGAACCAGAGTTAGAGAAGCAGTTATTATCTGCGGATAATGAATAGTTTAATTTTCAACAATAACTTTAGTATTTAATGAAACTATTTATTTTGTACTTTTGATTTTTTTTTATGATTTATCTGTTGATACTTAATACTTTAAGTTATTTAAAATGACATGTTTTTTTAATTTTTTTATATATATGTTATGCCGTATCCTGTCGTACTCGTATCCTATTTTTTAAGAAATTATCGTACTCTCGTACCATACCTGTATCGTACCGAATACTTGTACCCGTATCCATGTATTATAGCTAGATACCATGTCGAGAGTGAAGAGAGAAAATAGAGACATGATAAAAATCATATGTTTAAATCACACAACGGAAGCTGAATTATATAGACTTATTGCAACAAATACAAAGATTACAAATCCTAATTACTATAATAACATGATTTGGTTATAATTTGTTTAACGTATACAATGAGTCTAAACACTATTTACATAGTTTTTAAGGATAACTAAAAAGAAACTAAGGTAATCTTAGGACAACTACTCAAGTATGCTTCTACCTTTTTTTTTTCCACTTTTTTTAAATAAATGTTTGCATTGCTCCACTCAAGATTTTATCATCTTTTGTTGCATACTAGATAACATATCCTACTCATATATGGGTGAGCTTATACAAGTAATTAGAAACCAGGTAACTAAAATGATTTTACTCTTCTCAACCTTCTGTTGGGGCGGGGACGGGGGCTACTCTCTTGAGCTTATGTATTCTTTCTAGTTTTTGCTTTAATTTGGGAGGATTTTTTACCATCTTCTGTTTTTGTAGTGTTAGAGTCCCACATCACTTATTCAGTTAGACTTATATACCTATTACGTCATTCCACTTAATATCAAGTGGTTTTAAGTTGAAACCTCACATATATTATTTTTTCTTCTTCAATAAGCTCTTTTATCGGAAAAAAATACTAATATATGGATCAGGTAATATAACTGTAGTTTCTTGTTATGATTTTTCTGCTTGATGGCATATTTATACTTCTTTGTGTTAATTAATTCCCTGTGGAATACTTTTGTAGTTCTGTATTCAGCAATTCTGTGATCAATGTAATAATGGTACAGTATATTGGAAATGTGCATGGAGATGAACCTGTAGGCCGTGAGCTTCTTATATTTATGGCCAATTGGTTATGTGATAACCATTTAAAAGATCCTCTGGTATTTTCCTTTCATATATTTGCTTTTGAATATATTCCTATCTCTTTCCCCATATTTGTTGTGGCATGTCAAATTTGTGCCCTTCCTACTATTTTCCTGGCATTGGTGAAGAACTTTTGAAGTTTATTAGGTGTTTCAATATTTATCATTGAGCACAGAAGTTCTAGTGACTGAAAATTTTGCAATAAATCTTTAAAGAAAGATAGAAAGGCCAAAATAAAATTATCCTCCAGCCTTGTAACCTCTTTCCTTTTCTTTCTGAATTGAAATTTCTTTGACAAGAAAGCAATAGAAATAAAATCATCAGAGCAAGGTGTTTCAACCTTGTTGTATATCCGCTAGTAAAATTTCATGAAAAATCAGGATTCAGGAGTGAATGCCAAAAGAGAGTCTGAATTTATGTTGAAAATTTATTTACTAAATAAATATGAATTCTAAAATCTCTAATCTTTTGGAATTCAGGTTCAGTATTTAAAACTTGAATTGGTCAGTGATACATATGTCATTTTGCAATGTTCTTGCCATTTAATGATTATGTCTTTACTTTTGCATTGTTCAGTGAAATGTTTCAGGCAACATTGGTTGTGGAGAATGTTCACCTTCATATACTTCCATCGATGAATCCTGATGGGTTTAGTTTAAGAAGGCGTGGTAATGCAAATGATATTGATCTGAACCGGGATTTTCCAGACCAGGTATATTTTTTTAATAGAAATTTACTATGAGTTCAGATTCTAATATTAGAATGAAATCATTTTTGCTATTTTGACCATGAGCTTTTACTATTATGCTAATAAGATCATAATAATATTTGATTTACAAGTATAAATGTCATACCATTTATTTACGTATCTTTTATTAGTAGTCTTACTATTATTTTGGACAATGACCTTTTACTTTCTGGATGTGGGTGCCTATTTTTTTAAATAATTTTTTGCATGGAATTAATCTAAAGTTACATTTTCAATATTATCTTACTATTTGCTATAGTTTCTGCCATTTTGCAGAATCTAGAATATGAATGTAATCTGTTTCTAGTGCATGCTTCCTGCTATCTGAAACACTGGGAAATTTTTGTTTCCAAGTAGTTTATTTCATTTGATGTTTCTTCTTTAAATGAGTATTGTATTCTAGGAAGTTTACTGCAAAGTTAGCTTCCAGTGTTTTCACAACTTGAGTTCATTTCTTCTTTTGACATCCACTTTTCTTGATCGTTCATTCTATGGTAATTTCTGTGAACTAAGCCTGAGTAGTTGATCTTGTAGAATTGATTATAGCTTGCAGCAGATTTTTCCTTCATCAATAATTATCATATTCAGTTGCAGAATATGTATATTAATGGTTATTTTTTTTACCCCAGGGTGCACTTGTTGCAAATTATCCCTGGAATGGTACAGAAGATAAAAGGTGGTAAATTATTTTATTCCAATGCATTCTATATATTTTAATTTGAGTTTTCTTTGTCTGGTTTGCATCCCATTCTGTCTTTTCCTACTACATGAATGAATGCTGTTTCACTTGCTGAATAAATTGTTTTCTACTTACTATCAAAGTACTATGTTTTTCTTCTTTTGACTTCTTAAGTTGGAATACGGTTCCCAAGGCTTGTCTCTTGAAGTTGTCCTTTTGAGTTTCTTATTTTTTCCATTTAAGTTTTTAATTATTCTGTCAGATTTCAATATGAATTTTTTTTTTTTAATTCTGCAATGCAGAACGTTACTCAGTCCTTTTACTAATTTCAGCAATACCTAGGGAAACATGACTGTAGTAGGACATACAGAAATTCACATGATATTTGTCTCTTCTTGGTTTCAAACCATCTGCAGTGTATTATGCTTATGTAGAGATTGTTGTATTTTTATTATTATTATATTTTATAAATAATATTTCAAAGTCAAAAATAGTTTTATCCTTGTCCTTTTGTTGCATGATTTCTTCATTTGTGATCTTGCTGTTGGAGCTCTCTTCTATCCAACTCAACAACTTTTAGTCTGTTAACAAACGGTCATATTTCTTACCTCTATAAATACTATAGTTGGTGACTTTTACGAGATATATCAAAAATACTATTTCTTCTCTTTATTTTTTTACTTTGAGTTTCTATGAGTTATCCTACGAGTTGTTCTTGTGCTCTTACTATTTCAAGTGCAGAGCTAACAAGAAGTGACTATTGTATCCTGAGAGATATTAGCTATAAGACCATCTGCACCGAATTATTAACTTGTGGTGGCGAAATACTCTTAAACCCAGTACTTTTGCACGCCTCAACCAATATACATTGATAAGTTTTTACTTATATTATTTTAATTTTAACTATCCATCAATCTTATTTTCTATTATTTTACAACAGAGATGTGTGATATTTCCAATCTGTACTTTTGTATTGAAGTTTGTCTTTCGATATGAATAAATTACGGGACATATTACTATGGATGTCCTGATGATGAAACATTTCGTTTCATGGCAAGTATATAAAGTCACTCTCACTTCAACATGTCTTTAAGCAAGGAGTTTCCAGGTGGAGTTACAAATGGGGCATCTTGGTATGGCTATTTGAAAGTAATGTCTTGAAGTTCATTACCGAAGTCACTCTCACTTTCACTGTGTTCATAAACTACTTCAAAAGAAACTTAGTGCGGGTACCCTTTATACGGAGGCATGCAAGACTAGAACTATATACATGCTGGCTGTTTTGAATTGACCTTATTAGTTAGTGAGAATAAATGGCCTAATGCTGCTGAGGTTATTTCTGACTTCTGACTTCTCAATCTGAGAAATCTTAAAATTACAAGTAAATTTATTATTGAGAAAAATGACAAGTAAATTTAGTGTTGAGAAGAAGAGAAGAGAGGCAGCTGCTGAAACTGCTTTGCTTCATCTACATACAGATATCTGATTATATAATCATCTGATTGTTGGCTGCCTTAGGTACTTTTGGGTTGGAAATAATAAAATTTGGGAGAATATCTTGTCTGCTAATGCATCAACAGGTCTGAAAATTGGTTTCTTAAAAAGGACTTGTTCGACCAGAAAAAATTCTGCTCTCTCTCCGCTTGACATGCTGACTTGCTAAAAGGGACCTCTAATATGAATATAATCTGCATTGCACCTTGAAGTAATTCACTCTCTGCTGTTATATTTGGACTCAAGTATCTGCCTTTGCAAGGAGTATGCATTACTCACCGTCATTTACCTGAAAAGGCCATTGCTACTTTCCAACCAATTAAACCACTGACCCTGGCAAGGGAAAGAGGGACTTGAAGTAAGCGTCTACACTTGGTTATATATTGCATGCTTATGGCCTTTTGCCTAAGAAGCTACACATCTTCCTTTTGGAATGCTTCAATCATTTATCCAAAAATGTAACTTCTCCATTCTCCAACTTATTAAACTGCAGAGGGACTTGAAGCAAGCGGCTAAACTTGGTAGGATCCTTTGGTTACAGAGACTAAGCAAGCACCACATTAGAAACCGAGTACCACCCAAACTAGCAAGATTAGAAAAGGCCCCTTTTGAAGCCAATTATATGATGCCCTTGTTTGTCCTCAGATGAACAGCCATGAAGGCGCATGAACCTGCATTTAAGATGGCAAAGGAAACAAGAAATCAGAAATTCAACATTGCCAACTTGTACCCATGTAGAAGTTCAAGCTGAATCCTGAGATTATTCATCCATTCTATTCAAATCTTACATTATCAAAACAAACACGATTGGACAATATGGTTTTGTCTACCATTGATCTGTATATCTGTCCTGAGAAGCCAGATGGATTGCCATTGACAGAAAGCCAAACTGTAGCAATACAACTTTTCATCTGCTTGTACTATGCTTTCCTATATCCTATCCACACCATGGCTTAAAACAATTTTCCACTTTTCATGATTATGTGATTTCTTCACATTCATTTTATGCAGCAAGTATAAAATTTGGACTATAGTTACACAATCTGACCAGAAATCCCATTGCCTAAAACCATATTAACTCAGTTCATTTTTTATTATGTGGCATTAGATACTTTGTTTGCAGGAATGACATACATGTCATTTGTGATATTTTACTATTCTGTCTGCAGTTTCTTAGGATAACACTTGTTTGCTGTATGTTAATATGCAGCTTCCTATTCTGTGGAAATACAACAAAATGAGCATGCTTAATCTTGTTGCTAGCCTTGTAAAGGTATGCTGTTTCTGTTGATATGCTTTACAGTTAAAAAAATTATATGCTAAACCTATATCCTTTCTTTTTTATTCTCTCTATTAAGAAACCCTTTAATAGTTTCGAATGGTAAAATCACAATTTCTTTTTGACCATTAAAATTACTTCAACAAAAAGGTCATCTTTACCTTTGTGCACAAGGAGGATGCACAAAGAGACTGTCTAAAGGTGAAAATAAGAAACAGGAAACAGAAAATTAGAATTTGAAATTCTGACATCTAAAACTTCCAAGAATAATCGCTCAAGCTGGAGAGGATGTGAAGGCATGCTATGAATAGGGATTGTGTGAAATTTCTCCTCAGAGGAATCCAACATCTCATATTGTCATTACAAATATGGTTCACTCTAGAACATGCAGATGACAGACACGAGAATGGCACACTAAAGACAATTATTCTTACCCTGTTTCATACTCCATTCTAACTTAACAAGAGATCCAAAACAGATTTAGGCTTTGTCTAACATCAACTTCTGTGAATTCATATGCATGTTAGCCTTTCTTTCCCCCTTTCAATTGTACCCCCTCAAAAAAAAACCTATTGATCTGCTGTTATATGTTCTGTTAACAGATACTATACCATTTCCATTTGGTTTCCAACACATCACATTCTTCCCTTCAGTTCTTACAAACATTGAAGGAAGCTCGAAAGAGTTTGGTTGCAAAGCAGTTGCTGAGTTCTTGAATTAAAATGTGAACCAAATATTTGACAACAGTTCCATATTTTTATTTATCAAGCATAATTGTAAGCATTGATTCTGTTATAATTTATTGAAAAAAAATGACCTTTTTAGTTATATTTCTAACGTTTGAGAAAGAGATAACATTTGGAAGATTCTTGTATTTGCTTATTTTTAAGGTGTTGGTATCATGTTTTTCATTAGATTGGTTAGCTATTTGTTTTCTACTCTCTAGTCAGGAGTGCATGGAAGAATACACTCTTCAGGTGATGGAAGGCCGTTGTGTGGCTCATTAGCTATCAGTGGAATAAATTACACAGTATGTTTAAAAGTATATTGCATTTTTTCAATTTTCTTTTTTGGTCTGAACAATTTTTTTTCTTCACTATGACTTATCCTTGTTAGGAAGTATGTATCTATCTACACATTTTTGCTCAATTATATAATGACATCTGAGAGTTTTAATTGAGTTCCTAAGCATACTACATTTTTTTGCCCTTAATTACTGGTCTGCACAGATTACAAGGATGAATTAGATCCGATAACATGGGTTATGTTCTTCCCACTTAGTTAAAATGTTCGAAATAATGGTTTTAATGACATGTGAGCCAATTTGCATCTTAATAGACATAAGCACGTCCCTTTTGATCCTTTTGGAGGCTAATTATCTAAAAAGGCATTCAAAATAAAGGACTATATTTTCAGGAGTTTGTAAAATTCTTTTTTCAGCACTGCTTTTTCTTACAACGCTGATCCATAGTTGTGCTGAATACTTGTTTTGATATATTAGACATTAATACATATTGTTGAGCCTATGGGTTGCCCCTCTGCTGTAATGCTTATCTAGGTTTGACTGCACGTTTGACTATGAACTTCACTTTCATGTGCTCTGTGTTTGTCACTTCTGGACTGACAGACTAGAGCTGGAAAATATTTTGCTGACTACCACCGCATGCTTCCCCCAAGAGATAGATATGAAGGTAATGCTTGCCCCTGAAGATGCTGTGAAATGATTTAGTATCAGCTATGATTGTCTCAAGATATGATGGATTTAGCTTGTTCAAAGCCACTAGGTGGGCCCTTTAGTAGTCTGAAGCATGAATTGCAATTGATTAGCAAAAATAATACGAGTGTTAGTAGAAAGACAGATTAAATATTATATCAAATATCTGTGAACCTTATGAATCAAGCAAGTACAGGTTCTCTCTATGACAAATTAAATAGCAAATAAGAAGGTTCTAATATTTCAAAGTTATTGTAGCTTTGTCAGTTCAATTACATTGCTGGATGAAGCTTAAAAATGAAGATTTCAATTACGTAGAAATGAAAACACATAGTTATAGCCATTTCTAGAGGGATATTCTCTGTATCTGTTCACATTCTTTAATACTTGGATTTGTCTCCCTGGAGGTTTTCTTTTCAAAATTTGTTATTATCGTAATTATGTTATATAACAATTCTTAATTATCAAACACTTGTTAGGACATTTAGGTTCTCTACTTTTCCAAGAGAGTAAAGTCCATTCACGTTAAACATAGGCTTTAAATTCAACACAAAGAGGATATAAATTACTCATCTATGCCAAGTTCCCCGGAAGTGTAATATTTAAGGAAGGGGATATTTTATGGCCACCTAGGTCACTCACTATTTCCTTGTTTTTATCGAAAAATATTTATAAGAGCTTTTCTAACAAGTACTCTAAGGGCACTTGTTATGAAATTTAAAATATGAAGTTTTGTAAGAAAAGTAGAGTTCTTTCAATTCCTAATGTATTAAATACTCTATTTTTCATAAAAGGTTTCTTATTTTAAATCTTGTTAGAAAAACCTATTTATAATGTTCCATTTGAGTTTTAATTATCAATTTCTCAATCTAAATTGCAGTGGTAGCAACCATGCCTGGCTACAAATCGAAGAAAATATCTATATGGTTGGACGAAGGACCTATGATAGTGGATTTTGTTCTTGATCCTGAAGTCAATGTCAAAGGGAGTGTACTACAAAATGCTCAGTTGGAAGTTTACTTTGTATGCACTGTTATTTTAGGATTTTTATATTTATTATTTCAGAGGAGAGTAAAAGTAATTTTTTCAAGACATGGACTGTCATGGGGGGTAAAAAGGCTTGCTGTGGTTTAAGGCTATCGATAAATATACTATTTGTATAAAATTTTCTTGTAATATTAAAGTGTGTAAAGAAATTAAATTTATTTTCCATATAACGGTTTCTGTGGATGGCCAATGTTAGTTCATATACCGATCTTCAGTTCTTGAGCAATGGATGAGAAAGAAACCCTCTGGCTTAGACATCATGTTGCAACTGCAGATAACTGAATTAATCTGATATTTGCTTGTTTTCTTTTTCTTTTGAAAAATGGAGCAGCATTAGGGGGGGGGGGAATTGTCATCATGTGTGTATTTCCTTTTTTCTTCTTATTTTTTTTTTAGTTGGTGTATCATGTAATGTCCTTTTTATTTTTAAAGAAACTCAAGGGTTATTTGCATATATAAATAATGGATTCCAAGTGATTTTAAAAGAAAACTGTTCACTTAATAAGAGGTACTCCATTGGAGTTGTAATCTTGGATGAAAATTCGTTTCCAAATGGTTTGGTAGTTTTCACTTTAGTTTTCAGAAATTACAAATTTCCATTATCGTTGTAACTTATGCCATTACTTTGTGATTTCATTGGTTTGAATCCTATCTATGAAGCATGTGTGGGAGTTATATACCAGTAAACGTGGTATAATGGGGACTCAAATGAAAAAAAGATGCAAGAAAATGTTTAAAAAAAAAAAAAAGAAGAAGAAGAAAGAAAAAAGAGATTAATACTCTTGCATCTTAATGTATATAATACACCAATATCATATGAGTTTGTTATTCTTAATTACTAGTTGCATGCAATCACAATCCTTCAGCCCGAACCTGTACATTGGATTAATAGAATTTATTCACTCTTACCTAATTAAACAAAATACAGAATAAGATTATAGCATTGGAGGTTGCCAAACATAACTGTTGTGATAATCCAACTTAGGTATGCGATGTGAAATTCTAACACTTCTTTCATAAACGTTTGGACAAAATGTATGTGAGATTATAATTTAAAATTAATGGATATTAAGTAAAATAATTTAATAAATATATAAATTACACTAAAAATATTGAGACAGATGATGTGAAACTCTAACAAGTATCTCGTCATCCTCACACATCGTAGACTCTAGGATTACCGGAGCTTGGGATCAAGTTCTTCTTACTGCCTCTTGCATATAACAAGTAGCAAGGGCAAAGCTAAATTATTTAGTTAGGGGCAAAAGAAAAAGAACACCATTATTGAGCGGTCAAATTCAAGGCTTATTTTATCTATAATTTTAAGAAAAGAATTACATGTAAAATAAAAATGATTCAAAAATTTTGCGTTGGCACCGGGGAAGATAAACGTAGCTCTGTCTCTACATGTAGCAGGTACACAAGTTACAAGCAATATTCTACAAATATTCTACTAAGAGTCTTCACACCACATAACACAAATGGTCCAAAGGATGCTCCCATAAGGTGAAGCCGAGGTTCAAATCCCACTCGTGGTTATTCTAGCTAAAAAATCCAGCTTAATCTGTCTATGCTTAAAAACAGGCAGAGAAAAAAACTCTACAAGTACTATAGATTTGTGGAGGAGATTGGGTCTAATCCAGGGAGGCGTTTAGCACACAACCATGGGTTGTCGTATGTATGCAACTGCCTCTTTTACTTTCAATCACCAGCTTTCCGGTTTTTTTTTTTTTTTTTTACTTTTTTCCTTTTGTCCTTTTCTTTATTTGATTAGGTGTAAGTGTAAATTTTTATATATGTAAATATTATTAATTAAAATTTATATAATTTTGTGTATGTATAATTATTTATAAAAAAGAGTAATATGATTGGATTTATGTATAAATTTGAGTATATATAAATATTATTAGTTAAAATTTATAAAATATTCTATATATATAGTTATTTATAAAAAAAATGTGATATAAATTTTTATGTGTAGATTTGAGTGTACATGTAAATATTATTAATTAAAATTTGTATAATTTTTTATATGTATATTTACTTATTGAAAAAAAAGAATTGATTGGGTTACAGGTGACCAATTGCACCGTTGATTTATTTTTTACAAAGATCAACGGTGCATACTAGTTGTTTGTACTTGGTGTATTGAAAACCGAATCCTAATCCAGTGACTTGACTTTCGATAAAAACTTTGTTTAGTCCAAACTTGGGGCTCTGAGTGACTCCAAGATCGAGCATAACCTATTTGATTTGAATAACCATTTCAGAACATGGGAGTACTAATATTCAAATTTTTAACACGTTTTACAAGTTATCACTAACCCCAAGATTTTCAAATTCAGATTAATGTGTATTTTTATTAGTTTTAAATGGATATTTTAATGATTAAACATTAAAATACGATATGTTTCCTCACCTTTTTCTCATGTAAAGGTTCATACCAATGCTAGGGACTAGTTCAGTAACTTTGTGTAGTAAAACAGCCTAATACAAGCATGTTAATGGGCCTCTACCTGCCTTTCGAGATTTAGGCATACTAATGGCGTCCTGCTCCATAGTATCGGGATACTTTCCCTTATTACAATTTTTATAAAACGAAAAAAGAAAAAGTCTTTTATGAGAGATAAAGACATTAATTTTGTATAAAATTAGTGGGTCTACTTTACACAAGTAATGATGGGTTTGGACACTAAAACTTGTATTTTTTTCTCACTCATAATAAAATCCTATCATGTTAGTAAATAAAAATAGATGATTCAAATACATATATTCGATTTTGAAAGTTGTTCAGACATGGTGGGCAACTTAAGAGTGTGTTTGGATGGGATTCTTTTACTCATTTAACAGCTTTTTGTAATGTTGATTATTTAGTCAATGTATTTGGTTTCCGTTTCAAAAAAATCTAACAGCTTTATTTGTTTAAAAAAAGTTGTTGGAACACTATCTATCGGATGAGTTATTTTTAAAATGATTGTTACGGTTATTCTTAACAGTAATATATAAATATTATTTTATTTTTAATTAAATAATTTTTTAATATTTTTATATTTATTTTAATAATTTAATATATAAAAATAATTTTTATATTATTTAAATAAAATAAATTAATTTAAAATTATTTTTTAACTAACATATTTAAACATAAATTTTTTCTTATAATTAATTATAACAAAAAATTTTATATAATAATTAATTATTAAAATAATTTAATTTTTACAATTACCTCAATTTACTCCCGTTGAACTTGAACATAAAAAACGTAAGACAGCCACAACACTGAATGCATGTACTCAATATTTAAAGGCTTTGCTGAGCCATGATTTATTACATAATAAAGAGTTTCCTATATCACGTTATTTACATTAATAGCAATATATCTTGCAATGATTTATTACAAGTATCAACAATACAACTTATTTCAGAAAGTTTTACTAGGTACGTGATTATTGTGATATTGTGACACTCATTATTAATTCTATTTGTATATATAAATATTATTAATTAAAATTTATATAATTTTGTGTATGTATAATTATTTATAAAAAAATGATTTGATTGAATCTATGTATAAATTTAAGTATATATAAATATTATTAGTTAAAATTTGAATTTTTTTATATATACATTTATTTATAAAAAATATAATATAAATTTTTTATATATAAATTTAAATGTATATAAATATTATCAATTAAAATTTATATAATTTTTTATATATTTATTTACCTATTAAAAAAAGGATTGAATAGGTTACAGGTGACTAATTGCACCGTTGATCTATTTTTTACAAAGATCAACGCTGCATTCTAGTTGTTGTACTTGGTGTATTGAAAACCGAATCCTAATCCAGTGACGTGACTTTCGATAAAAACTTTGTTTAGTCCAAACTTGGGGCTGTGAGTGACTCCAATATCAAGCATAACCTATTTGATTTGAATAACCATTTCAGATTAATACAAATATGCTAATGGGATTAATGTGTATATTTGTTAGTTTTAAATGGACAATTTAATGATTAAACATTAAAATACCATATGTTTCCTCACCTTTTTCTCATGTAAAGGTTCATACCAATGCTAGGGACTAGTTGAGTAACTTTGTGTAAAAAAGCAGCTTAATACAAATATGCTAATGGGACTTTGTCTGTCTTTCGGGATTTTGGCATACTAAAGTAAAGACGTCCTGCTCCATACTATCAAGATACCTTCCCTTATTATAATTTTTTTATAAAAAAAAAAGGAAAGAGTCTTTTATGAGAGAGAAAGACAAGTTAATTTTGTATAAAATTGGTGGGTCTTTACACAAGTAATGATGGGTTTGGACACTAAAACCTGCATTTTTCTCTCTCATAATAAAATCCTATCATTCTAGTAAAAATAAAAATAGATGATTCAAATACATATATTCGATTTTGAAGGTTGTTCAGACAGGTGGGCAACTTACTCCCGTTGAACTTGAACATAAAAAACGTAAGACAGCCACAACACTGAATACATGTACTCAATATTTAAAGGCTTTGCTGAGCCATGATTTATTACATAATAAAGAGTTTCCTATATCACGTTATTTACATTAATAGCAATATATCTTGCAATGATTTATTACAAGTATCAACAATACAACTTATTTCAGAAAGTTTTACTAGGTACGTGATTATTGTGATATTGTGACACTCAATTGTTAATTTTATTTGGCTCCCTATTCCTTAGCAACAAGATTTTTGAGCTTATTTATTAGTATCTCAAAATCATCTTGGCTCCTAATGAGACTAAGACGCACGTAATGATTATCAGCACTATAGACACTGCCTTCACGGCCATTGATGCCAGCAGCTTGCAGGATTTCATAGCAATTCTTGTCTTGTTGTCTCTCGCACTTCAACCATGCGTAGGCTGTGAGGAAATTGAAAACAAAATATTTTGTAAGCACACAGGAAAAGTTTCATTTCATGTAGTTTACTCAATTTTTATTTTATTGAGTGAAATTAAACTTCTATGAAATTTTTCATACCATTCGAGAAATAAATAGTGTAACCTTAGAACTGATCAAAATTGAAAAAGTCAAGAATCAATATATTCATTCAAAAAAAAAAAAGATTATGAAAACTGAAAAAATGTGGTCAATAATTGACATTTACCTGGTGAAGGATCTCTAACCCTCTTGTAAAAGGAGCAGTATTGGGGTGATAGTTTCTGTAGAGAAAAACGTTTTGACTTAGATATGATTTGTTTTAGTCTTATCCAACGATCTCTCATGGTTGTATATCCAAATTCAAATATTTCTCTTCCTTTTCCTTCAAGAACCACATCCAGAAGCTTTAAAGCTCTCAGCTGAGCCTCCCGAGAAACTCCCATGGTGTTTAACTCTATATATGTCAACATCTTTTCGTATACTGCCTCATCCTTTATTATTGCCCATCTGTAATAAGGAAACACAATATTTAACACCTAGGTTAGCCAATCAGTTGATAAAAAAATGAGTTTAATTTTGATCTAAAAGTTTTACATTGACACTAAATCAAAATTAAATCTGAAACTTTTTTTTAATCTTTTCATAAATTCTGATCATATTTATAAGTATATAACATATCTCATCATATTTTTATGCCAATATTAAAATTTATTATGAACAATGATAGAAAATATCAAACATTAGATTACTTCGCAAAAGAGAAGCTTTCAATTAAGTATTTAAGTTGTTACTCGTTATTACATATTGAAGGGGCTAGAGCCACTAGAAATAGATTTGTTAGTGAGAAATCAGATAGTTTGCATAAAGTGTTGAGTTGAAATTTCTATATATATGTTTATTGTACCAAAACAAGTCAAATGGTTTGCAAAAGGAGAAAAAAAATAAAGAAAGATTATATATTGCCGGACTGTGTATAGATAAGAGACGGACTCAGAAAATTCAGTTAGTGGGACAAAGATAATTTTCAAGCATGTATAAAAAAAATTTAAATAAAAAAATATATTAATACACAATGATAAAAGATTAATTTATAATTATTTTTTACGGTGTAAATAATTTTTTTACTATTAGTATTATCAAATATTTTTTTATTTATGTATATATGAATAATCTTGACATTTAATTACATGAAATGTTACTTAAAAAAAATGTTATAAAGATTTTAATTTCTCTTATAATAAATTTACTTACTTATACATCATATAAGAATAAAATTAGAAATATGAAAAGGTAAAAATGTTAAATAATTCTTGTTGGTAATAGAAATTTTTTTAAGATGAGTAAAAGTATGTGTCTAACTATTCTACAAGTGGGTCCGTCTTGTAGATTAATTTTCATAGAATTATATAACTCAGGTTGATGAAAGTTTCATAATTAATAATTTATCTCACCCAAATCTACTGCCAGCATGGCCTGTGAGCTTGGAAATTGTAAACACCATGAGATCTTCATCCGCTGGAGAAGGAATAGCAGTGAAATGTGGCCAATAATAGGCACGATCATAAATGGTTTTAACATTAGAGCCACGAAGAAGTCCCTTAGTCAACTTTCCATCTGGATTGTTAGGTGAAGTCACAAACTCAATAAATCTTGTCTTGGAATTATCTGAGATGTTCTTCCACGATGATGTGTCCCCTTCGTAACTAAAATTCCTTGAATTAAAAAATTGTGTTTGTGTTCTATAGACCTGTGACAAAATTTTTATCATAGATTATGTCATTTATCTATGAAATTTATATACTAATTAAACACAGATTTCATAAACTTTTTGGGAATTAAAGGAGTATATTGGGGCTGACCGGGTAATATGGGGCTGTGGCTACCACTTTTGCTGGGGACACTGAAGAGTCGGGGGACAAGGCATAAACTGCAGCATTAAGGAGTTGGGTTGAGCCTCCTCCAAATATGATGTACTTTCCATCAGTGACCGCGTTTCCAACAGTGTCATGAACTTTGCGGATGTACTTCACCAGCAGCTCTGAGATGTATGATCCATCACTATAGGTATAGCCCATTCTGTGCCACCCTGATACTAAAACTGCACTACTTGCTGCGTGTCGCATCCAAAATGGCTCCAAAAAATATGGATCCCCACTGCGACAAACAGATCCAGTAAATTTGGTTGACAAAAAATCAATATAATGATCAAAATGGTTTCATCACAAAAAATGATATCTACAGTATTCTCAATATATATATATATATATATATATATATATATATATATATATATATATATATATATATATATATATGTTTCTTAATTTCATCAATCCAACGTTGATTTGAAAATTCTCCTTAGGTAGATCAAATCAATAAAATTTCATACAATTTAAAAATTAATTAATTGATATTTCATCCCAATATATCAAAGAAATATGAAATAATAATATTAAAAAGAACAACAACCATGAGCCAAACACTATGTTTTAACTTAAAATCTTAAAGTATTAAGTTTATGATTCAATCACTTACAAAATTTTTACTCTATCTATTCTTTTTTAATATAAAACTTCTTCACGTATATACTCACTTGAAACTCACACTTGAAATTGTTGAGAATATAAGTAAACGTTGACTATTACATGACACAAAATAAGTAAATGTCTGATTTATCTAAAATTTAGAATATATGATCAACAAAATAATATGGCATGATTCAACAATTCAGTATTCCAATATTTATCAGCAAAACATCATAAAACTGGCCAATAGCAATGAACTAGTAGATTACTAGCACCGTGACCATTGATTCGATTGGTAGTTAGAGTTTGTGAGAAGGTTTTAATTACCTTCCAGCATTTGCAGCGCAATCAGGTAATAACTTGGAGCAGTCTGACCCATTATAGCATGGATTGCATTCACAAACAGGCTCATGCCCATTGAGAACCAAACCATCTAAGTAGGCTCTTCCATGTCCTGAGCATGGTATGGCTGCCACCGCCTCAGCTTCTTCAGCCGCTCCGGTGCTCCAAGTGGGCTTCCATTCTCCTCCCTGAACAAACAGATTTGAGGCAGACAACACAACTATGGTTGTTACAGTGAATGCTAGATACATGGAACTTGTCTTTTTGGCCATTGTCTTTGTTTTTTTCAGGAATTCTTCATGCAATCTCTAGGTTGCAATTTGAGATTTATAATTTTGAAACGATGTGGGTCATGCCCATGGATTTATAGAGAGGTTTGACCATAATGAATTTTCAAATAAGGACGAGGGCTAAACTAGCTAGAAATTATTAAGTGCACGTCTGTTATGATGGAGAATAGGATCACGTGTATGACTTTTGATAGAAGAAATTTCACATGTTCACATTTCATATTATCTAGTATCATGAATTTTTTTATCAGAACAAAGAAATTTATAAATTAAAAAAAAACAGAAATTTCAAGTCATGTTCATATTTATTAAACTCGGCCTGATCATCGACTCGGCCGGAATACTGGGATAGTGGGTTATTAAATAAGTTTATTAGTTATTACCTTTGTTCTCAATTGCAACATATTCAACTGTTTTATTATATCATATATACTTGCAACTGGGTGATGGTGAGATTTAATTTAAGATATTCGCAATTAACTATAGAAGAATTTACTAATTGAGTTGCATGTGAGATTTATTCCGTTCAAAGTACGTACTTTCAATTTAAGATTGAATTGATGACATTCACCATTTAAAAAAAATTTATTCAACGAAGTAATTAATACAAGTCTTACATATAAATTAAGTGAATCCCCACGTATATATTTTATATCAAAGAGCGGGTGGGATTAGTTAAAAATGATGGGTCGAGCCCTTGAAACGAGATTGTGAGTTTAAATTTTAAGAAAATAATTTTTGTGAGTAAATTACATAATCGTTATACTCCTACAGTTGAATAAGTATTAATCGCATAAATAATTCAAATGAGGTAAATCTATAGATATACCTGGTGATTAAAAAAAATCACGTTGATTCATACAATTTTCTACTCCATAAAATTAGGATTTTTTTTTTTGGTATGACCATAAAATTAGGATTGATTCATAAAATTGTTTATGACTTGATTTAAAAATTTATATATCTTTTGAAATAGTAAGACGTGTAGAGCAAAAGGATTACATCATTACATGACAGAAATTTTGGTGACTCTAATTTGCATGGATAAATGTTTCTAATGATGTTTTGCTGGTTGGATTTGTATAATTTATAAATAAAGTAAGTCTTTCTCAATTCTTATCCTATACCTTAAGAATTATCAATCTTATAACTTAAAAATTAAATTCTAAGTTTTTCTTAATTTTCTATCTTTAAAAATTATATTTATTTGAACTCTCTCTATGTCCACATTTATTTAACAATCATATTTATCGAAATTTTATATTTATATAAAAATTATTTTTATATTTATATAAAAATTATTATAATAACTATTTATTTTTTTCTAAAAAAAAGTTATGAAAGGTTTTTTATGAAAAAAATTGACTATTATATTATAAAAATATTATTATATGAATACTTTTATTAATTTTAATTTTGTAAATAATTTTTTAATATTTTAGATCACACCTTTAAATAATAAAATTATAATTAAATTTAAAATTATAATTTCTTATCTTAATTTTTGACAACTCTAAATATAAAATTTAAGATTCTTAATTAATTCTAATTCTGAAAAAATTAAAATTAAAATTAAAATTTTATATTTCAATTAATTTTACTATTCAAATGCACGTGAAGAGAAAAGAGAAACTGCAAAGTTATTTCTGATCTGTTAGTACACAAACAAACAAAATTATATTTTGTATGTATACACAATTTTCTAACCAGGAGACCTTAGCCACCAAGGTTTGGGAAATTTCCTATAAGACCTCTATAGTCGTCATTTTATTATTAGCTTCGTAAAGTTTTTAAAATTAATGTTTCAAAGAAACGACTCCAACGATAACTGTTTACTCAAAAGAATTGAAATCAATAATTAATTCAGAAAATAAAAATAAATAAAATATTATTAATCCTTTGGAGTGAAGCCATATTTGTATAAAGTGAATGTAGATGCAGCCAGATTTGCAGAGGACCATTAATTACTTTAGAGTGGGTATTGTGTGATTCATGATTAGTTGGGCAAGTATATGGCAGTAAAGTCACAAAAATTTAGAGAGGAGTGGATGCTCATATAGGAGAACTTTTGGCAGCAAAGGAAGGCTTGATGTTGGCATGGGAGCTTGTCTTCAGGAAGATCATTCTGGAGGAAGACACAAAAAATGTGTATGATATAACCTGTTGAGTAGCTTTCTGTACTAATCTTATAATGGTACCATCCTACGTAATATTTATGCTACGGTCTCTTGGTTTTCATATTTAGATACTGGTTATGTTCCTTGACATGTAATTTGGGGTTGCTGATTTTTTAGCTTCTATGACTAGGAAATCTGATACTTGCATGTGGGTAGAGGAATATCCCCAGTATATTGCAGATTTTCTGATCTTGGTCTATCTAGTTGAATAAAATCTGCTTTCAAATAAAAATAATATTATTAATCCCTCATCAATGGGTTAAAATATAGTTTTTTTAATATAAAAAAACCTTAGCAACACAACAATTCAATTGATAATAAAATCTAAGTCTAGTAATAGAAGATAAATATATATAATTTATTTGTTAATTTTTTTTAGTGCACTAGAAGTTTAAATTCTAACCAGAAGAAGAAAAGTAAAATCTGTAAATTTAACCAGAAGAAGAAAAGTAAAAATCTGTAAATTTCTTTTTGTGATTTTCGTTTCAAGACACAAAGTCAAAGTCTATGAATTTCATATGATTGTAAATACCATGAAATATCCTACCTTTGACGAAAAGAAGGTTTGATTGAAAAAAAAAAAAAAAGAAGAAGACGAAGACGATTTGATTATTTGAATCTTCAAGTATATTTGGAACAAGTCAACATGGGTGACAATTCAACGTTTGGCTTAAGGATTCAAGTGCTCTATTATATTTTTCTTCTTAATTAATTAATAATATTTTATAGAAGAGATAGAATTAGAAGCAAAAAGACAAACAGATAATTTTGAGTCTGTGGTTTAATTAAAGGTAAGGATATTATAGCTTATCTCTAAATTTTAACAATATTCATTTAATATTTAGCTAATTTGGGAGCATCAGGTCAATTATGCATCATAGAGCAAGCCCCTCCAGAACTCAGGATGATTCTATTTCATGATGCTGTATCTCTTTTGTCGCCTTATCGTTAGTTACTTTTCTTTTCATTGTACAATATATATATATATATATATTCATTTAATATTATGTTATATTTATTTATCTCATTTTAATAATTCATTTAAACTAATTATTAAATGAGTCTAATTGTAAATACTGGATATTAATAATTTAACCTATTTAATTAAGAGAGCTCAAGATCATAATAATTGAATTAAGTAAATGATTCAATATCTAGGATTTGGGGAATTCATATCAGGGAGGAAATTAGTAATTTCTGCTTCTTTTTTTTAAAAAAAATTGGTAATTTTTTAAAAAAGATGTAGAATATATATATATTTTTAAAAAGTACAAAAAACTAAACGAGTTAATAAGTAAACATGTATTGTGATTCAATTAAAATATAGATATGTTAATCAAAACAATGATGACAAGAACCCAACTGCAAGTAGGACAAAAAGAACCAGATAAGGTTTGCTTGGAATATGAATGGTTTGAAGTATTAGATAGAAAGTTTCACTGAACAGGAAGAGAACTGGATAGTATTAGTTAATATTATCAGGTCTTATTAAGTGTTTAATGGATTAATTTAATAATATAATAAAATCAAGTTAAGTATTTTTATCCTATTTTAATTTGATTATTTTATCTTTCTCCCTAATCCCCTAATTAGACTTGATACAATATTCTTTCTCACTTTACCCCTCAACATCAAGTCTCTCCTTTTCTGTCGAGGCTTCTTTATGTTCATCATTCTTTTTCAGCCTCTTCCACCACCAAGGCCACACATCCATACACCATCGTCAGACCACCACCACCGGATGACCTTTCCAAATCACCACCACCAGACCACCATTCTCGGACCACCACTGCCATTGCCAGAGTTGTGAAAAGTCGTCGCAACAGGTTTGACGAATCTGGGTCGCGGCCATGGCTCAACGAATCTGGTTTGGTGACAAGATTCTGGTTTGATGAATCAAATAAGGCTCGACAAATATGAGGAATCAAGATTCTGGTTTGACAAATCAAGGCCTCGACGAATCAAGATTCTGGTTCGCGGCCATGGTTCGACGAATCAAGGTGGGGGTGATCAACCCGAACCGCCGACCCGCGAATCTGACCGACTCAATAAAGGAGTGCTAGGAACACACTCTCTATCACACTCCTTTCAATACACTCTCTTTTATTAGGTCACGTCACATACTAAAATAATACTTAAACTTGATTACACGCTAATCAAGTTAATTGAACACTAATCGAGGTTGAATGTTAATCTAGTGTATGATGTAGCCCAATAGAAAAAAGTGTGTTCAAAGAACTGTGATAGAGAGTGTGTTGCTAGCATTATCCTAATATTGATATCCCTCAACAAGTCAAAAATAGTGTACATAATCCATATGTTGTGACTCGTCTAAGAATATATAAGCAGGTTCCTATATCCACTGAGTTTACTAGATTCAGGGATTATGTTATATACTTGTAGGAGCATGAGTTTAATTCAGTTGAGGATTTTGATCCTATTCTTTTCAAGAGGCCATAGTTAGTCCTGATAGTGCATAATGGTTAATGACTATAGAGCATGAGTTGACTTCTATGAGAAAGAATAATGCTTGGGAATTAGTGAAGTTGTTTGCTAGTTGTAAAACTATTGGTTGTAAATGAGTCTTTAAGACCAAACGTGATGCTAGAGGCGAAATTGAGAGATATAAAGTCAAACTTGTTGTTAAGAGATATAACTAGAGGGAAGACATTGATTATAAGGAGACTTTCTCACCGATCTCCACTGCAGACTCTTTCTGTGTTGTGATGGCCTTGGTTGCTTATTTTAATTTGGAGCTTTATCAAATGTACGTTAAGTCCTAAATAGTGATTTTTATGAGGATGTGTATATGGATCAACCTGATGATTTTATTGAAGATGGTAAAGATTACATAATATGTAAATTGAGAAGATTCATTTATGGATTAAAACAGGCTTCCAGGTAATGATACTTGAAATTTGATTATATTGTTGGCTCTGTTGGCTTTAAAGAAAATATTGTTGACTAATGCATTTATCTGAAGTTTAATGGGAGTTGTAACGTCCTGAATTTAATAACCGTAATATAACCAAAGTATATTATAATGATTAGATTCAAGCATACTACTTACTATAGATAAAAAATTTTTAATATAACATATCAGCATTTTATATGAAAAATATGAGCCACAAATGTATAATTAATACACAATGTCTATATTTATCACAAGTACAATACATACATCATTTTCAAAGAAACTACTCAGCTACATTAAGCTAAGCACTCCAAGCTCCTGCTTGTCTTCACTTTCCAAAAGACTTCTTCCTTGGAATCATCATGGAAACACATACATAGGATGAGAATCACGTATTCTTAGTAGTTTAATCCATAAAACAAGTCATCACAATCATTCCAGCCATTTTGGAAAAAAATACATTTCTAAACTCAAGTCTCATACACATCAAGCTAGAAAGGTGGCAAAAGCCAAAATTATATCCTTTCTCTTCCCGAAATAGATTCTCATTTTATAAATTTGCATAAAAACTTATTTATCACAAACAGTTTTCAATCAATCAACATGCTCACAAAATACAGCATCTCCATTCTAGAGATATAAACACAACAATCTTCATCTCAGATATATACACAACTGTGGCTACAACCATTATCATACCAGTAACTACGACCACTGTCACACCAGTGGCTACGACCACTGTCTCATCTTAACAACTACCAACAATATTACACAATCGCCTATACGATCGTACATATAATTGATTAAGGTAACTGTCCATATAATTACCATGTAAATGCAATACTTGTTATGTTATATGTTTATGCCTAACATGTCCTAAGATAATGATTATGCAATGAGATTAAAATAGTGTTAGTGTAATGTCATGAAACTCAACTATTCTCAGGAAATCCGTTCCTTGTACTTTCCCTAAGTAGTATGGCTCTGACCATTTAACACTACTTAACAATGAATGGTTTACTCCACCTCTTGACAAAGGGTGTTCACCATTTCATAAACTACCTGACAATGAATGAACTATTCCACCTCTCAACAAAGGGTGTTCACCATCTCATATACCATTTGCAGATATGTGAAAATAGCAAGTGTGTGAGAAAAATCATGCAAAATAGTTTATAAAGCACACACAGTACCACACCGAGTATTCTCTCACACGAGATTGTAGCCAATGCTTCCAGCTGTAAGAAAATCCTTCTCCACAAGCTTTCCATACATTCTTTTAAGAACACTCATATACTCACTCTATGTGTCGTTCTCATTACATTTAAATGTAACATTGGATATCCTTCTACACAAGTCTTCCAACTATTAACTTAGGAATACTTACATACTCACTCTATGTGTCATTCCCATCATGTACAACATCATAAAAGATACTAAAATAATCCTATATGGATCAAAAATCTAAGTGTTACCCTATGGCATTTTCAACCATTGGTTGCCTAAGGACTCACACTTTTCTCACATTATCTAAGGAGTGATTTTCTCCTTGAAATACTCCCATAGTTGCCTCAACATACTTAACAAAGTATAAAAGAGTAATCCCAACCATTAGGAATCTTAACACATCAAGAACATAATTCTTGAAAGGTTCTGGAGCTCATGCTGCGGCACACCACGGCCACGCTGGGCATCCTGGCCTCTGCCCCCTCTCACGCTGCGGCACACACAGCCACACTGTGGTGCCCAGCTCTCTATCTGCTTACGCTGCAGCACAAACACAGCCACGCCGTGACGCCCTAGGCTCGGGTTCCCTCTACTGGGCGTGCATCACTCGCACCGAGACATACAACGTGTTGTGCAGTGGCATAAGAAGTAGAACATGAATTCTGCAGAATTCTGCAAAATTTGGGTACTATTCCATTGGAACAATTCACAGATTTTTGCCACTCCAACTCAGTTTCTGGGTGATTTAAGGTCCTTAACAAGTTTACTAACACATAGAAATCATAATCACCAACAAAAACCTCCAATTTGGATTCTATGATCAAAATCACAAATCAAAACCTAACTTTTCTCACTTTTATGTTCAAGGTTCAAATATCGAATTTTAGGTTTCTCACACAAACTTATTGCATGAATAAGTCTTAAATAGCCAAGGAAACTTAATCAAGTAAGAAAAACACTTAAAACACCTCTAGAAACCAATTTAACTCATTATGCCTCACAAATGCATAAATGGCAAAAGTGGAAAAAAGAGGATGAAAAAAGTACAAACCCTTACCTCAAGATCAAGCAGATGAAGGTGAAGCCAAGGATGGGCCATGGAAGATCCAAGCTCTCCGTTTCTCTTTCCCTTTCCTCCTCTTATTCTCTTCTCCTTCAATTTTTCTTCTTTCTTTTTTTCATTTTTGTTTTCTGCTTCTCTCACTCTCAGCTGTGAGCTATTTATAAAAGGGGAAGTTAACTTTGGCTTCTCCTAAAAAGGTACTAAAACCTCGATATGCTAAGAACACTTAGATTTCACCAAATCTGATTTCCTAGCTTCCAACAAATTCAAAATAAACCCTAAAATTTATTAAAAATCTAGTTTCACCATTTTCACATTTTCCCATAACAGCTGCTAGTCAAACCGGCATTAAAACACATAACCTGTATATTTAAAAATGTCAAACTAACTCCGATTAATCTCAAACTTTAAATGTAGCACAGTTCACACATTTGTAACTTGAAAACAAACTCTCCACATTTATTTTCACTAACTAAGTAGTTTAAGTACTTCCAGAGCAAATAACAGTTATATTTCACACACAATGTTACAACAAAGTACCTAAATATGCTCAGAAAGTCACAAAACTACACATATATGTTAAGTAAGTATTAGGCTACCTCTGTAATCATATACAAGCCTAACATATTTTTTCAGGGTGTTACAGGAGCAGATTCATCATTCTTGTTTTATATGTTGATGATATATTATTGGCTAATAATGATGTTAATTTTCTGAATGAAACTAAGCAGATGATGACAACACAATTTGATATGAAAGTTCTTGGTGATATCTTTTTTGAGCCAGGTATTGAGATTTACTATGACAGATCTCGTAGTATTTTTGGCTTGTCTCAAAAAGTTTATATTGAAAGGATTTTGAATAGATTAAATATGAAATCTTGTAATCCTTGTGCTGCACATATTCAAAAGGATGAAAGACTCTCTAATACCAGTAAGCTTAAAATGATAAAGATGTTGCTAAAATTGAGAAGATCTTATATACTTATGTAACACCCCCTCCGAAGGGCATTACATTTCAACTGACTCCTTTTTCAGAACCAAACTTTATACAAGTTATAAAAAGATTGACATTATAAAATATAAGTTTTAAAATTCTCTTTTCAACGAATAATATCGACTTATCAAATAATAAAGACACAATGCATAAGAACTGGAAAATACCTTTTCATAAAACGAAGTTCATTACATCCTTAAGTACATTAACTCATATTCCAAAAGTATAAAACTCAAGTACTCTAAATAGTAAATATACATATATATGACTACCAAAAGAAAATTGAACCTAGTCCAAGTCTCAACACCTGAAGAACAGGGTTCTGCACCTAATCTTCAACCAGATCCCCTTCGGAATCCCTAACAGACAAAGCCCCCAGTCTGGTATGTCACAACAAACGGAAGTCCAAGCAGTCGCCTCCACGAAGTCCTCCCTAGATGGAGCTCTATAATCATCCCAATACATACTCCACGCTTCGGTGCCCCCGTGAAACTGCAGTCGAGTGAAACCTCATAGATCTTGCCTTGCCGCCATCGTAGTCTTTACAGACATGAGTATAAGATAGAAACAAAACAGAATAGTACAATGAAAAAGGTGAGATCCCCTACATCAATACCATCCAGCAGCAAGAAACACAACAAAAGACAATGATGCCTTCCATATACAACAACATTAAATAAAAGCAAGTATAATCAGGTCAATACAAGAATATTTCAGAATAACATGTTATTACAGAGATATCGCAAGACAACAGACATAATTATATTATCAACTGGTAAGTGATTCAATAATGTATACCACAATACATGAATACTGACTATGTCATGAAATATGTAAAATGACTATGCATACGCACAATGCATATGTTGACAATCTTTATATACAATGTACTCAATTTCTACTCTATGGAGCTAAACACAAAATCAGAGATGAGCGTTCCAGAAGATCTGTCCCCCCTCAAAAGACAGTCTACGTCGGACCACAAAAAGCAATAGTGTTTATCGGGTCCTCATCATGCGTTGCAACGGATCATCGCCAGGGGTATATAATGTGACAAACAGGTCACTAAGTGGATCACCACACATGGATGCCCCCTGAGATCCATTATGAATCACACTATCCTGTAAGTTCTCGTTCACTCCTTAGGCATAAAATGTCGACTGAATAATGCTCAATGCATGAACAATAATTTCAATTCACCGTTGTACTGTTCCCAATGGTATTAAAGCAACCGCTCATATAATTGTCTAATACCATAGTATCAATGATGTTATATAATCATCCATACAACTACATAATACCAATGATCCACTCGGGTCCAGCACTTTGGTTCCACAAGCATAAGGCTAAAATCCATAATTCACTTAGGTCCAGCACGTCGGCCCAAAATCACTATGCAATGCATTCGTTCATAGAGTATCTCAGTCGACCAAATTCAAGGATCATGCATGTTTTCACAAAGTATCTCAATCGTGCAAATTCAAGAATCATGCATGTTTTCACAAAAATATAATTATGTCATCTTTAGGCCTTAAATCGAAACACTTCTCAAGAATAAAGATATAAATTAATTTTGATCACCACATCCTTCTAACTAAATTCCTCGAATAACCTTTCTTCATATCGTTTATGAAAATCTTGAGAGAAACCACATTATCTTAACCTCACAATTCTTTTCCATCCTTCACTTATAAATCCTTAATTAAATTTCTCGATTATCAAGTCAACTAGATTCACCATTAATAAATCACCTTCCATTATTCCAATTTTCCCCAAAATTATTTTCATTGATATTTTTAAAGTTATTACTCCTCAAATCACAATATTATGATCATCTTCCCTTAGTTCTATACATAGTCCCCTTAAACTAATTATTTAAGCTCTTCACAACTTCAAATACGCTCATGTTCTTTCTTTGTCCAATCCTCACTCTAGGCTATAGGATAAAGTTGTGTTCTTTATTCTTTCCATATTATGAACTTCTAATTAAGTGCCTATTCCTTTAATTAACTAAGTTCTAACTTGATACAAAGTCTCATATTGAGTGCCCAATGAGGCCGTGAGCCTCCAAGGGACTAGAAAACCTAACCATTTCTCCTCAGCTTAATTATACGGCCGTGACAAATTTCACGGCCTGACCTACACGGCCGTGTCACATTACACGGCTTGGGCCGTGTACTTCTTTGGAAGGGCTTGAAAATGTGTGAAATCTGAACTACCCGATTACACGACTGTGTAACATTACACGGCCTGGGCCGTGTAACGCTCTGTCTTGTGGCGTGTGAGCTACGTTTCTAGTAAGGAACATGGCCTAGGCCGTGTAAATCCACATGGCCTGTGGATCTTGCCCAGAATCTCGAAAATGTGCTTCCTCAAGCCTCTAAATCAAATGGTTACAAATCCATATATATATATCCAAGCATTTAAGCATTTCAAATCCGTCAAAATACACAATAACAAGCATTAAAAATCATATAACACATCTAAATCACAACATTATCAAAAATCACAAAAACAAAGTGAGCAACCCACACATGGATTCCTCACCATCAACCCAAAAACGTGTTCCTCACCACCATGAGTGGTTGATGAGGTTAATTTCCTCTTACCTTAAGAGACAACAATGAAAGAAAGCTTCTTGATGTTTCCTTGCAAGATTTCGTCCTTTCCTACCAAGAAAACCCTAAGATGATCAACTCAAGAAATCAATAGCCAAAGCTTGAAATGAAGAGTCCTTAATCACAATGATGACCAAGGGTCACAAAAATGAGAAGAAAAAAGAAGAAAGTCAAGAGCTTTACCTCAAAGTTTCAAACTTTAAGGCTTGATAGAAAGTGATGAAGATGGAGGAATCAAGAGGTGGTCACTACGGAAAAGAGCTTCAAGATGATGAAGGGAGTCAAGATCCTAGATTGACTTGAGCAAGAAAGCTTGAATGGCCAATAATGGAGGTGGAGGCCATGTGGTGAAAAGGAAATAAGGAAGAAGAAGACTTGAGAGAGAGAAGAGAGAACGTGAGAGAGAATGGGAGAAGAGAAAGATGAGAGAGAAAGTGATAGTTTTTCAAATGGTAAAGGTGACATATGATTGAGTGTTAGATGAAAAGATGAAAAATAGTCACCTTTTTCCCTTCATGGTCATGTAACCCAAAGGAGGAGAGAGGAAATTGAAGCTTCCTTGAGAAGCTTTGCACGCTTCTCGATAAAGTGTAGAGTGATGATATCACTTAAATGATATCATAAAAGTAACTAGATAGAAATAATCTACTAGAACTACTATCCAGTGGACGAAAGTTATAGTTAACAGAAATAATATTTTATTGTTCCACAGATAATAAAATATACTGTGATTTTATTTATAAGATAAAATCTCAAAAAATAAAAACTTTGTAAATTGTGTCTAGTCTCGGGTTTAGTAAGATTCCCCGTTGACGCTTCCACAATTCAAAGTTTTCCGGCCTCAAGAAAAATATTTCATTTTCCTAGCCCCGCTCAGCGTGTACGTAAATCGAGAAAAATATTAAAATAATTAAACAATTCTAATAATTCTAAAAAAACTCACAAAAATCAAAAATATTATAAAATGAACATATATCATAAAATAAGTAATTTTCGAAGTGTTACAACTTCCGTTGTTGGTAGCCTTATGTATGTTATACGTCCTAATATTACTTTCGTTGTTAGTGTACTTGGGAGATACTTGAGCAAACTTGATGTTGCTCATTGGTTGGTTACAAAAAGAGTTATGAGGTATCTACAAAGTACTAAAAATTATATGCTCACTTATAGGAAATCAAATCACCTTAAGGTGATAGACTATTCTAATTCTGATTATGGTGGTTGTCTAGATTACCACAAGTCCACATCAAGTTATATCTTTATGTTGGTAAGAAGAGTTGTTTCTTGGAAAAGTGTTAAACAATAAACACTTACAACTACTTCCACTATGGAGGCGGAGTATATAACTTGTTATGAGGCTATGCGTCAAGTGGTATGGTTGAAGAATTTGATTACTGAATTTTGTGTTGTGGAAAGCATTTCCAAGCCTCTTACTATCTATTGTGATAACTCTATTGTAGTGTGTTTTTCTCAAATTAATAAAAACTCTAAGTATTCGAAGCATTTTAACATAATCATCACACAAACCTAACACCGCTGAACCCCACAAACCACCAAACACTACTAATTCTGGAGTCCACCACCTCTACTCACGAACTAGTGACACCGTGATTATTGCCACTGGCTATACCATCGTGCCACTACAAGTCATCGCTTGCACCTTTGCTGTCATCAATGCTCATCACCATTGGTGCAAAATGGGGATTTGGGAGGTTTTGTAAAGGGCTAGTGATTTGATAAAAAGTAAAAACAGAAGCCTCTGTAACAAAAAAAAAAATGGAAGCCCCTTATGGCTTTTAAATTGGGCATATTGATCTGCACCATCCATTTTTATCCAAAGGTTAAGAATAACTACTCTCATCTCTGACATAAAAATGGCCCTTTCACATGATACATCTCATATATATATATATATATATATATATATATATATATATATATAATATGAAAGAAGTTTTTATTGTGAGAGAGTGATATGAGTAAATTTTGACCATATAATTATACATTAATTATTAAGATTAAAAGTTATTTAAAGGTCATGTAACTACTTAAAAAAGTAACATGTATTTATGTTATAATTTTGACCATTTATGTAAGATCCAATAATCAAAATTTACTCATCTCACCTTGTATAATAAACACTCCTCTCACCAAATACGCTCCTATATATAGGAACATATTTAGCGAGAAGAATTTTTATTATGAGAGAATAAGAGTAGTAAATCTTGATCATATAATAATATATGAATGGTCAATATTAAGAGTTACTTAAAAGTTATAGTGATCACTTAAAAAAGTCACATACATTTATGTTCTAATCTTTTATAATTTATTCATATAAGTTATATTTTTTATCAAAAAAATATATAAGAATGGTACTCTTATATTCATCTTTGACCATTGATTATAATTTAATATATTAATTTAAAATTGTCATATTTAATTAAGAAGGAGGAAAGTGACTTTACAAAGAATAACGTATCTAAGGTTTTCAAATTTATTTTATATATATAATCTATGTGCCAAAAAAATTTATTTTATGTAATGTAAACAATAATAAAATAAAAAAAAAAATCAAATATTATTTCATTCTCTTAAAAGTGTCTCCATTCATTTTATTGGTTATTCTATAAACACACTATAAGAATTTTATAAATTAGCTATCAAATTTTGTTACGAAAAATTTTGGTAGCTAATCCATAACTAATTAGCTATGGATTAACTACAGATTAAATTTCTATAGCTAAATTTTGAATATAGGAAGTTAAAAATTTTATCAAACAAATAGCTACAGATTAACTACAGTTTAGCTACGAAATTTAGCTACGAGAAATTTGCATAGCGAATCCGTAGCTAATTAGCTACGGATTAGCTACGAAATAAAATTTTCTAGCTAAATTTAGAATCATAAAGAGAAAATTTTTATCAAGCAAATAGTTACGAAATTGCTATAATTTAGCTACAGAATTTAACTAAGAAAATTTATTTCGCAGCTAATCCATAGCTAAGCCGTAGCTAATTAGCTACGGATTAGCTACCAAATTTTTTCGTAGCTAAATTTTAATTGCATTAAAAAAAATTGACCAAATCTTTCTTTAATCTTTTACTTTATCAAATCTGAATTCCTTTCTCCGTCCTTCCCTCCTTCTCTCAAATCCCTCTGCCCAGACCAAATCACTTGCTCGTCTCTCTTTCTCGGTCGCTCGTCTCTCTCACTCGTTATGGACATCCACAAGTGCCTTTACCATACCGAAGACGTTCCTCAAGGTCACAACTTCTAATCTCTCTATTTATTTGTCCGTATCCTTTTTTTCAATTTATTTAATTTGAGTATTTTTTTTGGGTCATCAGACATAGTGGAAAGGAGGGCGGAAGTGGTGGCCAGGCTCAAGTCCATGGAGGAGGATGTCGCGCCCCTCATGTTGTTCCTGTAGAACGCCGCCGCTGTGTAGGAATTGAGGGTTGACAAGCAGTATAATCTTCAAATGCTCAATGACAGATACCAGGTTTATCAAATTTTCCCTTTTTAATTATAGTTTTAAGATAAAGTTTTTACTATTATTTGTATTTTTATTTGTTTATTTTTTACCTTTTTACAGACAGGATCAAACAGGAGATCTAGACACCACTTCTACCACAAACTTCCAAATGAATTAGGTGATAGAGAGTTTAGAGAGAGAAAATTTGTAGAGAGAGTGAGAATTAAGAAAATTATGAGAATGACACGAATGAAGCATAGGGGGAAGAATATATAGCCTTGTTGCGCTAAGCAAAATGACATTTTTGCCCTTGTTGCACCAACCTTGTTGGCGTGTTCTTTGTAAAAACGCCATCACAGATAGCGCATCCTACATGGATTAGAAATTACTAAAAAATGTCATGTTGAACAAAAGAGTGACAGTTTGATATATAATTTCAAAAGAGTGGTATTTTGATAAATAGTTTAAAAAAAATGGTATTTGATAAATAATTTTGTCACCAATAACAATTTGATAAAAAAGCCGGACATAGTTGGATACTTGTGGGACAATGCATACTTTTGTAAAAGGGTAGTGCACAGGGTACAAGAATTGACGGTAAATAGATATTGAGCTGATGGGATTCACATGTGCCTTTTATTAGGAGCTGATTTGGATTATTGTAATGGGCATGAATTGAGCTTATGGGACTCACATGTGTCTCTCTTTTTTGTAATGCACATGTGCCTTTGTTATTTAGGAGCTAGTTTGGATATTGTAATGCACATGTGATGTGCTTTGAACAATTACAGTCCATTATTTTAATGAAATGCATATATTATTCAAGTTATTAGTGATGATTTTGCCCATGCAATTTGATTTGGTATTTACTGTTGATAACTCCACAAAATAGAGTTATTCTAACTTTAAATTAAATGGAAATGTGAATGCTAAGTCAACAAGAGTATTGGAAGAAGAACAATTGAAGCAGGAATCCACGCATATGCGTGGAACCATCAAGCATATGTGTGGTGGCCTCTGTTGCAAGCACATTCTGGTCAAGAAGAACCACACTTAGACGTGGAAGCATCACGCCTAGGCGTGGTGGATGCACAAAGAAAATGCCAAAAACCAAGGAGTCCCATACATTTGCATGGGATAATCATGCTTATGCGTGAACACCTGAACTGATATTGTGAGAAGCTTAAAACCAGAGTCCCACGCATATGTGTGGATTACAGATGCTGAAATTTGCTAATACGTGTGACTATAACAAAGTCAAATAACAATTATAGGAATATAATTAACAATTTTCTTAGGAATACTCCTATGAACCTGCATTGAGCTGGGCCTTTTTGATCGTTTTGCCCTTAGTGGCAAAATTATTTATCAAATTAATATCATTTTGAAATTATTTATCAGAATGTCACACTTTTGGTCATGTTAGAATATTTTATTATTTTACGTTCCACGTAGATAGCGCCAAAAGAGATGGCATTTCCAATAGAAAAGCACCAACGCGCTGGGTGGAACTAGCGTGATAACGCCAACAAGGGAGGCGTTATCCATATTGTAACGCCATGCGTGATGGCGTGGCTAAGTGGATAATGCTAAGCGTATTAGTGTTATCAAGCTTATTACGCCAAGCGTATTGGCGTTATCAAGCTTGTTACGCCAAGCGCGTTGGCGTTTTCTTATTAGATGCCTTATTTAAGCAACTCTTCTCTCTTCCCTTCGGTCAGATTCTTCGTTTCTCCTATTTTCACATTCTCTTTAGACTTTTTCTCTCACTAATCTCTCTCCAAAACCCTTCTTTAGTAGTAGCTTGTGGCTAAAACATTTGGATCATCATATATGTAAGTATTTTTTTCATTATTAGATTATCTTTGTTGTTATTGTTATTGTTAAATATTTTTATTATTAGAATTGTTGCTTATTTTTTAGGATTTTTATATTAATTGTGTATTGTATATTTTCTATGGATCACTAGTTTTGTTAGTTAGGAGGTTGTTGAAATTTGTTCAGTCAAAAAATTAATAGTTTGAATATTATTAGGGCAATGATAATTTTTTTACTTGACACATGTGGTGATTATGTAATTTCTATTGTTGTTTTGAATTGATTAAAATTGTGGGTTTATTGAAATTGAAATTAGTAGCATATTAAAAAAAATTCTTATGAAAATTAATAGTATGAATTCATTGTTATGGGTAGCAATTTTGTTTCATTTGACACATGTGTTGATGGATTTCATACTTGTTATGTTGTTATTATTCAGAAGTTTAA
Source organism: Ormosia semicastrata (assembly GCA_029884595.1). Lineage (NCBI taxonomy): Eukaryota > Viridiplantae > Streptophyta > Magnoliopsida > Fabales > Fabaceae > Ormosia > Ormosia semicastrata. The sequence goes on from JAQQTO010000056.1 coordinate 59,370,092, forward strand.
GATGATAAAACACCTTATTGTTCTCATTTACTACAATGAGAGAATGTGTGAAGGTGAAGATGGGCTAATGTATGAAGATCCTCGTCCTAAGTCTATCGTGATTCAATAGGATATGACTTTTGAGCTTCTGAAAAGGAGAATTCATTTAAAATTAAGGCTCCAAAAAAATCAAGTTATGTCTAGTGTAGTGTATAGATTTTCACAATGGAGTAATATATGAAGATGGATAGCTCTTCCATTAGAAGATAATGAAGACGTTGCTTGCATGATAGATTGCTTTGATCAACATCCGAACTTAACTTGTATGGAGTTGTATGTCGAGATAGAAATGAGTGAGCACAATGAGCATGTTGGAGCTCCTTCTGAAACAGAGTTACAAGCCGATCCTTCTAATCTTGTTGAATCATTGTACCCTATCAACACTCAAGTCTTTATGTCATATACTGCTATCTTAGTATAATCTCAAGAGGTTGGTACATCTGCAATGCCTAAAGGGAGATCATTTAGGTTGGACATTGAAACCGATAGCCCACTTATGACAGATACATTATCTGACACAAGTGATGATGAAGGAGATATGCCTGAGGGTGAGGATTCAGATACTGACTTAGAAGAATATCAATCTAGCCCTGAAGTAAATGTACAGCAACAAGTCCCTCCATTGGCAGTTGCTCCTAAATTTATGTTTGTGCCTCCATGCCCTCAGTTTTTTGAAATCAACTGGGATATGCTAAGTACACCTGATAATCTGCCTGAATTAGATTCTCATGGTATTTGGAGGCTAGAGGAAGAATTATATACTGGGTTACAATTTCCATCTAAAGATGCTACCAAGTTGGCCCTAAAGCATTATTCCATTAGTAGACATCAAAACTACAAGGTTGAGAATTCTAATACACAAAGGCTAACTGGTAGGTGTCCTAAATATGCTGATGATTGTAATTGGAGGGTCAGGGCCATTCAAAGCAAGAAATCAAACATGTGACAAATTACAAAATACAATGTACCTCACAGTTGTGTCAACCCAACTATGTCACAAGATCATCAAAAGTTAGACTCTCTTATGATCTGTTCTTGCATTCTGAAGATGGGTAGGCAAAAACCCGATGTACTTGTATGCTTGATTATTGAAAGAGTTCGAAGTCAATTCGGATATGACGTGTCCTATTGGAAAGCTTAGAAGGCAAAACAAATTGCCATTGTGAAGGTATTTAGAGACTGGGATAAATCCTATGCGGTATTGCCTAGATGGTTACTTGCCATGCAAAGAGACATGTCAAGTATAGTGGTGGAATTACAAACCGTTGAATATGTTGAGCACAACAAAGTGGACCATTCGAAACAAATATTTTTTTTGCTTATTTTGGACATTCAAACCATGTGTTGTTGGATTTCAATACTGCAAGCCCATTATTCAAATTGACGGCACCCATTTGTATGGTAAATATCGTCATAAACTATTGATTGCAACAATACATGATGGCAATAAAAAACCTCTGCCAATTGCATTTGCCATCGTTGAAAGAGAAACAAAGCATGCTTGGAGTTGGTTATTAGCCTTGATTCGATGACATGTCACACAACAACAGGGCTTGTGCTTAATATCTGATCGACATCAAAGCATTATACAATCATTGGCAAATTCACATCTAAGATGGCAACCACTGCATGCGCATCATGTTTTCTACATACGATATATTGCTAGCAATTTTAACAGTGTCTTCCGCAATCTGGCCATAAAAAATATCTGATTAATACAGGTAGTTTAATTTTTCAAGTTCTATTTAAGTTTAATATACTACTTGCTATTCAGCCAATTTAGTTGCTAACACTAACTCATTCAATATGTTTATATCAAGGTGTAAACCAATTGTATACAAATTTGAGGCTACGTTGGAAAAGTTGATCGCTACTCCTGAAATGGAAAATTGGATTAATTCGATTCCAAACAAAAAATGGAGTTTAGCATATGATGGTGGTCATATATTTGGACATATGACGACAAACTTGTCCGAGTGTATGAATGAAGTGTTGAAAGGTGGTAGAAACCTATCAATAACTGCATTGGTTCACATGACATATTACAAATTGGTATAGTACTTTATTAATCTAAAGGATGAGGCAAACGAGAAACTTGTTGATGGGGCAAATTGGATTGATGATTTTATGAAAAGATGGAATGTCAACCTACTCAAGGAAAGCTCTCACCAAATCAGTTAATTTGATATACAGTCATCTAAATTTTTGGTCGAAGAGGCATTCAACCTTATAACACAGTAGGGTGGAGTTAAATGGGAAGTAAACCTTCAACAAAACACTTGTGACTGTGGTCTGTTTCAAGCATTGCATTTCCCTTGCTCTCATGCAATAGCAACATGTTCTTCTAGGTCACTTGATGCTTTTCAATATGTGCATAGTATTTACTGAATGCATACTTTATACAGAGCTTATAAGGTAGATTGAGGAATCATTAAGGATGAACCATGGTGGTCACCAGCTCTGTCAGTTACATTGGTGCCTGATCATCAATTGCTTAGATCTAAAGGTCGACCTAAGTAAACTCGACTTAGAAATGAGATGGATTGGCGTGAACCAGGACCTAGACAAAGGTGTAAAAAATATGGTGAACATGGACATAATTATCGTAGTTGTCGTCGTGGTGGATCGACTTCCTTGAGGAATGACTAAGAAGGACCATCTACTTGATGAGGACATAAACATAATAATTGTATTAACATATATAACTATCAGTATGTAATTTGATAATCTACTTGATCTATGGATTTCAAGGATGACAATTTCTATTTGATTATATTTGTTTAACATTATTCTTACATATGCTTTTAGCAGTGTCTTCTAATTTGTATTTGATACACTCATGTTTAATATATATATATATTCTTTTATAGTATGTCTTACCATTTGAAGACTTAGCCATTATTCTTGTTGTTTTCCTAATTACAGCGTGAAACATGACATTCTACTTGCACCTAAGCCTAGAGGACCCTTCAGTATTGGAGTTGTAGGAGTTTCACGTTTCACAGCATATATGGCAAGGAAAGGAGGATCTTCACTTGCATGTTAGACGTGCTCATAAATTCAGGCATATGGACCCAGATGAGCGGATGCTTCCGTATCTATAATAGGATGGTTTCATGGGAGTTGCCCACGTGGGATATTGTACGATCGATCACTCCTTGATTACGACATTGGTTGAGAGATAGCATCCCGAGAAACATACATTCTATATGCCTACTGGAGAGTGTACTATTACATTGGAGGATATAGGTATCCCAAGACTTCCTATTGACGACGATCTAGTTACTGGTCGTACTCACCATCGTGATTAGATGCAGTTATGTGTCGACGTTCGCAATCGATGTGTCATAGTTATCAGGTGCACGTGTTGATATATTGTGGCTTTGGAGCGGATTTCGTAGATGACTTACGCAGGACGATGATGATATTTATGTGATACAGTGTGCACGAGCATATATACTTAGGTTGATTGGGATTTTGTTATTTCCTGATTATTCTGATAGATATGTGCACATGATGTTCCTTCCCTTGTTAGAAGACTTTACCGCTACTGGGAAATACAGTTGAGGGTGTGCAATCTTAGCGTACTTATATAGGGAGCTTTGCAAAGGCATAGGCTACAATGTGAATGAGATTGGAGGTACTTGTATATTGTTGCAGTATTGGGCATGATACAAATTTTTTTCGTCTTGTCCCTACATTGGTAAATGATACTGATCCTAACCTTTTAGCTGTCTATGCTGCTGATCGTGGTCACTTACGTCTACTGGGATTTTAGTAAGTTTTTCAATATATCATTTGTTTATATTAGTTTGTTATGCATACTACTTGTGTTGACAATATATGACTTTGACATTTAAATAGGTGACATAAACATAAGGTGTTGAATGAAACCCTAATGGGGGTGCTTCCGTATTATCGCCAATTCTTTGATCAATTAAAGAGTGATGAGGTCAGTATTTGCTTACATTGATTTAAATAAGTTACCATGTCTTGCTTTCTAATTCTTTGTACATATCATTTTATAGATTACATGGCAGCCCTATGCAAATGAGATTATGATATCCCTACCAGCTTTTTGTGTTATTGGTAGAAGCATAATACTGGCAGTAGTTCCTTTTATTTTTTCCACATTGTTGAGTGACATCAGCTAGATAGGGTGATGCATCAGTTTGGTCTGGACTAACTAATACCGAGGAAACTGCACCAACCTGACGATTTGTACTCAATAACATTGGCGAGAAGACATGATGAGGATTGACAAAACACACACCTTGTACACATAGCCTTCTGGGACATTCGAAGGGAAAAATGTGTTATTGGGAGGCCATTGGAAGCTCCCCTAACTATGCATTTTGAGTACATGTGTTGGCACAAAAGAATTAACAGACATTGGATTTCTCGTACTGATGCATCTATTGGGTTTGTGGTAAGCTATTTATTCAACCTTGTTGTGCTCTTTGCTAGATGTATATTGCATTGATGATGATATGTGTTATATTTGTTTCTTAGGCTGACATTGCAGAGAATGTCCATGCTTTAGCTAGGAACCCATATTCGGGATTTAGTATGGCTAGTCTTCTACATTCCATGGAGGAGATCTTATCTTCAGTGAAGGAGCATGATTACATTGGAGCAACTTCGTCCAGCTCCTCTTGCAGATGACATTCCAGGACCACCCGAGCAGTCCGAAGAATAAAGGATGCGCCGTAGAAGAAGAACAAGGTTAGCGATTACTCGGTCACGACTTTGACATTTAGAGACCTCTAATTCTTCAAGTGTGCCTAGCACTCAGCTCCCAACCTCTACTACTGCTACTTACCTACCATCTCAACCACCATATCTATCTTACCCACCATCTCAACCACCATATCTATCTTACCCACCATATCCAGGTTATCCACCGTATTCTTTGACCTTTACCTTTACACCATTATATCCATACCCACCATATATGTGTTACCCACCATATCCTCACCCATCACAGCCAAGATCTTCTTCTGATCCCCTTCACAGACCACCACATTATGACGCTAGCCTTTCTTATTAATATGGCCATCACATTTAGATTAATTTATCTATCTTTTATTACATTTGCTTAATCTGGGATGACTATATGTATATGCACAAATGTTTCTGTTATGCATTTTGTACTCTGTTAATTTATAAATCAAAATATATATGAATATGTTTTATTATACAAGATGAAGTACTTTTGAGAATGTCCAATTTTTAGGGGATATTTTGTCAAATTTTCTATAGAATTGGAATGTTTGAACTATTACGGTTAATTGATTTTTATAAGCTTATTAGGTTGGTATTCTAGGCCATGAACCAGTCATGACCCTGGTTTTGAGTGGTCACAAATTCATCATACGTTATTGTGACCTATTTATATTGTTTACACTTTTTTTAACTTAATCATAGGTCACAAGTAAATTATAAAATAACTTTGTTTATCGTATTCCAACAAAGCAGTTGAATTCCATTAATCACATTATAATAAACAGAACAATTACATCATGGTTATGAGATAGTTGATTCACACAATAAATCATTCTCAATCCCATTTATATGGTAAATAACCCATAGCAAATAAAAAAAAATCACACTCACTAGTTTTAATTTTTTCAATTCTTCCTCATACAACACAATTTTATTCCTAAGCTCCCTAATTTCTTTCTCATTCATGTTAATCCTTTCATCCACTATTCCAGTTTTATCATCCAACCATTGAAAAAAGCCACAGGTCTGTTATTTATCTCTCCATAAAGGACACGTAAGAAATCGACGACCATAGTTTATTATCTTCTTCGAAGTATAAATCAAAGCCCATTGTCCGCATTCACACTTTTCAGTAGAAATTTGTGCACCTCCTCTGCTCCCCATCATGGATGAACCACTGATGCTAGAGCTTATATCTGATGTATGCACAAAATCTTTTCTTATTTTCTAGCTAACTCTAAACCCCAAATGTGTCAACCCACAAGCTACACCCAAAGGAGAGTTTTGGAGAAAGTTTAGTGAGAGAAAAAGCCTAGAGAAAAGGTGGAAATTTGAGAAATGAAAAATTTAGCCAGTGGAAGGAGAAGAGAGTAGGTTAAATAGGGTGTCATAGGGAAAGCACCAACGCGCTAGGTGCAACTAGCGTGATAACGCCAATACGCTTGGCGTTATCCAAGTGGTCACGCCATCATGCGTGGCGTTACAACATGGATAACGCCTCCCTTGTTGGCGTTATCATGCTAGTTGTGCTTAGTGCGTTGACATTTTTTTATTGGAAATGTCATCTCCTTTGACACTATTTATGTAGATAGTAAAATAATAAAATATTTTAATGTGATCAAAAGTGTGACATTATGATAAATAATTTCAAGACGATGATAATTGAGTAAATAATTTTGCCACTAAAGACAAAACGGACTAGAAGGGGCTTGGATTTTCACTTCTGGAAATTGAATGTAACAAAAGGAGGAGGGAGGGGTAAGACTTTGCAAGAAGGGCATACTGGCACTTTTGGGTCATTAAAAATCACGTGGAAGTCACCGGCTGTAACTTCTGTTACTTATGTTAACGACACCTTAATTGTGGGAGTAGATGGTGTAAACACATTTAGTAAAGTAAGGGGTCATTAAAACATTTCCCAAATTAGAGGGATACCCCGTGCAACTTTGTAAAACATCAGGAGAGATGAGAGTAATTTTTCCTTTTTATAATTATAACCAAATTTAAGCCATTTACATCATGACTTTTGAAACCATGAGATCCATTCCTAGAGAGGGGTTTTCTCATTTTTTTTTCCAAAGGTTTTGTTGTTGAGATTCTAAAAAAGGATTGCAACCCCCCACCCTGTGGCAAGAGACCTTAATATGTCGTTTAGCCTGTTCAAGAGACGCTGTTTTCATTTGAAGATATATCCCTAAAACTAGATTTATTCCATTCGCTCACTGCCCCTGTAAACTTTGAAACTGTGTCGCGCATGACCATGTGATTGAAATCTTTATGAGTTAGCCGGGATGCTAAAATTTAGAAGGGTCTCGATGTGGAGTTAGGAGCCTTATAATCACAAAAAAAAAAGCCAAAGAAGAACAATGTTAAATGTAATAATAATGATATTTTTATTATAAATAGTGTATATATTTTTTTTATTTATTATTTTTTTTTTTTTTTTTTTTATTTAATCACATTTACTTAAAAAGAATGTAAAAAATGATGTTGAAGTAAAAATGATGGAAGAATATTATGTTTGTAGATGTAAAGGGCGGCAGATCGATAATAGAAGCCTCCCCAAATCTTACCCTCCAATCAAGGTTAACTATAGCCCTGTCAATTCTTTCTCTCAAGTCACTTTTCTGCCAAGTAAAAGGCACACCCTTAGAACCTACATTCGTCAGACTACAGTCCAACAAATAGTCATATAACTCATGACAGCTGCTTTGAGAATAAGAAGACGCACCACCCACCCTTTCACCACAAGAAGGCCATCCCTTTCATTACTACTCAATGATGTGAGGCAGTGGGTTTAATAAAAACCAGTATCACATCGAGGGCTGTCAATAGTGTGATATATTTAATAATTTTCTTAATCCTTATATAATTGACTTAAACAAAATATTTTAAAATAGAAAAAAAATTTAAAGTAATTTTATGTTTAAAATGAATAAATAAACATATATTTATATTTAAATTATTTAATAAATTAATATTATAATGCAACTTAAATTAAATTAAGAATAAATTTATTTGTCCACTTTAAAAAGGATATTAGTTTGGAAGAGTTTTTTTATTTCCTTAAAATGGATGGAGTAATAATTATTTTATGTAAACGATTATGTTAGATTTATTAGACCATTATGTCCTTGATTATAATGTTATATATATATATATATATATATATATATATATATATATATATATACACACACAAAACGTAGATGTGTACTTTAGGAGTAAACTTTAATTAATACACTTACTTCATTTAATAATTTTTTAAAAAGGTTGAGTCCTGGTGGCCTTCAGCTACATCAGCACTTGTGGGATAGTTTAACTAAAGAGATTCTCCTAACGTGCGTTGGTCTAAGTGGCGATAGGTTTAGCCATCTTAAACATGTAGTTATAGATTCAATTTCAAACTCATGTGTATAGAAAAAAATATAGTTAAAAATAGTCACTCTTTTTGGAGCTAACATTATCATAACAGATTAGTCCTTTGCTTTTCGTGTAGAGAGATACTGTAAGGAAAAAAATTAGAGAGATTCTTATATAAATTTAGAGCACTTAATTGGATGCATCAGATCAATTAATATTTAATATTTTTATAAATTTTTGTATCATATAATTAAAAATATAAAAATTTATAAAAATGTTAAGTGTTGATTGATCTAATACACCTAATTTGAGTTTGGGTGTTCCAAGTATAGACAAGAATTTCTCCTTTAACTAATTTGTTTCACGTATTTAGTTAAAGGTAAGTCATTTATACTTACATTAAGAAATTTATAGGAATATTTTTTATAATCTAGTTTTAAGTAATTAGTATAATTAAGATTCAAATATGTAATAATTATATGTTTATGTATACATTATCTATCTATTGCTAAACTATCTATGGTTTATTATTATTTTATTTTAAAAATGTTGTTTGATCCAAAGAAAGATATTAATTTTTTTTTTTGCTAAAAGAGATATATATTTTATTTTATAATTAATTATGAATCTATTCAATAAAAAACTCAATGATACTTACAATTTCAGTAAAATCAATAATTTTATTAAGAAGAAGAAAATAGATATAATTTTCACTCAAAATTAATTCATGATGTGTAATTTTACTCTTGATCCATAAACAATCGATGACGACGCGTCTTTTACTATAGAAATTGATACATAACGTATTATCGTATGAATAGAGTATTACATCTCTTATTTTAATAGATATAAAAGTTTTACTATTATGTAAGATCAAAACATGACTGACTTGAGAAAATTAAAATTAAAAATTCCAAATTTATTATAACATGAAATAAATATGAAAAACGTAATACCAAACTCTTCAAGTCTTTCTTAAAAGTAATAAATCTAAAAAATATTGATAATTTTATAAAAAAATACTAAAAAAGCAACAAAAACATGAATAAAAGCAAAGAAGGCCAAAATATTAGAGCGATAACTCCAATTAAACAAACATCCAACAGAGAAAACTAAAACAACACAAAGAATAAAAAACACGACAAGGAAGAGAGAAAAGAGATACATATTAGATAAATACATTTCAAGTAATTAAGTAATTAAAAAATAAGCAAGTAAATAGAAACAACCGTGCCAACCCAACGCATCATCACTCATCTTAATTTCTCAATATCTCTCATCTCACCTTGCAAGATGCAACCAATGAAAGTCATTAACAAACATAACCAACAAAACTCCCATATTCTTTTTCATCTTTGTTTCTTCATCATCTTTCTCTGTGTCTTCCCTTTATAAGAGAAATGAAAATGAAATTCTTTTCTCCCCACTCTCTCCCGCCACACATTTGATACAATAAACCGTTGCATGCAGCTGCTGCCACCACCCTTCACCACCACATGGGTCTACATACCCGCCGTCGCCGCCACGATTCCTCTCCCAGTCAATTCCCTCCTTTATCGCCACCATCCATTTCCGTCCCACCTTCACTCCTCCACCGCAACCGCCATGAATCCTCTCCTGGTCCCTTCCCTCCTATATCCCCACCACCATCATCACTTTCCGACTCCAACTACTCCCACCACCACAACCGCCATGAATCCCAACCCGGCCCCTCCTTTCCTCCCAAATCGCCACCACCAACGGCTCGCCATTCCCGTCGTGACTCCTACCCTGGTCCCTTCCCTTCCTTCCCCTCACCATCATCTTCTGATCCTCCTCCACCCATCTACCACACCCGCCATGATACCTGTCCCGGTCCTTTCCCTTTCGACACACCTCTCCACCACCATGACTATAATCATTACCACCACAGCCATGAATCCGATCCAGGTCTCTTTCCTTCTACATCGTCCCCTTTCAACCACCACCATAGCAAAAGAAGGCTAGACCTTTACCATGATGAGCATGACCTTGCATGGCCCTTCGGCAAGCTCCATGTTGATGGCCTTGACCATGACGACATCAGGGAAACCGCTTACGAGATCTTCTTCACGGCATGCCGGTCCTCTCCCGGATTTGGCGGCCGAAGCGCCATCACGTTTTACTCCAAACACGATAATGGCAATGGAGGAACGAGTTGTAACGTGCCGGTGTCGCAGACCAGTAGGTTGAAGCTGGCCCTTGGGTTGAAGATGTTGAGAAGCTCCTTGTCACAGAGAATAATGGTCTCCGGAGAAGGAAGTGTTGGCGGATGGTCTTCGACGCCGTGCAGCCCTCGGTCTCCGACACCTTCTAGCCCTCGGTCTCGCACCGTACTGCCGCCGGCTAGGCCGCGGCGGCCGATGACTATGGCGGATGTCATGAGAGTGCAGATGCGGGTGTCGGAGCAGAGCGATAGCCGGCTGAGGAAAACCCTAATTAGGACTCTTGTTGGTCAAGTAGGTTAACATATGCCAGATATTTTTTTCTTGTCTTATACTGAGAAATGCCACTATTTTCAATTTTTTTTTCTCTTGTTTGTGAATATCAGTTTGTGCTTGCAATAATTTGTTTGTTTGCTTTGCTCAATGTTGGTTTGGGATTTTGTTGGTTGTGGTTTTGGTTAGGCAGAAATGGTCTTTGGCATAATCGTCAATGCTTAGTGTAATGACAAATACTTGGGGTGTGCAATGAATATCCCTCTTGTTATTTCAGATTTTCAGTTAGTTGATGGAGTTGTTTACTGCATGTTTGATATTAGTGCAAAAGAAAAGGACGACATTGCTACATTACTACATGCTAAAAAAGAGTGTTATTAAAGTATCATGTATTGTTTCAAACAAAAAGAAGTATTGTTTATTTAAATTTGATTACGAATGAAGATATATACACAAAAGATGGAGACATGTAAAGAAAGTAACTGGATTTAATTTCCACAAATACTCTCCACTCAATTTTCCTTTCTCTATTCCCCTCCCCCTTCCCCCTAGGCTCCATTAGAAGGCCATCTAGGAGTGCCACTAAGAAACCTCTCTCTAAAGCCCACAAGGTGAGTCTTAAAAAAAAAAATCCCTCACATATTCTTAACAATCTCATCACAAACAATTTATTTTTGTTCTTTTTCTCTCTCCACTTCTCCCTTTCCATCAATGGCCCTCATCTCATCTGTGTAGGATCTATTTTAAAAAAATTATGTGCAAGTATCATATCTCTTTGATTATTTGTTGAATTTTGTATTTCTAAATCCCCTCTAATAATTTAGAGTGATGTTATCACTCATAAAAAATTCTGCATTAACTTTACATCATACTTGTTTAGAAAAATAAAGGTAGAATATGTGTGTTGGAATGTGTGATTTTCTTGTTTCATTATCTAAAAAAGAAGTGATATGAAAATTAAGTAGAGATTTTAATGTGCAAATATCATTACTCAATAATTTATTTCTAAATCCGTCCCTTGTTACAACTGTGTGCAATGTATTTGGCCACTTGTCATTCAATAATTGGATGTATTTGTGGTGCATAAAATCTATGTAACTTGTTGATTAAGTAGACAATCAGATTGTGGGAGAGAAAGTCCTGCATCTAGAAATAGTGAACTTTGGCTCTCGTGTTTGCTGCATGATTTTGCAGAGTCTTGGATTATCTTAATTAGTGTTTTAATCAAGTAGTCACCATTTTATTGTGTTGGTACGTGCATAAGTTATTCCCCTACAATTAATGTGAAAGGAAGACAAAATGGAAATGGGAGTCATCAATGAGGGTATAGCTAATGAATAGATTAAGCAAACAATGAATCTATACACATATTTAAGGTTTTTGTTAAATAAAATGTGCTAACTCTTGCTCGTTGCTACACTATTGTAAGTGCTTACTTTTTGGTCTAATTATTTCAAAACACTTGAATTGCAGCTTGGCCGGCAAGCAGAAACTATCATCCTCCCCTTGGAACTCCTGCGCCACCTAAAACCTTCAGAATTCAATGATTCCCATGAGTACCATTTGTGGCAAAAGAGGCAGCTTAAATTCCTTGAAGCAGGGCTCCTCTTGCACCCTTCAATCCCTGTAGAAAAGACCAACACATTTGCCATGAATCTCAGGGACATCATACGTAGTGGGGAAGCCAAACCTTTAGACACTGGCAAAAACTCAGACACCATGAGAACCTTTAGCCATTCTGTGGTTTCCTTATCAATGAGAAGCCCTAATGGTAACCCCACTAACATTTGCCACTGGGCTAACGGATACCCTGTCAACATTCACCTCTATATTTCTCTTCTTCAATCCATTTTTGATCAAAGGGATGAGACATTAGTCCTTGATGAAGTTGATGAGCTACTTGATCTAATGAAGAAAACATGGTCAACATTGGGGATCAATAGGCCAATCCACAATGTGTGCTTCACATGGTTGCTGTTTCAACAATATGTAGTAACTGGGCAGATAGAACCTGACCTTCTTTGTGCCTCACATGCTATGTTGAATGAGGTGGCAAATGATGCTAAGAAAGAAAGGGAGTCTTTGTATGTTAAGATATTGACATCTGTACTCAGTTCATTGCATGGGTGGGCAGATAAGAGATTGCTTAACTACCATGATTATTTCCAGGGAGGCACTGTTGGACAAATTGAAAACCTTCTTCCTGTGGTGTTGGCAGCATCCCAGATTTCAGGATATGTTACAAACTCTGATGGAGAAAGGCCAGAGAAAGGAGATAAAACTATAGTGGATTCCTCAGGGGATCGGGTTGATGATTATATTCGCTCTTCAATGAAAAATGCATTTGAAAAGGTAGGTACTAGACAGGAACCAATCCAAAAGGTTAATCTGTTAGAAGAATGCATATGAATGATTTTAATCCCTAATAATGCTTAACTTTAATGTATTTTCTGCTTACTATTCTAAAATAGTGCAACAACAACACCAACAAAGCCTTTTCTCACTAGTGGACTGTTCTATAATAGTAAAGAAAGGAAAATTATCATATTGTCTTTCTTGTTTTCATATGATTGTAGATAATGGAAGCATCGAATGCCAAATCTCCTGAATTTGAAAGAAAGAAAGATAGAAGTGAAGTTATGCTTCAATTAGCTCAGGAGACTGAAGATTTGGCAATGAAGGAGAGAGAAAATTATAGTCCAATGTTAAAGAAATGGCACACAACAGCAGCTGCAGTTGCAGCATTGACTCTGAACAATTGCTATGGGCATGTGCTAAAGCAGTATTTAAGTGAAATGATCTCACTGACAGTTGAGGTAATTCTAGTATTGCAGAGGGCTAAAAAGCTAGAAGATATTTTGGTCCAAATGGTAGTTGAAGACTCCGCTGATTGTGAGGATGGTGGCAAAACAATAGTGAGAGAGATGGTTCCTTATGAAGTTGATTCAACCATAATGAACCTTATGAGAAAATGGATAGATGAATCACTGCACAAAGGCATAGAGTGTTTGCAGAGAACAAAAGAAACTGAAGTAAGTTTTTATTCTCTTCTTTCCACCAAAGATAAATAGAAGGAGAATATGCATTTAAGAAGTTCTCTCTCTCTCTTGTATTTGAACATAGTTTGTGATTTTTTCTTTCTTTCTTTTCAGACATGGAATCCAAAGTCTAAATCAGAGCCGTATGCAAAATCAGCGGTAGAGCTGATTAATTTGGCCAAGATAACTGTGCAAGAATTCTTTCAAATTCCAATAGAAATAAGTGAAGATTTAGTTCAAGAACTTGCTGATGGATTGGAAAAAAACTTCCGGGAGTACACGATGTTTGTTGCAGCATGTGGTAAGTACTTTGCATTCAATTCCATTCATATAAGCTAAACTTGTTTTCTCTCTAAAGCTCTTAAAACCTGTTTGAAATAAAAGATAACAAAACTGTAGCTCATGTGGTACTAGGTTCATTTGAACTGCTTAATAAACCCATTCAGGCCGTTTTGCTTGCATTTTTGCTTATTTCCCCACTCCCTTTGTAACAAAACAATAATAATAATAATAATAATAAGCAGATAACAAAACTTTTATAGACTGATAGTACTTAGTAGTCACAATAAATAGACTAGCAAGTAGCAAAGTGTGTAGCATTCTGATTGAGTGTGTTTTGATCTAAAATCCCTCAGGATTGAAAGAGAACTACATTCCCTCTCTTCCCCCACTGACCAGATGCAACAGGGATTCAAAGCTCCAGAAGCTGTGGAAGATAGCTAGCCCCTGCAGTGTGAGTTGTGAAGAACCACACATAATTGGAATAGATGTGGATAATCATCCTCATTCATGCACTAGCCGTGGAACACAACGCCTCTACATTCGTCTCAACACTCTACACTATCTCCTTTCTCATATCCCTTCCCTTGACAAATTACTCACCCTGACCCCAGGAGTAGTTCCTTCAAAGCGCCATGGTTTCACAAACAGCCACAGGACTAAAGGTAACAGCACTTCATACTTTGAATCAGCCAATTCTTCCATCCTAGCAGCCTGCCATCATGTCTCAGAAGTTGCTTCCTACCGTCTCATATTCCTTGACTCAAACTTTTTCTTCTACGACGGCCTCTATATTGGTGATGTAGCCAGTGCCCGGATTCACCATACATTGACAATCCTCAAGCATAATATCAAACTAATGACTGCAATTCTGACAGAAAGAGCTCAAGCATTGGCAGTGAAGGAAGTCATGAAGGCCTCCTTTGATGCATTCCTCATGGTTTTGCTTGCTGGTGGAACCTCCCGGGCGTTTAATGAGTCTGATCACCAGAGTATCCAAGAGGACTTTGAGAGCTTGAAGCAGATATTCTACACTTGTGGAGAAGGATTGGTAGCAGAAAATGTGGTGGAGAAAGAGGCTGAGGTAGTGGAGGGAATCATAGCATTCATGGGGATGAGCACTGAACAATTGATGGAAAACTTAAGCATTGTCTCAAGTGAAACAAGTGGGATTGGTGTCATTGGTAATGGGCAGAAGTTGCCAATGCCTCCAACTACAGGAAAGTGGAATAGAGCAGACCCCAACACAATATTGAGGGTATTGTGTTATAGAAATGACCGAGCTGCAAATCATTTCTTAAAGAGGACATTCCAAATACCTAAGAGGAGATGACAACAAAGAGGCATATTGATACTGTTTCTCTGGGTGAAGTTGAAGAATAGAGATCCAATTTGCAAAGCATTGTGGGTACATAATTTCTTTCCTTCTAAGAAGGAAGAACTTGATGGAACTGTTGGGGAGGGAGAGGAATGTATTAGAAAGCACAGAAAAAAGTTGTGAAATGGAGAACTTAAGGGGTTCAAGAAAGCATTGTCTTGTTTTCATCTCTGGGCATGTTCAACATTCAAGAAACTATTGCAGACTGCAGAATATCTGTTGAATTGTGTTTCTATGGGAACGAATTCTCTTATTTTCTTGGAAGAAAAGGGAGAAGGAAAGAAGCACAATTTTGTCATGTAATTTGGTAATGATGTATTTAGTCTAGGATTAGCTTGTAGCTAGGATGCTGCCACCAGTTATATTAGTCTACAGGGTGCAGGAAACAAAATTTCTAGGCCCATGCATACAGAAACAAGATTAGATGTTTGTAACTAAAAAGCAAAATGAATTATCTTTTGTAATTTCAGTGTGAACAAAAAGGGCTTAATTGGAAGAAGGACTTTCCAAAAAGTCATCCTAGCAATAGGTAATGAGCTTAAGTATCTATCAATTAGTCAATAACTAGTATGATTTTTGCTTATTTTTTCTGAAATACATTTCATATGGAGCAATAGAATTTGTCTATGCCCATGAGCTCAGAGCTCATGTCGTGTTTCCTCCTGCACCAAAGATTCAGGTGCGATCCCCCTCCCAATGTCTCTCTTTCCCTTTCCAAAAGAGAAATGATACCTTCACACAAATGATATTCACAAAAACCTCATAAATATAAAAATGTATGAATAAGAGTTTTTGTCTTATTTATAAAAGTAATGGTTGAAAATTTTGTCCACTTTATAAAAATAATGGGAAATGTTCATCTCACAGCAAAAATAAAATACATCATTTTTTATATTATTTTTTATAATTAATTATATATATTAATTAATTAACAAAATTATATAGAAAATAATTGATTAATAATATATTTATTAATTAAATTATATACATAATTAATTATAAATTTATATTTTATTAATTAATATGAAAAAAAAATTAAAATCTAAAAGTAATAGTTAAAATTTTTTCAACCACTCACTTTGATATCTGTGTCGTTACTGTATAAAAAATATTGTGTATATATCATAACTCTTTTCAAAATCCCAATAAGCAAAGCCAACTCCCCTTACTATTTATGACAAAGTAAATAAAAAAATAAGATTTAACTTCAAATTAAACAATTTTCAAAAACTTGGCAAATGACAGGGCAATGAATTCTTACATTACATATGAGCAAAGTCCCTACACTCAAAATTTCTGAGTAGTAATCCAAATAATGTCATTTGCATGTCACTTTATAATACCTTTTTATATATAAACAACTAAATTATTGGAAAACGTAATGAGACTTAGATTTTTTTTTTTTAAATTTGATGTCAATAACTCATATTCTCACCAAGTAATATTTTCTCACTCACTCAAAGAGTCACAAAAGAAAAAAGAGGAAGAAAATACAACTATTTCTTTCTCACTTAATTCATATCTTTCATATCTTTGATACATCATATACACGATACAACTTCACCATTTTATAGGCATCTCGATTGAATAATATATAAAGCAAACTTAATAGCTAAGAAAATTAAGGCTTGGTGGTTAGGGGTGGAAATAGGTCGATCGGCCTTAGTAAAATTAGCTTTACTGACTTAACTTTGAGGCGACAACATAGGTGATAGCCTAACCTGTTTAGTAAACAAGTTAGGCTAAGACTTTTTTAAAAGCCTGTTTAATTAAAAAGGTTAGGCCTCAGGCCATCTAATAGGTCTTTTAAGCCTAGTAAACGGTCGACCTATTTAATTATATATAATATAATAATATATATTTAATTAAATTTTAATAAAAGTCAATAATTAAAACTTAAGTTAGTAAGTTAGAATAAAAATAACATATTTATTAATATATTTAACGTAATATATTTATTAGAATGAAAATAATAAGTTAACACTCACTCTTTACTTTTATAGATGCACATCAATTGAAGTTACTTTTTGTTTTCTTTCGATCTTTGATCGATGTGGGACTTGAAAGATTAGAGTAAGAAAGTGAACAATTTGGTATATCTTCAAGTCCCACATCGACCAAAGATTAGAGTAAGAAAGTAGTGAACATCTATAACACTCACCCCTTACTTTTATAGATGTTTACTATTTTCTTACTCTGATCTTTGGTCGATGTGTGACTTGAAAGATTAGAGTAAGAAAATGAACAATTTGGTATATCTCCAAGTCCTACATCGACCAAATATTAGAGTAAGAAAATAGTGAACATCTATAAAATTAGAAGGTGTGTGTTAAATTATAACAAAGACCTATTGGCTTTGAGTAGGCCCGTTGGCTTATTTCAAGGCTTAGGCCTGTTAGCTTATGTAAAGACATATTGACTTATTTAAAGGTAGGTCTGTTAGCCTATGTAAGACATGTTGACCTATTTAAAGGTAGGTCTGTTAATCTATGTAAAGGCCTATTGGCCTATTTAAAAGTAGGCATGTTAGCCTATTTAAAGGCTTCATTACAAAGTAGACCTTTAAATAGGCTTTCAGGCCAGGTTAGGCTTTTAAAAAGGTCATGTCAGGCTTTAAAAATCGACTTATTACAAGCTCATAGGCCAGACTCAGGCCTTATAATTAGGATACAGGCTAGGCTTGTTTAAGGTAAAGCCTATCCTGACTTGGCCTGTTTCCACTCCTACCTATGTAAGACATGTTGACCTATTTAAAGGTAGGTCTATTAATCTATGTAAAGACCTGTTCACCTATTTAAAAGTAAGCATGTTAGCCTATTTAAAGGCTCATTGCAAAGTAGGCCTTTAAATAGGCTTTCAGGCCAGGTTAGACTTTTAAAAAGGCCAGGTCAGACTTTAAAAATCGGCCTATTACAGGCTCATAGGTCAGGCTCAAGCCTTATAATTGGGATACAGGCCAGACTTGTTTAAGGTAAAGTCTGGCCTGACCTGACCTGTTTCTACCCCTATTGGTGGTGGAACAACTTGGAGCAAGGCTGGAGGTGGAGCAAAAAAAATTATTTTTACTTCTAATATCTTTGACAGCTACAGCATAGGTGATAGCCGCAAATCTTTTTGCAATTTCGAGATGTGGTCAGTGGCTCGATTTTAACATCTTACATTGCCCCCTTAAATCAAACTTTTATCATTCTAAGCATTTTGTTCAACTTGCAAAATAACTCAATCTTTAATGGCTTTATAAAAATATCTGGTACTTATTCTTCAGTGGGACAGTAATTAATTAACACTTCTTTTTTAGTTACCAATTCTCGGATTTAGTGGAATCGGATATCAATATGTTTGGTTTTCTCGTGAAATACCAAATTTTTACAAAGTGTAATAGCAGACTTGTTACTCCAAAATATTGTTGTGGGAGTGTTTTGTTTCTCATTCAATATTTTAAGAATTCTTCTTAGCCATACCTCCTGGGTAGCACAACCTGTGACATTCGTTGCTATATATTCTGCTTCAATTGTAGAAAGTGAAACAACTGATTGTTTCTTTGAAGACCAAGATATCGCACCTGACTGATAGTAATATATTTTATTCATTTTATAACTCTTTCACTGGTCTTCTTAAGGTTCAATTAGGTTTAATTAAGTTAGTTTTGTTACATTTTATGATATTGAGCTTAATTAGATCATTAAAGGAATTATTGCTTGAATTGACTTTAATTTATCTATTCGGCAATGTTCAATAAACTGACTATAATTTGAGTTGCAAACATCTGGTTGATGTGATTATATTCTTGTAAGAAAACTAAGACAATTCTCTACAACTTTTATGAAAACCTCAAGAGCCAAATCACACGTTTGGATAATTTAAATTAGAATTAAAGCAAGAACTAGAGTGCTGATCCTGATAGCTTGACCTCTATGCACTCATCATCCTATTTCTTGAGTTATAGGAGTTCAATTGACACCAAATAGTGGCATTGAAAATTTAAGACCCAAATCTATAACTTTCATGAAGAACACAAGAGTCAGATCGGAATTATAGTAGGTCATATGGGGCCTAGAAGTTAGAATAGAGGAGTTGTATCTAGGCTTGAACAGTGTGCAAAGATTGGGCCATATCTCAAGTTGTAGAAATGATATTGGGCTGAAATAACGGCATTGGAAAGCTAAGACAAAATCCTACAACTTTCATGAAGACTACTTTTCCATTTTCTAATAGCAGCCATGAGTTCAGCACCGAATCATTTGGGAAACAAGCATGTCAATAATTTTTCACTCATTCACAATTATCAAACAACTCCCTTAGCATTTTTCACTCATTATCAAACAACTTCATTATCATTTTGTTTCCCTCAAGCTCTATAAAAGGGAGCATTGGCTGCTCATTTTAGGCATCTTGGCTTAAAGATCAATATCATGCTATTGTGTTATTGATTTCTCTTGTGGTAGTTTTCTTTTGTTCTAAATAGAAGTTATGTTCATCTCCTTCTTCTTCTCTCTTTCTTTTTTCTTGTTCATAAGTAACTAATTTTCATTTTGCTTGGGTGAAAGGGTAACTTTTGGTAATAAATTAAGGTTAGATTAATTTCTCTCTTGTACTTGAATGATGTATTATCAAGTGATCATTATATGTGTTGTATTTTGTTTCCAATCAATTTAGAAACCCTCCTAGTAAAGTGGAGATCTTGATTCATTGTAGACAAGAGGTTAGTACAATGAATACTTGAGTTCATTTACAAGTGTTGGTGTTAGTGAATAATTTAAGGAACCATAATATAATTACATATATAATCTTAATTAAACTTTGAATGTTGTATTTTCCGATTAGAACCTCTGTTATGTGTAGATTTCAATTGAGTTATAGAAAAAAATAATCTTATCTTTAATTTATTATCAAGAGTGGATCTTCTAGTCCAAGCAAATCTTTTTTCATTTGTGAACAACTTTTATCGCCGTGACAAATCTTTTCCTTACCTCAAAGAATTTTTTTTCATCAATTCCCTATGGATTGACTTCGGACTCCCGAGAATTTATTACTTGAAACAACCTGCACTTAGGTTTGCAACTTATAATTCGCATAACTGACCCAAGATGAAATACATACCCTAAAATGTTTTTTCTTGTTTCTATGTCTCCTGCCCAATCACTATTTGTGTATCCAACTAGTTTCATATTATTAGTATTTTCTTAAAAAAAATCCATCATTCAGGGTACCTTCGATATATCGAAGAATTATTTTAGCTACTTGCAAATGACAGGCACATGGTTCCTCCATAAATCTGCTAAGTTATCCAACTCCAAAAACTATGTTTGGCATGGTTGCAGTCAAATATCTTAAGCTTCTAATCAAGCTCTTGTAATAAATAGGATCTACAACTTCTCCTTTATCTTCCCTTATTAATTTCAGCTTTTCTTTAACTGGAATAAAAACTGGCTTTGAATTCTCCATCTGAAATTTCTTCAAAATATCATTAGCATATTTCTTTTGAGAAATAAAAATTCCATCATCTTGCTGAACAACTTCAATGCCTAAGAAGTAAAACATCACTCCCAGATCTGTCATTTCAAAATGTTCCACCATAGCCTCCCTGAATTCTGCAATCAACTTCAAATTGTTTCCAGTGAAAACAAATCATCAACATAAAGGCACACAATGAAAATATCACCTAGCTCAACAGATTTAATATACAAAGTATGTTCAAATGGGCATCTTTGAAAACCATTCTCAATAAAATAAGAATCAATCTTCTTATACCAAGCTCTTGGTGCCTGTTTCAGTCCATACAATGCCTTTTTCAATCTATAGACTTTATCCTTTTTTTCACAAGTCACATAACCTGCAGGTTGCTCAACATATACTTCTTCTTCTAGAATCCCATTCAGAAAAGTTGACTTAATATCCATTTGAAATATCTTCCATTTATTTTGAGTAGAGAGTGAAATAATCATACAAATTGTATCTAATCTGGCAACAGGAACAAATACTTCAAAATAGTCAATACCTGGCTTTTGCCTGTACCCTTTTGCAACCAATCTGGCTTTAAAGTGATCAATCTCACCATTTGGTTTATACTTTATTTTGTACACCCATTTTACTCCAGTTGACTTCTTATTTGCAGGCAAATCTATTAGTACCCGTGTATTATTCTTCTCAATTGCGTGAATTTCTTTATCCATAGCTTTTCTCCAATTTATATCATTAGATGCCTCTTCAAAGTTCACTGGCTCACAATCTGCAAATAAAGCAAAATTGATAATCTCTTCATTAGATGGATCATTATCATTACTCATAACATAGTCCTCCGATCTAGTTGGTAACTAACAACGTCCCTGAGGTCGACTGGATGATTCTGGTGGTGGATTTGCATGACCATTTTCTTCTATATAATTTTCTAGCATCATCACTGGCTCTTTTTGTTTTGCTTTTGAGGACCAATCACATATTCTTTCTTCATCAAATGTTACATCTCAACTAATAATCACTTTCTTTGTTTTTGGATTATACATTTTGTATGCTTTTGAATTCGTACTGTAACCAATGAAAACACATTTCTCACCTTTATCATCTAATTTCTTTCTTAGCTGGTCTGGTATATGGGCATAAGCAACACATCCAAAAACTTTGAGTTGCCGAATTAAAGGTCTCCTTCCACTCCAAGCTTCTTCAGGTGCTTTGTCATGAACATTCTTTGTTGGACACCTGTCCAAAATATACACAGTAGTAGCAACTGCTTCTACCTAAAATTATTTAGGCAGTTGTTTGAACTTCAACATGCAGCTCACCATATCCATTATTGTTCTATTCTTCCTTTCAGCTACTTCATTCTGTTGGGGGATTATATTTGGTTGTCAGTTGATGTTGAATCCTATGTTGTTCAAAGAAATTTGCATAAGCAAGATACTCTTGGCCTCTATCTGTCCTTAAAGTCTTGATTTTGCACCTACTTTGTTTTTCCACATGCGTCTTGAATGACTTGAAGACTTCACATGCTTCTGATTTTTGTCTTAAGAAATATACTCAAGTCTTTCTACTAAAATCATCAATAAAAGTAATAAAATACCTGCTGCCACTATGTGATGGTACATCAACAGTACATAAATCTGAATGGACAATCTCTAACAATTTTTGTGCCCTCCAAGATTTTCTAATAGGAAATGATTCTCTGTGCTTCTTTCTCAATTGACAAGTTTCACATACACAGTTAGGAACATTTACAATAGGCAAACCAGAAACTAGTTCTTTCTTTAACAAATAATTTATTCCCGAAAAATGAAAATGCCTAAAACATAAATGCCATAGCCAATTATAGTCTAGTATCACAAAACTTAAGCAACAAAATTTTTTATGTTCAATTTTCAATGGGAAAAGATGGTTTGGAGTTATCTTTACCTTAGCAATAAATCTCCCATTTTTGTCAAACATAGTGCAGAATCCTTGATGAATCTGCATATCATATCCTTTCTCTGACAGTTGTCCCATACTTAATAAATTATGATGAAGAGCAGGAGTATAAAATACATCAAAGATAGAATTTTGAGAACCATCTTTCAATTTAATAGATATCTGACCTTTTCCCAAAATAGAAACATTTGTATCGTTGCCAAATTTGACTGTTGAGTTCACAGATTCATCCAATTAGGAAAATAGTTCTTTCTTTCCACACATATGATTACTACACCCAGTATCCAAGTACCATATATTTTCATCTTCTGCAAAAGAATTACTTGCGAAGAATAAACTTTCAGGATTATTAGAATTCTCACCATCATTTTGGTATTGACTTTCGACAACAGTTGCTTGGGTGTTGTAATTATTCTGAGATTTGAATCTGCAATATGCAGCTTTGTGTCCAAACTTTCCACAATGAAAGCAATTAAAATTAGTTCTTTCTTGGTAATAATTACCTCTTCCTCTTCCTCGGCTAGCACATCCAAAATTGTTTTCACTTCCTCCTTGGTTGAGTGATATGAAATTATTGCCTTTTCCTTGATTGAAATTGTTACTATGTTCTCTTCCTCTGAAATTTTCTCTACCTCTGTCTCTAAAGTTTCCTCTGCCTTGATTGTTGAAACCTCGACCTCTTCCTTCTCCACTTTGGCCACAACCTCTTCCTTCTCCACTTTGGCTGGACTCAGCAAAGTTGTTCACCTGACTCTTCAAGGCTTCTTCATTTGACTTTTCTGTCTTCTCCAAAATTCTACTCACGTGGCTTTCTATACTTCCTTGCAGCTCTGCAACTGTCATTGTATCTGTATCGTCTGACTCTATTATTATAGTCACCATATGGTCAAACTTGATTGGCATGGTGCGAAGAATTTTTTTCAGCCACTTTACTATCTGAGATTTCTTCTCCATATACTCTCATCTTGTTGACAAGGTCAGTAAAACGAGAAAAATATTGTTTAACACTTTCTGAAATGGATATTTCATACCTTTCATATTCTCTTCGTAAAGACTCTAGTTTGGATTTCTGAGCCTTTTCTACACCTTTGTATGACAACTTCAAAATATCCCAAGCTTCTTTGGTTGTTTTGGCATTAGCAATTTTGCCAAACACCGAATAATCTACTCCTTGGTAAATTTGTGACAGTGCCAATTGATCTCTCTTTGGGCAGTTGCATCAGCCCCTTCTTGAATACCTGGTTCAACAAGGCTCCAAATATTGTGAGCCTTTAGATGTGTGGCCATCAGAATTTCCCAATAGCTATAATCAAGTTTCCCATCTAATTTGGGACTAGATTAAACAATGTTGTAATTGTTTGCCATAACTCACTGTCAAATGGGACTGACTTCAAAAAAAAAATATGGTTGTATGAAAACACTCTTGTTCCTCACAAGCACTCCAAAAATTGGCACTGGATTTAACCAGCTCTGATTACCAATATGATGCCAATAACTCATATTCTCACCAAATAATATTTTCTCACTCACTTAAAGAGTCACGGAAGGGAAAAGAGGAAGAAAATACAACTATTTCTTTCTCACTTAATTCATATCTTTGATACATCAGGTACACGATACAACTTCACCATTTTATAGGAATCTCAATTGAACAATATATAAAGCAAACTTAACAACTAAGAAAATTAAGGCTTGGCGGTGGAGCAACTTGGAGCAAGGCCGGCGGAGGCGGTAGAGCAAGTAAAATTAGTTTTTATTTCTAATAACTTTGACAGCTACAACATAGGTGATAGCCGCAAATCTTTTACAATTTCGAGATGTGGTCAGTGGCTTGATTTTAACATCTTACAAAATCGTGTGTAGCAGTTCACCAAACTCATGTCTTTATTCATCATCAATTGTTATACTCCATGTTGTTTGTGGATTTCTCATCACATTATAGGGAATTCTAATTGAAACTGTGTCAAGGTTCAGGAACCAATACTTTTCAAAAGCCAAGCACAATCATGTTGTTTTTCCTCTAGCTATTTACCCATGCCATTGTACTAGTTGCCAAAATAATCATGTTGTTTCCACTTCTTCAAATAAGCTGGATCCATATCGCACCAGAAGGGCTTGCAAGAGCTTATCCCAGGTATCGATAAGGTTATTGCTATGCATCCACTTGTATACATACACGAGTACGCAAGCAAGACATGTGTAAGGTAGACCCTTAATAATATATAATATACTTAATGATTGATTGTAATGGCCTTTTCCTCCCTCAATTTCCTTTCAGTTTCCTTTACTTTCCTTTAGCTTTTTTATTTTGAAGTTCAAACAACTTTGTTGGCTCATTAAATTTACTTGTAAACTCTCTTTGCCCATTTTTTTTCATATTTAATTTCTTTGTTTTTCACTACCCTATTAAAAAGAAAATTCACAAACAAAATTTTTTTAGTAATCTAATTAATCACCTCTGAATTTTGTCTTCTTCTCATTGCTTCTTTTTGTCCCATTCCTTTTTGTCACAAACAAACAAACCCACACACCCGTCAAATCCTCAAGCCAGAGACGAACCAGAACTAACCGGCATCTTTGCACCATTACCGAACCTCATAGTGTTCGTTCCCCTGTTTCTTTTCCTTTTAAATATGTTTGTTTGTTTTTGTCATGTTTAGATTTAGAAATTAGAGTTAGGTTTGTTTGTTCTGGCTTGGGTTTTTATTTTTGGTCATAAGGGCGGAGGCGTCAAGGGCAAAAGTTAGAAGAGCACAACAGCTCAGAGCCCAGCTAACACCAGGCCCAACCTAGCAAACTAACCCAACAAAGCATCCCCACAAAGCAGCCCAATCAGATTTACAACAATGCAAAAGAATAAGACCTGAATCACCCACATGCAATTTGGAAAATGGTAGAGAAAAAGAATCTCTCACTGATTGCAACTCACCAATACCACAGGAGCCCCTGTACACCACACACATTAGTCATTCTTTGGAAATTAGTAATTCTTAGAGATTAAAGTGAGATAAAAAAAATACTAAGTTGATATAGATTTTATAAATTCAAAAATTAATTAGTACACTTAATTAAATTTAAAAACTAAACTACAAGTAGAAAATAATTTCAAGAATTATGTTATGAATTCACTCTAATACTCAAAAAAAGGGACAAATTAGCAACACCAACCTTAATACGACCATTCAAACGAAAAAAGTTACATGATGTTATCTAGAAACATCACATCCTCACAAAATCATTCAGAAGCATCTTAAAAATAAAAAGAGAGACAGTGCGTCGGGGAAGGTCAAGTAGATAATTATAAGAATAAAAAGGAAATAGAAATAATTATAAACAAAAAGAAAAAATATGAATATAATTAAGTAAAAGAAAATGAAGGAAAAACAAATAAGATATGGTCTGTGTATATTAAACTCAATAACATACTCAAAGGTTCTTATTACATGAGTCATGGACTAGACAAGAAACAATTAAAAGGCCCAAGCTGGAACGTCCATATCCTAAGAAACATTTCATCAGAAAACTGATAAAAAAAACTAGCAAGTAGCGAGACACACAAAGAAGAACACAACACAGGTAACTAACTATAGCTCAGTTTAGAACTGATTAGTAAACTCTACCACCTCTTCCACCACAGACGTCAAGATAGATTTCTTCTTATTTATCACACTGCACTTGGCACGAATTTCACCTTGATTTCCCGTCAACACATCCAATTGGCTCAACTTTATCATAGCATTCACAAACTTCTCAAAGAATAGGGTCTGATTGAGTGCAAAGGCATTTACTAATCCCTTTGTCCTCTGATCCGTGAGCAAGTCCTGGTCAGAGGTGAACACGCCCTGGCGGTTCATTAGGTCAATGTAGTACTTGTTATCGAACACCGTGGGGGTTCTAATGTCCAAGTTGGCAGTGTTACCTGAGTTTGCATTAGGGCAAGTGGCCTTGAGATTGTTGGCTAAGGTTTTGTCCATGGTGGGGTCTATAGTAGGGGAAAGTCTGTTGAAGAATGTACCACAGTGGGCTCGGCCGAAAGTGTGTGCACCTGAAAGGGCCACCACATCAGTGACATCAAAGTTTTTGGCTGCAAATTTATTGAGGGTCACACTGGTGGTGTTAATGGGTGCTGGAAGATTATTTGTTCCTGCTATGTTGAAGTTTAAGCCATCCCGTCTTCCTAGGGGCACTGCATAATCGGGGCCTCCTGACTGTTTCAAGTCCAAACAAACCAAAGTGACAAAAAGAAAAGAGAAAGTACAACTTGAAATAATTATGTTTATGAGAAGGAATATGTTGAAATTGCAGACTTCTATATTTTTTAACACTAGGAGTATACCAACGTTGAATTTAAGATGTTTTATAAGCTACCTAAAACCCTCATTATTAACTTTTTTCTTTAAAAAGACCAATAGTCTTTCTAGTAAAATATGTTCTATTTAATTTACTTTTATAAATATGTCGCTTTATTACGTGTTTTAGGTACATGCTACCATATTATATCATTATAAGGAAGAATGATATGTTCAAAGACAGCTTCATGCGAGTTTATCATATAACTACAAGCTATAAGACAGATGTACCAATGTTAATTAATTCAGTTTTTTTTTTATCTTGTATAATTTCACCTAATTTGAATGTGTTAGTCTGTGGTTTTAAGTTTGAACATTGATATATATATATATATTCTGTCTTACTCTTATTTGTTTTGTTATAACATAAAATACTATATAGTTGTCTCCATTAATTTTAAATTGAAATGACATGTGAGATTGCATATGTAAGCACAAAACGTCATTTTTGGCGTTGAAATGATTAAAAAACAATGTAATTTAACTACACACATTTTCTGTTAATAAGCGGACGAGAAAAAAAAATAGAGTAATCACGTAATAATAAAACAAATCTCAAAAGAAAAGAAAAAACAAACCCATTAGAAAACACCGTCAGATTGGACTAAAGAGCGAGATGTACTCTTTTTCAAACATTCATATGTTTTATATTAATATACATATAACTTTAGTCGCCACTTGTACTTTTTTTATATTGTCCTTGTGCTTTATTATTCTAGCGTCTTAAATTTATGATAAAGTGACAATCTATGGAAAGGAATTGCCTTTATCGAAAGCATTACATAAATCATGCATTAGCAAAAAGAATCTACACAATTTTTCATGTAGACTTTATAAATATATAAATATCTACGTCCCAAAGCCCACGAGCGAAATATTTTATCCTTTTAAGCTTTTTAGGTGCTAACTATATGTTTAGATTAACTTATTTTATTATTCAAATAACTTAATTATAATTAAAGTGTATGTTTGGTTTTAATTAATTTTAGGAGAAAAATTGTTTTTCTTTCAAAAACTTTCTCTAAAGTTATTTTGAATTTAAAATAAATTAATTAAAACACACATAAAATTTTATTATTAGGTGCGTTTAGATAAACTATAAAATGTTTTTAAGATAATACAAAAATTAATCTTTCTGTAGAAATTTTTATTAAAAGTAAAAAATATTTTGTGTTTGGATACAATTATGAAAAGCATCTTTTACTTTAAAAATTAAAAGGCAAAAATTTGAACTTTTTTTTTTAGAAATTAACTACTCATATTAACTTCTAAACAAAACCAAAATATGTTTTTCTAATTTTAATTTTTTGAAAATCTTATCTAAACAATTGTGCAATTTTAAGAAATACTTTTTTAGTGAAAAAATGTACTTTTTTTTAATAAATAAAACACAAACAAATGCATGAAAGTTAGTAGTCTATGTAAAGATGGATTACCACCCATCACTCTAAATCTCTTCTTTTCTATTGTTAATTTGATACCAAGATACCTCTTCCTTCTCTTTCACTTTGAAAACGCATGTTAGTCTCTTTCCTTTCCTCAATCTCTTTTCTTTTCTTTTGCTTTTTCATTTCTAGAATAATGATTCTACCTGAATACCTTTTTATATGTGAAAAAGTACACATCTACAACCTTAGGCCGTGGTTGATTTCAAATTAAATCAGCATCTGCAGCTTGAATTTATTATGCTTTTGTATAGAGTAAAACTACTTACACATACTTTCACTCACATCACTTCACATCATACATTATTATTATCTAATTATAACTAATTTTAGTTAAATTCTTACACATTTATATTTTGATTCTTTCACATGCATATGCAAGGATGTGACTGATATGGCTGATCAAAAAAATGTGTAACTAACAATTTTTCTTTTGTATATTCACGCAATTTTAGAGACTCAATTATCTAGAATGTTCATGGCTGCATAAATACCTTTTATTTGTGCCATTATTTTATGAAAATACCGACACACAGCATATAAAAGACATCCAGCACAGGATGGAGAATATAAAGTTGAAAGATAATTCAACTTAAACTAACTCAGTGAATATAAACTCATACAAATCCCAAATCTAAAGGTGAGGGTTAGTTTATTTATAATAATTTCTTTGTTCTTTTCTTTTTCCATGAAGAGTAAGGGTTTAAGAAAGAACTATCGCTATCTCCTCTATTAACTTAATAAGAACTTTTAAGTTTGAATCTTCCAACAAACATTAACATCAGTATAAGATTTATTTACAATAGGTTACGTGATATTTAGGAGAGATTTGGTAACTAAAGGAGATCCTAAGCTTTCAATAATTTGGAGATTTTGAGAATCTACGTGTAAGATATTTAGAATTATATAATACATAAAAAATTAAATATCTTCATATGTTATATGACTTTTTTTTTATCTGATCTTATATATGACTTATTAAACTTATGTATTTTGGCATTTTCATATCTTGTATAATTGAATCCATATGTTTTCTGAGGTTAGAAACCAATTCTTCTTGAAGTAGATCTACAAATAGTATACATCTTAAATCACAAACTTATTATACCACGTAATCGAAGATTTTGGATAGTTTCTATATTAGAAGAGAAATTATATTTGCACGTTATTATTTTTACATCAACTTTATATTTTGATTATTTAAAAACATAAATTATGGAGATAAGATGTAGGAATTTGTATTTTTTTATTTTATTACTTAAAAAATGTAAAAATAATGTAAGAAAATAATATGCAAATATTATTACTTATATTAGAATGAAGGGAAGGGATCCATTTACACCTAGTGTAAGTAAAAAAAAATTTACACTCAATCTTTTACTATTAAATTCATTTTAATTTAATGGTTCTAAATTATCTAATTAAATGATGAGAGAGAATAATAAACATTCACATTAAAAAGGAGAGAGAATTAATAAATGTGATTTTAATGAAGAAATAAATTTTAGTTATTAAGTCTATTTATTAACTTAAAAAATGATATAATATTTAATGTAATTTATAATATTTTTATTTTTATATAATGTATTAAATTATTATATTTTAAAATTAGTTAAAAAAATTAACTATAAACTTTTATACTAAATAAAAATATTTAGTAAACACTACATACGACATGTTTAAATGAAAATTAACAAAATGATTTAAAAGAGTTGGATCAAATAGGGTAGATAATGTATGATTTATAATTATCTGAAAATCATTTAAAAGTTTAAAAGTGTATTTATTTTAATAAATTAAAAAAATAAAGAATTTTTAGTAAATAAAAGGATTCAAACTAATTGACTTAGAGAGTATTATACTCTTTTTTTTCCTCGATGATGAACAAATGACAAAGAATTAACCTTTTTACTAAATGTTATGTTCCACTCAGATCTTGCATTAACATCTAAAAGTAAAGCAAATTACGTCTAATATATTTTTTATTAGAAAAATATAAAAATAACTAAATTAAAAAAGAAAGACATCTAAACCATTTGTTTATTGGTGGTAGCAGATTCATATGCAAGTGATTGATGAATTTAGACATGTATTTATAAAATTATCAAGCATATTAATATAAGAAGACAATGACTTCAAAGATTCTTAAAATATAAATTTTAAAATATAATTTTAAAAATTAATTATACTTTATTAACTTATAACTAAATAAAAACAAAAATATTATGAATTATATTAAATAATTAACTATTTATTATATTTTTGTTTTTATATAATGTATTAATTTATTATATTTTAAAATAAGTTAATAAAAATTAACTATCAACTTTTTATACTAAATAAAAATAACTTATACTAAATAAAAATAAAAATATTATAATTTATATTCAATATTATATTATTTTTTAAGTTAATAAATAGACTTAATAATTAAAATTTATTTTTTTTTTAAATCACATTTATTAATTTCTCTCTTTTTAATGTAAATATTTATTATTTTTTCTTATCATTTAATTAGATGATTTAAAATTATTAAATTAAAATAAATTTAATAATAAAAAATTAAGTATAAGTCTTTTTACTTGCACTAAATATAAATAGATCTCTTCCCTAGAATGAAAAACTCTTTCAAAATTTTAGTTAAGATATAAGAGCAGGGACTTTGAGAAAAAGAAAATATAAGTAGAAGGGATGACGAGATTACAAGGAAAACAGCATCACGAGCTGCCAAGACAGTGATATCTGCGCAAGAGACTATCCTTCCACACTTCTTGTGGACAAGAGCCCTGATGTCGTCAATGGTCTGCAAGGCCTCAGTCCTTATGCCTATGTTGGCCGGTTGATTCCTTTCGCCTGGAGTCCCATCCAACAGCAACGACCCATCACATCCCTACATATATCAAAGCATCAGTACTAATGCATGGAAATTAGAGATTACGCAGCATAATGATAATACTTAGTAGTGAAAGTTATTATTTATTGGACAAAACTTGATTTTAATTTTTTTTAATTATTTTTTATCTGTTATTTTTATTTTTATTTAATTAAATTAATGAACAAAATAAAGATGATTAAAAAAATTAAAGAAAAAAATTAGAGTTAAATTCTTTCCTTATTTATATTAATCGTCAAATTTGACAGAATAAATTCGCATGCTTAATGTCTGGGATAGATGACTGATTTATATAACTTTATCTTATTCAACAACTACTCTTTATTCTTGTTGAATTATGCCAAAATTCAAACTACTTTCTTTTTTTTTTTTTGGCTGCATAGCACAATTCATAGGGTGATTAGTGATTACACTTACTTACCTGAACAAAGCAATCATGGAAGAAAATGCGGAGTAAGCCAGGAGCTTGGCCATTGTCCTGCTTGAACACCTTTTTGAGATGGTTTCTCACAATGGTTTCAAGCTTGGGACAGGTTTTGGAAAAGAAAGAAAATGACAGTCCCTTCACTACTTTCAAGCTTGGGGCCTTGGCTTGTGCCTCAGAAACATGGAAATGGGATGCAAATAGAAGGGAAGAAATCAGTAGCAAAGAGTAGAAATAAGTAGAACTACAAGCTCTAGTTCTAGCCATTTTTGTTTTCCTTGAGAGTGAATTGAGATAACCAACGAGGGTGCGAATTTATAGAAAGGAGGGGGCGCCTTTGGGGTTGTGCCCTACACGTTTCTTTCCTAGTAAAGTAGGAAGTGGTACATGCATTTCGGAGAAAATTCTACATGTTGACACAGATCAAGTAGAAAGTTGTTGTGCACCAAAAAAGAGTAGAAAGTTGTTGGGTGAGTACAGCGGTGATGACATTAATATATTTATATTTATATTTGGAAACTTATCTCGTCACTAGTTGGTGTGGTGCAGTGGAAGCGTTCTCATTTCTTAGATAGAGAAACTATGTTCGTTCTCTAAGTAAATCTTATAAGAAGAGAAAGTCATAGTGTTTCTCTCTCAGTCATATTGTTTCTCTGCTAGATTGAAAGGAGTTTTGTTAAAAAAACTATAAAAAAAAAAATTTCTCTTCAAAAAATGTGCCACAAAATCCATCGTTTATTGCAAATGCTACCATCAAGAAAATCTGAAAAAAAAAAATCCGTTTTAACTTAAACATAAATGTATAACTGATTGATAACTATTTTAAAAAATCGGATAAAAATAGAAATAAAATGCAACTTTGCTTGGCATGAGTTTGAACCTAGTATAAAATGATTTTTACCATTCAATTAAAAGTTAAATGACATATATTTTAGAGTGAAGAACATAAATTAAATTTAGTGTAATTATTACAAATTTTTTTCTAAATATTACGAGCAGTGTAAGTATTGCTGAAGACTAGTGATGATTAATAACCAACTGTTATTATTAATCAAAGATAAAGCGACACTATACGTGTTTCAGCAAGAACAGTATAATTAGTTACACGAAATAATTATAGATTCTTCTCTTCACTGAGATTGAATGTTCAAAGAGAACAATTGATAAGCCAGCACAGAAGGGGTAAAAAAACAGAGATTCATTGATTCAATATCATTAACAAAACTCGTAGGATTTACCCTTTGTCCCTAAATGCATATATATATATATATATGTATATAGACACACACACCCGAATTATATTAAGTGGGTTGCACTTGCACATGGGCAAGCGAGGGACCACAAACTTCAAAAGAAGGAAGGGGAAATAGAAAAAAAAAAAAAAAAAAGTAGTTATAATAAGTATGTATTTAGATTAATTTATTTTGTGTTTAAAAAAATAATAAAAAATTTCTTAAGAGAACTTTTAAGAAATAAGTAATTATTTCCCTAAAAAAAATCTTTCCCAATCTTACTTTAATAAATGCCTTCAATATAGACAGCTTTGGAGCTTTGCGCCAAACCTCTCCATTCATGGTTGGTGCGCGACGGCTCCATCTCTCAGCACAAGTTTAAAGTTTCCTTATTTCTCGATGTTAGCCAGCATGTATTTTGACATATATTGTATACTCTATCCGTTCTTTTATAGTTTTCTTTTAAAGGTTTTGCATAAGACATAAAGATAAAATTAAATAGTCTCAAATATAAGAAAGTGTGATATGATATGATTGAATTACCATTTCTCTTATTCTATTAATAGTTTGTATTTGGTATAAATCTAATAAGAGCTAGAGAGAGATTTTAGAAAATGATAAAATGTAATTAATTGTGAAGTTATTAGGTTTAATTGTAACGAGGCTAAAGTTGAAAAAAATTAAATAATACTTTTTTAATAGGAGAAAACTTAAGTAAAAGTTAAAAAAAAAATTTTTTTAATTAATATGAAAATTTTGAAAATAATTTTAAAAAATATTCTCAAATAATAGATAATTTAAAACTAATCTTTTTTAAATTCTCAAATTTTTTAAAACTAATCAAATTTTTTGAAAAGACAATTATTATGAGGCGGAGAGAATATTATCTTATAAATTTGTGTTAACTGATAATTTTAAATAGTGTTTTAAAGTGAATTTTATATTTATTTTATAATTTCACACTTTAATTTTTTCTACAATTAATCTTTGAGGATTGTAAAGTAATGCAGTTCCTAAAGTGTGTAATCAGGTGGCTGACTCCCTTGCTCAATTTGCCAAACTTAATGGTGATAGAGTATGGGTAGAAAATCCCCATGATTTGATTGTAGACACTTTTTGTATTTCGATGCTTCTGATTGAATAAAATTTATTTCTGCTCAAATTTTTTTTTCTGTAATTAATCAGCTGTTCTCTCTAATTGTGGATTTCACTAAAATGGTTTAATCTGAACGGTCCCAACACAAGTTCGAATTCAATTGTTAGGTGGCTCATTTGACACAAGTGTTCTTGCTCTAACCATGATTCAAAAAGCTCCAAATGTACAGGGCTAATTATAGCCTTGAATGTGATCAATGTTAACATCATTTTTATACCAAAGCATCAGTTTTTATATCCCAAACACAAATTTTATGTTTTAGGCTCGTGAATGGCTCGCTTTTTGCCGAATTCGCTTCACTAAGCAGCCACAACACGAAAATAAAAATGGAAACAATTTTCTAGAATTCAAGCTCCGTACTTTTCTATTGATTTTGCTCTAACATATTCAATCAACGAAATTTCCTTATGGTGGTTTCAAATCTATAGTTCATAAATTAGTTTGATTCTTATCAAGTCAAAAATCTAACCGGAAGCTTCAAAATGGAGTATAGTTCACTCCACACAAGGGAAATTTTAGGATTTCTAGTAATGAATCCATGCATAAGAAACTGATAAACAAAAAAAAAGAAATATAAATGTAAACATAAAATAATGAGATAATAAAATATTTTGAAAATTACTTCATATGTGCGCTCGTGACCTAAGTACTATTAATAGGTTTAAGAGAAAAAGACGACAGGTGAGGTTGATCCTCGGTTTTCTTATGAAATTCTACCAACCGTTAATTCTACTTTCATCTAATGGTTGAGATTATTTTTTTATTAATGAAAGGAACTAAAATAAAATAGTGTAAGAGAAAAAAGACTTACATTTGGAGATGAGGTATATATATATATGAACATAAAATAATGAGATAATAAAATATTTTGAAAATTACTTTTTATTCTAAGTTATTTTTAACGACCGAGGTTGTCGGTTTTCTCATGAAAATCTTACTATGTGGTTGATTTTTTTAAATGAAATAATAGATTTTAATGGAACAAAAATTAAATGAAACATAATTTTTATTCTTTTTTTTTTAGAAGTTCTATTAATGAAATGGAACAGAATTTTATTAATCATATATTCCTCTCATTTCACCTTAATTTTAGGGAGAACAAAAGTTGAGCATTTGAAAGGAAGAATGAGAAAATGATTCTTCATGTGTTCCGTTTCATTCTCATGTATTTCAAAACTCTCAAATAAATGAAGTTATTTTTATTCTCCTCATTTTATTTTTGTTCCATTTTTTATCTATCATCCAAATATAGTATTTGAGAGAATTATAACATGTACATCGGATTTGATATAAAGATCTATACTTAGATTATGTTCTTATGGATTATTGTACTTATCACATGTACTTAGAAAAAAAGTTTTTAGCAGTTGATTTTGTTGGTCGTTAAATCTTTAAAATATGTTGCTAAAATAATTAACGATCGATTCTAATTGGTCGGTCACGGATTATTGTAATTATCATATGTATAGGCGGTCAACACTGCTATAGAAAAAAGGTTTTAGCAATTGATTGAAAGGTTACTAAATCCTTAAAATTGGTCTTTAAAATAATTACCAATTCTAATCGATTGCTAAAGTCTAATTAGCAACCAATTTACATTGGTTGTTAAAATTAGAAACTGATTTAGCACCTAATTAAATAAAATAATCTGTCAGTAATTTAAGTTAAAATTTGATCTTTTTTAAAAGAATAATTTAAAAATTGATTTAGTGACCGATTTTAGATACTGAAAAATCACTGAAAAATTCATCTCAAAATTATTCTCTAATTCGATCTCTAAATCAGTTTCTAAATGCTTAATATATTTTATATCTTTTTAAATTAATCACTAATTTGGTCTCTAATTTAGAGACTAAAAAATCGATCTCTAAACGATGAATATATTATTTATTTTTTAAAGTTAGTCGCTAATTTGGTCTCTAAGAAAAATTAATCTCTAAATGCTAAATATATTATTTATTTTTTACAATCGAACGCTAATTCGATTGTTAAATTTCAATCTTTTTAAATTTGTCTCTAATTTGTTTAATGAATTTGTAATCAAATTTAATTTATTAAAATTCAATTTTCTAAAACACCTAATGAATAGCATCAGACCACAATCATATATATATATATATATATATATATATATATATATATAAAACAAAACATATAAATTAAAATAATATAAATTATTATGCATTATCTAAAATATCTCATTCCTAAAATATTTCAAACGTAAAAAAATTCAACACAAACTAAACTCTAAAGTTCAACTAAACTCTAATCAATCCTCCTCATCCTCATCTCCTTCCTCTTCTTCTGCTCCATCTATCTCACGAAATGACTAATACCCCGAAATGGCTGTGATGGGTGGAAGTTCATCCTCATCATCAACTCTTGTAGCAGTTGGTTTGTCGACTGAATTTACCTCTCATTATTCTTTAATCTCGCCTAAAGGTCATATCTTTCACTTCTTATTTCTTCAAGTTCTTCCCTTCGTACTCATTGAGATGATGAAGAACTTGAGTTACGATATTGGACTCATTGAGATGATGAAGAACTTGAGTTACGATATTGTGGTCTTCCAGCCACTATGGTTGACTCTAATATAAGATCATAGATTCTACCTTTTTTCACTCCAGTCGCATCATGAAACACATCCAACTTATTTTGGGGGAGGAGCTTCTTGCTCAAATGCTCTTTTAGTCTTCTGTTGCATTTGATCTTCAAATACTTCCTGTCAACACTAATATAACAACCTTGTTAAAATATGCGAAGATCAATTACAAATCTTCAAACCTAAGGCATATTCCCCTTTGAAAACAGAATAGTGACTTTTGTCATGCAATAAACAATAAATTCTACAAGTTGGAAAATGGACAACTAAGAATAAACATGGTTTTAATCACATATTCAAAGCAGATTCCTATGATTTATCAAAAGACAATGAAGAGGATTCTAAGCATGGTATTGCAAGCACACATATAAAAAAGATTCAAGCTTATATTTAGAGTCCCCTTTAAACATCAATATGTTCATCATTTTATCATCCATGTTACATTTTCAATTCACACATAGGCTTATATCCAAAGAAAAAAGAACAAGAAATGATATATCAAACCCAAATTAATCAAGCAATTCAAGTCAACTACTGTAAATTAAAGAAAAACCTTGACTCAAAATTTCATCAAATAACTTGAATATAATTACTGAACACTATGATATCAAACTCAAGATAAGGAATTAGACGATGGATCATTTATGCATAGTAAACAATTCATCATACTAAAAGGCAAGCCATAAAGTATATATGATATTTTTATTAACCTCAATCACAACTTGTTGCATCTATGTAAGTTTAGCATACTAAAAGTCAAGGAATAAAACAAATATTAAACATGCATGTAAGTTACTTATAGCTACATGAGTTGATCTCCTGTTCACCCATGTGTAATCCTTGTGTTAATGTGTGTGATGAAATAAGGTCGAGGAAGAAGGAGCAACACTAGTCAACTTACTCTGCAACAATTGCAACAAAAAATAAAAACACAAAGAACATATTAGCTACATAAAAAGCAATATTTTAGTAAATTTAACTATATTAGACAAGTTCTACAATAATGCAAGATAATATTAAACTTAACCAAATTAGCTTTATATTGAGAAGAAGTAATAGAGTCATCGGTGTGCATTGAACCTTCAATTCCTCCATAATCAGATGCCTGATTTACTTTTGCAATCACACTTTTCTTCTTGAAAGCCTCACTTTCCCAATGTTCACATAATCTATCCTACACATGGTCTACAAGACAAGTTGATTTTTCGATTTTCCTGTGAACTTTTTCCATAACATTCTTCAACAATGATGCACCTCGTTTCTCAAAATTTGCTCGGAATAACAATCTAGTGGAGTAACAGAATACATCCTCTGAAATAAATACGAGTAAACAAATTCCATAAGACAAAAAAATATAAAATCTTGAATTTTGGTAATAAAATTTTGAAAATTACCATAAATTCATCAAACCACATATCTTTTGTGGTTTTAGATATCTTTTTCCATGATGTCCATGGCTCAAGATAATGGCCCCTAAAGATTTCACTAATGTCATTTGTCACAAGGTGCGAATGTAAGAATCTACAAACATTACAGGTGATTTAGTTACAATATAACAAACATACTCATATAATTTAAAAAATTATTACATACCTGTGAACACCCAATTTTGTCAGAGGCATTTTGTTTAAAAAATGAAAAGAAAAGAAGGGGAAATAAGGAAAAAGACCAAACTTTCACCCATTGACCTATTATCCACGTCCTCACCCATCCAACAACCCGTGAACCACCATACTCACACAACCATCAACAACCATCCATAACCCACCCACTAAACAGATCCATCTCTGCCAACATCCACCCATCCAGCCTTCACCCCACTATTTTCCATAATTTTCAACCGCATCCAAACCATTCACGGCCCCCCTGTTTTGACTTAACAGAATCGAGTCCACCCTGTTGTGCTTTCCAAACCATCATCGCCCAACGCTCGTGCCAAGATCCAGTCAGTCGCACCTCGCCCAAACAGCCCAGATCGAAAATTCGTGAACCGCATCCACCGTCGTCACAAACGAGCTCGAATCCATGTCTGATTCGCGATCCAAGACGCACCGCCACACCTTTGTTTCAAAATAGCCTCAGTCGCATTGTCCCTCGCCGCTGTCGTGCCTCCGTTAAGCCACACGAGCTCGGATCCACGTCCGATCTGCAACCCAAGACACACCGCCGCTCCTCCGTTCTGTGCCTTTCAACGCGAAGCACCCCCTATCGTATCACCACCACGATCCTCCCCATATTCTCTATTCTTTTTCTGTCAGTCTTTCTGTTTTTTATTCTTTTTTTTTCCTTTTTTTTTCCTTCCTTTTTTGTTTTCAAATCTTTTTTTAATTTTTTTTGTTTGGGATAATGGGCTCATTGGGCTGCAAACCAACATAATAAAAAAACCAAAAAAAATGAAAAAAAATCAATAATGAAGGAATAAATAAATATAAAATAATTGAAACTTTTTTTGAGAAAATTAAAAACAAGATTAGCTAAGTTGTGACAGCTTATTAACCACGTGACTTTCATAATTATCTGAGTTGTGACAACTTGATGATTTAAATTTAAATTATTATTATTATTATTATTATCATTATTATTATTTTTCAATTTTTATAAAATAAATCAATAATTGATAAAGACTCAAAATCTTTTTTTAAAATAATTTTTTTAATAAACTTGATGAGCAATGGGTGATGTCTCTAGCGTGACGCCGAGTTTCGCCTATTTAAATCTTAACAGGATTAACTGGGTCGCTATGACTTGTTAATTCAAACTTTCAAAAAATCAAAATTAATT
This sequence comes from Ormosia semicastrata, assembly GCA_029884595.1. Classification (NCBI taxonomy): domain Eukaryota; kingdom Viridiplantae; phylum Streptophyta; class Magnoliopsida; order Fabales; family Fabaceae; genus Ormosia; species Ormosia semicastrata. The sequence goes on from JAQQTO010000056.1 coordinate 59,409,650, forward strand.
TTTTTAATTAAAAAATCAACCAACCCACAATATTTTTTAAAGAACTATGTGACTTTGAGTTTTTCATTACATTTGAAGGTACGTAGGAGCGGAATCCATATTCCGTCAAGCCAAAAATTAAATTTTCATAAATTATTTTCTTTTAGTGTTTTTAATAAAAGGGGGTGAAACAAATATATTTTGAGATTATCAATTTTGTACAACTGATTTAAGGTACTATCCCAGGACAGGTGTACTGGGAGTGTTGTAGGATTAAGTTTCTACCATTCTCTACACATAACTGACTTCTGAATCTAATCTGATTTCAAAGACTATTTTCTAATAAATGTTTTCTATTTTTTTTAATTTAAATAAAATTGGTGGCGACTGCTAAAATTAATATTTTAATTTAAGTTTCTATTCTGCCGCGATCACTGTCACAACAGATGGCGACTCCGCTAGGAATACTTGAGAGTCAAGCCTATACAAGTTGGTTATGCAAAATTTTTGGTGATCTTTATATGTTTGTTTCACCCTTTTTCTTTTTTTGTATTTGATTATTTTTAAAAAAAAAATTACTGTTAATTGTCTTTATTATGTAAACCTTAAGGTAGAAAACTTTTGGAATTTGTTTTGTATTTGCTTTGTTTTGTAGGATATGGGTAGTCTTTAGGATTGCAAATGTTCGTATGCTCCCTACACCCACCGCACCTAAATGTTTATCACACATATCTGAGTGGGGCCCTATACCTGGGTTTGAGTGAAACCTAAGTTAGGTAGATGTTGCGTAATAGTTGCCATTCTGGATGTACATCATGTTTGGTTATCGCGAAAATCTCATCTAGAGTGTGCCCTTTTCATGAATGTCTCACACCTAGTGGTTTACCCACTGTTTGTGGTCAACATTCTGAAATAAGACTTAGCTCTAGAGACCTTTAAAATAGAAGAACCACCCAATGAAAGTTTTCACGGATCAAAAGGACTCTTAGATCTTTAAGATATAAATCCCTAAGTTTAAGGCAATCCTATTAGGACACGAAGGGAGCGTACTTCTTCTTTCCTCATGCAATTCATTCTTCTATTTAAAAAAAGCTTTAAAAAAATACATCATCTTGTATTTTCATGGCATTCCTAGCATTCTTCACAAAAAAAACATCATCTTGGATTTTTATGACATTCTTAGCATTTAAAAAATAAAAACATCATCTTGCATTTTCATGGAATTCCTAGCATAAAAAAAGAAAGAAAGAAGAGAAAATGTTTTCATCATAAAGTTCATTCATTTCATCTTATGTGTCTCATTCAATTCATCTCATTCATTGTCTGATGTTATTCTGTTTTGATAAATCAAACAGAAGGAACCATTGCGCGACCAATGAAATTAAGAAGACACCAAGCAAACTCGAGTTCACAATGCAAGGGCTCGAACAAAGCTTATAACGATGACAGCTGAGAACGAAGGAAGAAATCTAAATATGGAAGTAGATGAAAGGGATGATGAATGAAATGACAGAGTCTTAGAGAAGAATTAAGGAAATGTTGTCAGCCATAAGGGAGACCCTCACCTTGATTGGGGTAGCTAGAAATATAGGAGTAGTTGGGGCATATTTGCACCTTCCAACTATAACTTCTATGAGGACAAACCCTAGGGTCACCACTAATATACCTTTTGTGGAAAGAACCTCAAATACTGCATCGCTAGTTATTCCTATTGGAGAAGAGCATCACTTATCGGAAGGTACTCGAAATGAGGTTCATGGTAACACTAAGTTCACATGGGAACAACCGCATGCATCCATCCAGGTGTCAACAGGATTTTTTACTGGGGCTAGTCATGCAATAATTCAAGATGATAAGATGAATGAAGAATAGATGGAAAAGATGGAATAACAAATCAAAGCAATTAAGGGTCCCAAAACCTATGGTCCCCTTGAGGTAGAGGAGTTGTGCCCTACTGCTAACATTATCATCCCAAAGGACTTTAAGATTCCAGAATTCGAAAAATATGATGGGAGCACTAACCCATTTTCCATCTAAAAACATACATTACCAAAATGTCAATTTGGTCAAAGGACTGGAAGTTCCTTGTCAGCTTCTTTCATGAAAACTTGACTGGGCCTACTTTAGAATGGTGTATCCAACAAGACCTCTCTAAAATCTCTTCTTGGGATGACTGGGCAAACCTGTTTATGAGACAATATTGGTTCAACATGGAAACGGTCCCAACTCGGGAATAGTTAAGCTCAATACAAAAAAGGGATAAGGAATCTTTCAAACAATATGCTCAAAGGTGGAGAGCCTTGGCGGCTCAAATTCAACCCTTATTAACACCGTCTGAGATGTGTTCGTATTTCTTGGGAACTTTGGAAAATCCTTTTATCGGGGCAATGACCGGAGCAGCCTATAAAGATTTTGCTGACTTGATCACTGTGGGAGACAAGATCAAGATTTTAGCCAAAGCTGGAAAATTTCCAGTGAGTAATACAGAGGATACCGCTCCTAAGAAAGGATTCTAGCCCAAAAAAAAGGAATCTGAAGTGAATTATGTCCAACACCAACAGACCTTCAAACATCAATATTTACCATAATACCCAAGTCATCAACCACTATATAACCTTAGCCTTCACCTTCTATACTAAACACCTACACCTACACCTCCTTATTACCCACCCCACCAAATTGTGCTAACCATAAATATCACCTAATCCCACAATTTCACATCAACAATGTTCCCACACCATAACCATATATATCAAATGGGCAACCTATACCCAATATCCTCTTGCACCTTCATAAAATTTCCCAAATCACCCATAACCTATGTCAAACTTTCAAAATCAAGGCAACTCTCGTCCCCAAAACCTACCCCAGTTCCCAATATTATCCATTTCAAATGTAGACTTATTCCAAAGACTATTTGATGCTCACCTCATATATGAAAATCCTGTACGTCTCCTAGAACCACCATTTCCAACGTGGTATAACTCAAATTTAACTTGCAAATACCACAGGGACATTTCAGGGCACTCAATTAAAGATTGTGAATCTTTCCAGACTGCAGTAAGGAAACTAATTGCTTATGGGAAGCTTGACATTCAAGAAGTGGCTAGACCAAATATTGTCAATAACCTAATTCCTAATCATGATGGAAGGAATAAGGTAAATGCGTTGGAGATGGAAGGATCACTCATAAGAAAGGTCATGAGCTTGCATATGCCAATGACTAAAATATTTGAGGGGTTGAAGAAAGCAGGCTATAGTATTACTGCACCGGCTACAACGATGAAAGAAGAGGAGAAACAAGATGAAGACTCAAGTTGTGCCTATCATTGTGGAGGAATGAGACATGATATCGAGAACTGTTAGGACTTTAAGGTTCGGATCTAAGAATTGTTCGCTTCAAGGGTAATACAAGCTAGACAAAAGGTAGCTTTCTCTGAAAAGGTCAATGTAGAGTTGGAGAAAATAATGAGGTGCATAACTCTGGGAAAAGAAAATGATGCAGCACATTCCTCATCTGAGGGAAGTATTTCCAGTACTAGACGAGATAATCATATATGAAGAAGTCATTTGCCCTAAAGCAACTCGAAACCTCTGAACAATTGGAGATCTAAGGCGTTTAATTGAAGTGATTGCCATAAAATAATTAGTGATGTTGAACTCAACTTTCTTGAAGCATTAAAGTAATGAATTTGCATGTGTACCCTATTTCCTTTCATTTTCATCACATTGTCTTTCTTAACATTTATTCTCTTTCATTTCTTCAAAGTGTCTTTATTGTATTTGGACCCAATTAGACTCCAATTCTTAGCAATTCTAAGTTTGGTAAAGTTCGCATGTATAAGTGCCTTTTGCAAAAAAAAAAAAAGAAGAAGAAGAAATGAATCAAAAAGGAAAAAAAAAGATCAAAGAAATAATTACTTGGTGTGCATTATCTTTTTGTCTCAAAATTAAAGTTTTAAGAATAAACAATCACGATTTGAAAATGAAGACTGACCATTTTTCTCTATCTTTACAAAATTTTATCATCTTTTTCCCTCATTACCCCTTTTAAGCTTGAAAATTTCTTTAATAAACCTTGGGTAAAGATCACCCCTACACTAGAGGATAACACAAAACAAAGGTTGAATGCCACGGTGACTATTCTGAAGCATAATGGAAAAAGAAGAAAAGTTGAAAGAAGGCAAGAAGTTAAAAAAAAATGATGAAAAAAAATAAAAAAAGAAGAAAAATAAAGAAGAAAGAAAATGAAATGAAATGAGTTATGACAAAGGGGAATGAAAGAAAATGAAATGAAATAGGGAAGAAATGGAGAACAATAAGAGAAAAGTGTGCTTGAAAGTGCAAAAATAGTTGACAAAGAAAGTGCAAGAATCCTTAGTCTCATTCAACCTTTAAACACTTGTTTGAGCCTTATATCTTTCCTTTCATAACCCCTAGCCTTGACCACGTTACAAGGCTCAAAAAGTCTATTCTGATCAATGAAGGGTTGTTGTCATTTTTATTAACTTTAATTTTGAGACAAAGGTTATGCTCATCAAAGGATCTAGTTCATTGCTCCTAAAAAAAAGGAAAAAAGGAGGAGGAGATACTTACTAATCCTACACTGAGCAAATCTTTTGTTCACTAGGGCGATTTTCTACCTTATTCAATTCAGTCTTAAACTGGGACAAATTTCTCTTTGGTTCAATTTGGCCTTACTCTAGGACAAGTTTCTACCCTACTCGATTTGACTCTAAACTGAGACAATTTTTATTTTCCTTGGTTCAATTTGACCTACACTGGAGCAAATCTTTTGGTCACTAGGGCGAGTTCCTACCCTATTCAATTCAGTCCTAGACTGGGGCAAATTTATCTTTGGTTCAATTTAGCTTTACATTAGGGCGAGTTGTTGCCTTATTCTATTCAGTTTTGGACTAAGGCAAAATTTTCTTTGGTTCAACTTAGCTTGATGTAGATGTTCAGTAGAAGAAAATCCTTGGCTATAATGTCTAGTGGGTAACTAAAGATCATTTTCATGAAGATCAAACTAATTCATATTGGGGCATTACCTGTTTGAATCTTATACCATCTTTTGCATCTTTTTTCATATATACTCTTTTGTGTAGTCAAACTTCCAAGACCAATCTGAAGTTGTTCACTTAGTAAATTTCTTTTCTGTTGTATATTTGAATCCATGTCTATCTGTTATGTAATGCTTCAGGTAAGGTGAACATGAGTACAACATTATTTTTTTATCATCTGATGGCAATCCCTTAATGAACAATTCAGATCGAAAAGAACATAGAAGGAAAAAATGATATCTCAATGGATAATTTAGGAATAAGAGGTACCCGAGTAAAAAGGAAAAAAGCCCGTTAGAATGAAGACTCGAAAGGGTACTTTAAGCAAAAGCTAGGGCAAATAAATTGGCATGACTCAAACTAAGGTAATTTTTTGGTAACTTTATTTGCGTTTGATTGGCTATTCTAGGGCAAATTTTCTAAAAGATTAAGGGGGAGATATGTTGAAGGAAGTAGCAATAGAGACAGCGATTGAGTTATCAAGCAATTGCAGGGAATCAATTGGATGAAGGACAAAGTTAAATACTGGAATAAAATTTTCTCTCAAGGACTCAGACAAGCAAGGGTTCATGACAAGATATGATCATCTCATTTCTCAAAAGGAGAGTTGAGTGTGGAAAACAAGGAAATAGAAAGAAGAAGAAAAAGGAAAGAAAGGACGAGTAAGAAGGATCGAGGTTATCAGGTCCAATGGGCAAAAGCACGTAAACAAAGGGTTTGATTGGTCAAAGATTTTCAAGAGTCGTCATTAGTTCAAAGGACTTTAAATAAAATTAAAAGAGAAGGAAAGAGAGAGAGAAAGAAAAAAAATAAAAAAGGAAAAAGAGAGAAAAAATAAAAAAAGGAAGAAAAAAGAAAAAAAATCTTTTTTGGGTCAAGACGCCTATTGTCTTTTAAATTTTGGGAGGCAATAGCCCATTGTCTTTTAATTTTTAAGACGCAATAGCCCATTATTTTTTAATTTTTGGGAGACAGTAACTCATTATATTTTAATTTTTGGGACGTAGTAGCCTATTGTCTTTTAATTTTTGGAATGCAATAGTCCATTGTCTTTTAATTTTCGGGACGCAGTAGCCCAATGTCTTTAAAATTTTTAGGATGCAGTAGCCCATTGTTTTTTTTTTTTGGGACATAGTAGCCATTGTCTTTTAATTTTTGAGACGCAGTAGCCCATTATCTTTTAATTTTTGGAACGCAGTAGCCCATTATTTTTTAATTTTTGGGACGTAGTAGCCTATTATTTTTCAAATTTCAGGACACAGTAGCTCATTGTCTTTCAGGACTCAGTAGCCCACTGTCTTCGAGACACAGAAGCCCACTGTCATTCTATGCATTTTGAGCACATCGGCTCCATACAATTTGAGTGCATCGGCTCCATGCATCATTGAGTGCATCAGCTCCATCCATCATTGAGTGCATCGGCTCTATGCATTCTGAGTGCATTAACTGCATGCATTTTGAACTCATAAGCTCCATCCATCATTGAGCGTATCGGTTCCATGCATTTTGAGCGCATCGGCTCCATGCATCATTGAGCGCATCGACTCCATGCATCATTGAGCGCATCAGCTCCTTGCATTTTGAGCGCATCGGCTCCATGCATTTTGAGCGCATTGGCTCCATCCATCATTGAGCGCATCAACTCCATGCATTTTTTAACGTATCGGCTCTATGCATTTTACTTTTGAGCGCATCGGCTCTTGTCTTTTACTTTTGAGCGCATCGACTACTTGTCTTTTAAATTTCTATCATTTACTTTTGAGCGCATCAGCTCCTGTCTTTACTTTTGAGTGCATCGACTCATGTCATTTAAATTTCTGTCATTTACCTTTGAGCGCATCGCTCTTTGCATTTTTGTTCTCACGTTGTTTTGTTTTTGTTGCTCCCGAACAAAATTCGAGTTCATGTCTTTACTAGTTCCTTACAGTGATAAAATGAAAAACTATGGTTATTCTTTTTATCTAGTAAGAAACAAGTAAAGAAGGGTAACTATGAACACCCAATTTTGTCTAGGGCATCTTGTTTAAAAAAAGAAAAGAAAAGAAAAGAAAGGGAAAATAAGGAAAAAGACAAAACTTTCACCCATTGACGCATTATCCTCGTCCTCACCTATCCACCATCCCGTGAACCACCATACTCATACAACCACCAACAACCATCCATAACCCACCCACTAAACAGATCCATCTCTGATAACATTCACCCATCCAACCTTCACCCCACCATCTTCCATAATTTTCAACCGCATCCAAACCATTCACGACCCCCCCTGTTTTGACATAACAGAATCGAGTCCACCCCGTTGTGCTTTCCAAACCATCATCGCACAACGCTCGTGCCAAGATCCAGTCAGCCGCACCTCACCCAAATAGCCACGATCGGGAGCCCGTGAACCGTATCCACCGTCGTCATGAACGAGCTCGGATCCATGTCTGATCCGTGACCCAAGACGCACCGCCGCACCTCTGTTTTGGAATATCCTTTGACGCACCGTCCCTCGCCGCTGTCGTGCCTCCGTTGAGCCACACGAGCTCGGATCCACGTCCGATCCACAACCCAAGACGCAACGCCGCTCCTCCGTTCTGCACCCTTCACCGTGAACCGGCCCCCACCGTATCACTACCACGATCCTCCCCGTATTCTCTGTTCCTTTTCTGTCTTTTTTATTTTTTTTTTTTATTTTTTTTTTTCCTTCCTTTTCTATTTTCAAACCTTTTTTTTTAAATTTTTTTTGTTTCGATTAATGGCCTCATTGGGCTGCAAACCAACATAATACAAAAAACAAAAAAATGAAAAAAAACAATAATAAAGGAATAAATAAATATAAAATAATTGAACTTTTAAAAAAAAATTAAAAACAAGATTAGCTGAGTTGTGACAGCTTGTTAATCCTATGACTTACGTAATCATCTGAGTTGTGACAACTTGATAATTTAAATTTAAATTATTATTATCATTATTATCATTATTATTATTTTTAAATTTTTATAAAATAAATCAATAATTGATAAAGACTCAAAATCTTTTTTTCAAATAAATTTTCTTAATAAACTTGATGAGCAATGGGTGACGTCTCTAACGTGACGCCGAGCTTCACTTATTCGAATCTTAACAGGATTAACTGAGTCGCGACGACTTGTTAATTCAAACTTTCAAAAAATCAAAATTAATTTTTTTAATTAAAAAATCAACCAACTCACAATATTTTTTAAAGAACTAAGTGACTTTGAGTTCCTCATTGCACCTGAGGGTATATAGGAGTGGAATTCTTATTATGTCAAGCTAAAAATTAAATTTTCACAAATTATTTTCTTTTAGTGTTTTTAATAAAAGGGGGTGAAACAAATATATTTTGAGATTATCAATTTTGTACAACTGATTTAAGGTACCGTCCCAAGACGAGTGTGCTAGGGGTACTGTGAGATTAAGTTTCCACACTTCCCTACATATAACCGACTTCCAAATCTAATCTGGTTTCAAAGACTATTTTCTAATAAAAGTTTTCTAATTTTTTATAATTTAAATAAAATTAATGGTGACTCCTAAAATTAATTTTTTAATTTAAGTTGCTATTCCATCGCGATTACAGTCGCGACAATACCCATCTTCATCAAGTTGTAACTCTGGTTTGCTTTCACTTGTTTGCGCCTCTAATGGATCCTGAGTATGACTAGATCTAAGTGCAAATGCTACATCTGTTAGAGAGATAAATGATCCAATAATGTAAGGCGACTCCTGTGTCGAAGGCACTATATGCATGATGAGAATATGGGCTAAGGCGAGATAACTGTGTAAAAGGGGGTGAATGTTAGCTGGCATCAAAGGATGTGAGGTAAAATAGGGTGTCCTAGGTGATGTAGTAGTAAAAGGGAATAATGTGGGTGATGGAGTAGTAGTAGGAGATGGACAACTAGTGGAGGTTGAATGTAGGTGAGAAGTCGAGGGTCATGTCGCCTGTTGCTTTTTTGGGTGACTCTTAGAAGCCTTTCCTTTACTCGATCTCTCTCTGACATCGACAATGAACCTTAATATAATGAAAATTAAAATGTTTTATCAAATAAATAATAATTAATATATGCAAAATACAAAATGCAAAGACTAATCATGATTATCGTCATCGTCATCATCATCAAGCAATTCATAGAGCATCAAGGAAAAGGATTAACTCAGGCAATAAACCAAACACTACATAAGCATTATAGTTAAACACTTTATTCATCAACAAAACCTCACTAACAATTAAACATAAAAAATTATCATGGGAATGATCATTCTTTCCACCAAATACCAATAAGCCATTACAATGAACTATCAAACATTTTATCAAACAATTGGTAATCAAAACATAAAGCCTCAATCTTGTTCCAATTTGGCCAGAAAAACAAAGAACAAAGAGACCACTAAATCCACTATAATCCATTAATATAACAAGCCTTGATTCAAACCATAAACAAAGAGACCTCTAAATCCACTATAAGCCCTTAATCAATGTATATGAGCCATGTTAGAACCTAAAAATGAAAGGACTCAAAATCCATCCAAAAATGGGGTGCAAAATAACCTCACCTGGTCGGTGGTGTCCCAGATCTGGTGCAGGTGGGCGAAGCTAGTGAACGACAGTGGCTGGCGGAGTAACAAATTACGGACGAGATAAGTCGTGATCGGTGGTGTAGTCTAGGGTCATGGCTAGCGGCGTGTGCTAGAAGCGCGACCGACAATATGGACTAGAGATGTGGCCAACTGGGGTCGTGGTGGAAGCATGGCTGGAAGAGAAGATGGAGGCAATAAAGGTTTTGGCAAAAATAGAGGAAGAAATCAGTCACTAACCCGCCATCACATTCTTTTAATTATTTTTCAAATAGCGACCAGCAATTCGATCGCTACAATTCTTTTAATTTTTTTCGAAAACAATTAGTGACTGAAAGTCGGTCACTAATGCTGGCCCCTTTTTTAAATTGGTTTTCAAATAGTAATTGAAATATCGGTCACTATTTTTTTAACCTTTTTTAATTAGGGACCGAAATAATGGTCACTAATTTTTTTCTATTTTATTTTTTTAAATTTGTGACATATTTATTTTTACATTAGCTTTGGTGGCTAAATTTTTTGTATTTTTTAAAAAATTTGCGACATTTGTATTTTTTCATTAGTAACCAAAATTTAGGTTGCTAATCTTTTTCTATTTTTTCAAATTTTTATAATTTTTCCACATTTCATTTTTAATTAGTAAGTCTAAAAAATTAGCAACCAATCGAGTGGAAAACTAGTCGCAAAATTATAAAATTTAATTTTCAAAAATTTATTTTATAAAAAATATTAACAATCAAAATTCCAGTCTTTATTTTATTATTTCTTTAATTTTTTTACAAAAAAATTGTTTCAATAAAATATAAATTTTAAGATTAGCACTTTAGCAACTAGAATTTTCAGTTACTAATATGAAATAAATTATTTTTATTTTTCTTTTTCTTTTCTGCCATATAAATCAGTCACTAATTCGATCGCTAATTTATTTAGCTATTGATTTTATTTCGGTTGAAAATTTTTTCTCCTTCCTTGATTTTGATCATTATATCAGTCGTTATTGTGACCACTTATTTTCAGTCGGTAGATTATTTGCTAAAAATTGATTTTCTAATAGTGCAAAATGGTCGAATTTGTTGGATTGACTCGTTTACTCACTAAAATTAAATAGGTAATGGGTCTAAAATATGTTGACCCATTTAAACCAATTTATTTTTGGCCCAACTCATTTAATTCGTAAGGTAAACGGGCTGCGAGCGAGCTAGCTCGTTGGGTTGCCTCTTTTTTTTTTTTTCTTGTAATACCTCTCAAATCATCCCAAATTCCCAATCCCACCCAAGTCCAAGCCCCGGCTAGCTCATTCCTCTTACAGCTTACTAGACTACCCAAAAAAAATAGTTAAATTTGCTTGAATTTGTTATGTTAAACACTTCAGCATCCCTTCTATTTATTTGATTTTTTACATACCCCTTCTATTTTTAGAAGCTATACAAAATCTCCTTAATACTTAACACCTCTTGCATTTTGGAAAAATGTTACACATAAATTTAATTAAGCACAATAAACCTAAAATTGACTAGCAGAGTCATTAGCTAACCATTAATAATATTCAAATGATATCTCTACCTGTAATTTTATCAGTGTTACTTGTAATATTAAATTATTTTTTGTTGAAATGTCATATTTACCCATAAATTTCTATCATTAATTACATTTCTATCCCTTAATTTCATCATTATTACAAGCAACACTAATGAAACTAAGGGTAGAAATGTCACTATAAGGTCATTAATAGTTAGTTAACAACTTAATCAATTTTGGGCTTATTGTAATTAATTAGATTTATGTATAACGTTTTTTCAAAATACATGGAGTCTCTCTGTAAGTGTTAAGGAGGTTTTGTATAGCTTTTAAAAATAGAAGGGAATATGTGAAAAAATTAGGCAAGTAGAGGGGAAGTTGAATATGAATTTGTTTTGGAATTTGAATGCTTAGATAGTTAGATTTATTATGACTTTGCTTTAGAAATCAGAATTAGATTTAGAACCTTGGATTTGAAAGGAATTTTTGTTTTTATTTTTCAGAATATCTCCTACCCTATTGATGAAAGATTAATCTCCTGAAGTATGATAAGATATCTTAGTGAAAAACCTTCTTAACAGTGTTATTTGAATACACATGAATTTTGGGATTAAAATAGAACCACATATGCTTAAGGGACTTAATCTCTTTTTACTCAGATCAATATACGTTGATAGATTTGATAGGATTTGAATGCTATTAAACTTATTTTGTTTAATTTTTAAAGAAAAATATTTTCTAAAAGAAAAATAGGACTGGCCCTTTTAAGCATGCAAATTGCTCTTAAATGGGTTGAACTGTTAAAATGTCAACTTGTTTAGTCCAATAATCTCCTTGGCCCATCCTCTTTACACTCGCAGACTAAACACGTTGGACTTAAACAGGTTAGGCTGGCCTGATTACCACCCCCACATGTATAGTATATTTTTAAGTCTTTGCTCGGGTATCTCGTTTGGAGTATTGAGATCACCCCCATCCAGCATATGACAAGAGCAAATAAACAAAAATCAACCGACAAATTTAGAACTGAATAATAAGAAGGTATTTATAAATTTTAACTACTTTAATAAATTAGTTGATATTTAATTACTCTAAACTTTTAACTTAAAGATCTATTTTATACTTATCTTTGTAAATATCTTAGTTTTAATATAAATGATTTAATTTTAACTGAATAAAAACGTAAATTAATTGAAAAACGTGTAAATTAACTCAAATACTATTTGATAATAATAAAAAAATTGATATAAAATTTAAACAGAAATAGTACATAGAAAAGCTACCAATATTTGGTTTCACACTTGTCTGATTAAAAATAAAATAAAATAAAGCAACTAGCAACTAGCATTTATTATGAAAAATAATTATTTTTTTTTAAAAAGAAGTATAAGTATTATTTATATTTTTTTAAAGAATATAATTGAGTAAAAAAATAATAAAAAATAATAAATAATACTAAATGAGATATAAAAAAATATATATATACCTTTAATGTAAGAATATAAGAATTATTTATTTATAGCAATATTGCGTGGCTTGTGCTAAGGTCCTACATGTTTGTTTATTTTTTTTTCTTTAAAAATTGGGAAACACCACGTGGTCGTTAAAGGTATATATATTGTTTTCTTTTCTATAGAATTAATTACGAAAAGCAAAGAGCAAGAGGTCATGTGATGAACACACATTTTCAAGAATTTAAGCTGTATTAGCCCATAGAATATTCCGAGTTCTGTGATTTACACGAGAAAAAAAAATCCTCATATATACTTAAATTTTTTATTATTAAACTCATTCTTTTTTTCTCACTTTTCCCGTATCATCCACGGTTCACATGAAATTTGTGAAATCGGAGTGGTTTCTTGCTTTATAGATGGAGAAATTATAGCATATTCTTGAAATAGTAAAATATGTATACTCTTGGAAGAATTTTTACTATTGATTTAAGTGTTTTTTCTTCAAATTTATGTAAATATATTTAAAATCAACAATGAATATTTTTAAAAATATGTATTTATTACTACTTCATGATCATATAATAATTTCTATTTATACAAGAAACATATTTCATTCTACTATGAAGTTGCAAATGTTGAAGTATGTGTAAAATAATTAAGACAGAAAAAGACAAATAAAATTGATCAGTTGACTAGTTTTCTAATTAAATATAGAGAAGTGTTAGGAAAATATTTTTTATTACACTTTTTTCAACATATTTTTTTATTAGATCACATCACACATTAAAATATATACTTAAACTTAATTAAATGTTAATTAAGTTGATTACACACTAATCGAGTTAATTACATGTTAATCAAGATCGAGTGTGTATTTTAGTGTGTGACGTATACTTAATAAGAGAGAGTATGTTGAAAAGAGTGTAGAATTGTCTTTATCCTAATGATTTAATGTGTTAAGTTTTAATTATGACAAAATATATTACAAAAAGATATTAATCACGCTACATAGATGTACCTAATAGATTATATTGGATCATACATGATCACGTACTCTATCTTATTATATTTTATATAAAAATCATGCATATTCTTTATAGCATCTTTTATAAAATATATCCAATAATATGTTATATGAGTTATATTAAATTAATATTAAATTTGACTCTATTTGAATGAAAATGTGCAAAATGTTCATTATTGTATCCTATATAGAGCATATTTATTAGTAATTGATAAATGTCTTATTTGGATGTGTCTATAAAATTCTTATATGCGTGTTAGACTAACTAGAGTTATACATTTATGAATCATGCATATGAAGATATTGAATTATGAATTTGGACTAATTATGTTTATTTTAAGTGAGTAATACTTTGTAGGATAGTTCAAGTACCAAGAGTGAATATTGTAACAAGAAAGTAAAAGATCCTAATTATGCTTAACTCAAGAAGAATGACAATGATAAGATGCTCCAAGCATTTGCAAGATTTGAAGAGAAGAAATTTGTGAAAGCTTGAATTACATCAAGAAGCCTAAGGACTAGAATTGATATATTTTCTTTTTAGGCTTTCTCCTATTTATAGATAGAGGGTTTACAAGAAAAGAGTTCAAATATGTTTTTAAATTTTTAAAAATGATTCTTACATGCTAAAATGCCCAAGAAACATGTTTTGAAAAGCTAGTCATCTAGTCATGCTAGGAGTTCAAAACTATGAAAAATAGTCAAGTTTGAGTTTTGAAAAGCTGACATTTAGTTACTGTTTTGATCATAACTTTCAAAATATTGATTTTTGTTGTGAAACTTATTTCATTTGAAAATAGACTCAAAGATCTTTCCAATGAGTCATCATTTTCTTCAAACGGATAAGAAATGAAGAAGTTATGACCATTTAAAATCAGTATTCGAAACTAAAGGCCATGTAATCGATTACACTTGCCTTGTAATCGATTATAACTCTGGCAAAGGCTTTGTAATTGATTACATGAGGCTTGTAATTGATTACATCCTACCCATAAACGCTCATAACGGCTATAAACGGCTAGTTTTCATTAAAAAAATCATTTCTAAACACTACTAACGACTATTTTATCATTTGAGCTCTATATATAAGTGATATTTGAAGTTTTTACAACTCTTGAACACTTGATTTGATCCTTGAATTATCAAAATCATATTTTGAGTTATTTATTATAAAATCCTTCTATTCCTTTGTTCTTTAAGTTGTATATATACTCTTGTGAGAGTTTCTAATCTTTCTTTTCATTTTGAAATCATTGTAAGAGGATGAGGTATTCCTCAAAAGAGAAAATGGTGAAGTATCCCTTGTAGTGAGGCTCAAACACAAAGGGCGAGGTATCCCAAAGGTATTGTGAGTGCTCTTGAATGTAAAAGTTTTTTCAAGCACCTGTGAAGCTTGAAGAGTTAGAGCCTCTAGCACAAGGGTGAGGTATCTCAAGGTATGAAGAGTGTTCTTGTTTGTACAAATGTTTTCCTAGCACTTGTGAAGTCTAGGAGATAGTGAAGAAAATCTCAAGTTAAGTTTGGGGACTGGATGTAGGCCACAAGTGGTTGGTGGCTGAACCAAGATAAATTCTTGAGTTTGATTCTCTCTTGTTTACACTCTTTAATTTCAGTATTTGGTGTAGTATATTTATCTATTGCATATCTTGTCATCTTGATGTTTTGATTCTAAGAACTTGATATCTAGCTTATTTTCTTGATTTATCCCATAACCCAAGTTGTATTTGAATAATCTATAATAGTTGTATCTGTGTTAGACTTATTCTGCTGCATGTGTTAATTAAAAAATATGAAAATGCATAATTTCTCAAAGTTGCTCTGAAAATTTGTAATCACCCAATTCACCTCCCTCTTAGGTGATGGTTGCCATGACTAATAAGTGGTATCAGAGTTTTGTACTCTGTTGAAAGTTTAACTGCTTAAAGTTAAAGATCGTTGTTTATTGGTAACCATTGAAAACTTTTCAAAATGGAAGGTTTTGAAATTGATAAACCACCATTCTTTGATGGTATGCATTTTGTTTATTGGAAATCTAGAATGGAGTTTCATATGCAATCTATTGATTTGGATTTGTGAGATATTGTACTTGATGGATTATCTTCTAAACCAAACAAGATTGGAATGCTTATGATAAGAAATATTTTTCTTTAAACATTAGAGCTATGCAAATTTTGAGAAGTGGTTTGAATGATAGCGCTTATGCTAAAATTAAGAGTTGCTCTAGTGCTAAAGATATATGATATGCTCTTGATACTATCCATCTTGCTAAAATGATTTTTTGCAAAAAGTTGTATATAGAGAGCAAGAAGAGCAAAAGCATTTAGAGGAACACAATATTGAAAAATATCCTCAAGAAGATGTTCTTGAATCCTTAACGGACAACAATGAGGAAGATGGTGATTCCCTTAAAGTATGCTAGAAATTGAGACTACTTCCTATATGACTAAAAAGGACTTTGAGGTAAATAATGCTAAACTAGATTGTAGTCCTTCCTATTATGAGCTACAATGTGCATATGATGAATTGTATGATGGATTGTTATTTTTAGAAAAGAAAAATTTATTTTGTTTAGAAAACATTTCCTCTATTGAAAATGAAATTGAGACTTTGAAAAATGAATATACTTTTCTTGATGATGAAATGCCTTTGAAATGTGAAAGCTCAACTTCTTGTGAAAAGTGCATTGATTTAGAAAATCAAGTTGAGGACTTATCTTTCAAATTTGCTAAAGGTAATGATTATAATTGCTCACATTCTATGCTTGTTAATGAGAATAAAATTAACATTATTCCACATGAAAACTCAAGCAAGGCTTATGGCAGAAATAGTATAGAATGTAATAACAACAAAAAGGCTTATAAGTTTTCCAAAAATGATCTTCAAATGACCAAACTATCATTAAATTCAATTGTTTACAATTTTTGTAGTCATCTATGACATATTTCTTATTTATGCAATTATAGAAGAAATATTTATATGACAAATAGTATAGTATGAGTTCTTAAAGATTTTAAAGGCCCTAGTACTAACATTCAAGGATCCAAGATGAAGTGGGTACCAAAATGTTCTCCTAGTGTTTCAATTATGCAAAAATTTTCTCAAAAGGATGGACTAATTGGTCAAGAGAAAGAGGAATCATCAAGGAGAATGCTTCCAAAGCCCAATGGTAGAAATTTTGGTCAAAAAAGGAAGATGACTTCAACCAAAGCTTCTCAATTACAAAATGTAGAACTTGTAAAGTTCAAGACTCCAAAAGAGAAGCAATAGGTAAGAAAAAAAATATTTCCTTGATTATCAAGTGGCCAAGTATCAAAAGTTTTTACTTGAATTGAGTATAAAACTTTTAAAAATGAATTTGTAAAGTAAAAACAAATATTAAAACTTAATAAATAAATGGATCAGTGAATAAGAAGAAAAGAAACAACAAGAATACGAAAAATAAATGTATCATAGCTCATCAAATTATCAAATCTTGCATAAAATAAAGAGATTCTACAATGCCTAGTATTTATTTGTTATATTTTGAATTGTCTATATATCATCAAAACAAAAGCGAGATTTTTCACTATGTATACAAGTTTCAATAGGTGCTTCAATTTACATACTTTTCACAAAAGGGAAATCTTTATGATAGCATAAATGGATTAATACCTCAATATACAAACTTGAGGGGATTCAAAATTGGTGGATATAGAAGAAAAAAGTAAATGTTAAGAGAAACTCATTAGAGCAAATAATACAAATTGAAGTACTAACTGGATTCTACAGAAATATCTCAAAGTTTTTAATTGAAAAACTTCTCCAAGAGTGACAAAAAGATAAAAAGAAGGATAAAATATTTTCAAGAGTTGAGAACAAGTGAAAATAATTCAGAGTGTTAGGCACCTACGTGACCCAAGGCTCCTAATAAAAAACTTTTTGAAGAAATAGTCTTGGGTATATTAAAACTCATTTAAATCGAATTAAAATCATGTTTATTTGGAGAAGTAGAGAGTTGTGTAAGCTTAACGTGTTTATTCGAATAGCCTTAAGTTGTGCTATTCGAATAACATTGTTCATGAAAATGTCTTTACATATGAAAAAGTTATGCTCGATATGGGTTATTCTAATAAACGTGTGTTTTATTGGTAATAACATTATTAAAAAAAGTTGTGACCAAAGGTTTTATTCAAAATAACACATTCATAAGTTATAATCGCATAATTCATTTATAAAAATGTTTAAAACTCATTTATCCAAATACTTATCTTTGGAAAACAAAAAGTTATAGGGTTTATTCAAATAGAATATGTTCATATCTTGAATAAAACAATAATTAATTCAGTTTTGGAGAAATCTTGTTTTAAAGACTTCAAGTTTCTTTTAAAACAAATTTTATCTTTTCTTTCAAAAACAGAGAGATATCATGAAGTCAATTCTTAATTTACAAAAGATCCTAAATCCTAAAGCTATTATTATATAAACTTGGACTTGAATTTCCATCATCTTCATTTAGTCTAACATGATTTGTTATCATCAAAACAAGTCTTCCAAGGCATATGTTCAAACACATTCTCCCCTTTTTGATGATGACAAACTATCAATAAAAAAACCATATAATTGATTTCAAAGAGGTATAAAAGCTTACTCCATTCTTTTAATTATAAGAGGTAATGTATATAATATGGTACACTCCCCTTTCATTTTGAATCAATCTATTTTAAGTTTACTTATCTTTTCTCAATTAAATTTAAAATTGCTAACCTATTTTGTCAAAGAACTTTTAGAGTAAGTCCCATAAATGTGATATTCAAGTATAACCATAAAAGAGAACCATAAAAGCATAAAGAGAAGAGTTGAATGGTGAATAGATCATCGAGGAACTTTTATATATTCATTAACCAAAAAGGATGCATTGAAAAAAAGCCGAAATAAATAACACAAAGGCAAAAAGAAGATCCTAAGAACATAAATTCTAAAAATAAGTATCTCGGAGGCGGTGGTAAAGAAGCTATTGTAGTATTTTATGAAGCAGATGGAGGGTATGAACCTCACGTTCAACAATTGATTCTATAAAAGAATTAGAATGTATGTTCCATGAGAAATAGGCTTAGCATTGTCATGCAAGGTGGCCATGATTGGATATTAACTGGAGCTAATTTTGTCAGGTGCATCATAAGGTGGTTGATGTTAGCTCATCATGGTTTAATCATCCTATAGCATACCTCATCTAGGTACATGATTGATATCTATGATTTGGATCATCTTTATTTCTGCGCAAGGTGTGGTATAACATTGTGATGAGAAGGCATGACTCTTCAGTCTCCAAACACGAGGATACTTGGTTGATAAAAAATTTTTTGAAGCAGAATCTCTTATATAGGTAAAAGATTTTTCTTTTCCATATCCTCTCATCATGTGTTTCATAATAAACAAGACCTTAAAAGTGACCATTCTTCGGGATCCTGAAATGCCATCTTGACTAAGATTGGAAATCACAGGGTGCCGATATGTGAGCTAAAAATATAGTACTTTCTTCATTGCTTTGAAAATTTTTATTAAATCTTGAGAGAATGTTTAGAGAACGTTTCTAAATAGGTCCTATTTTGCACCGAAATGTTGAACTCCTCAAGGAACCATCTTATCATCTTCAAGATACGCCGTGAACTCTTTAAAGTATTTTATTTTCTCAAGACTCTTGTTCAATAAGAATCAAAATGGAGATTATAAATGTTCTTTTGAGAGAAGGTTTGGCCATCAAATGTAGTTTTTATATAAAACATCTTCACCCTTCTAAAATACTTTTGAAAATGTAATGTGTACTTATAAAATTCGATTTTGAAAGGGAGAAAGTCTTAAAATGATTTTTGTTTGATGGATTAGGAGAGGTAAGTATCTTTTTGTCTTACTTTACTTTATGGTAATGTGCTTAGCATGGTGCTTTCGACATGGATAGAGCCTTTATTCATGGATTGTTGCTAATGAGGAGAGCCTAGCTCTTAAGTTGTGGGTTATATCTCGGAGGAGGAGGCTTACATTGATTGGAGATTTGACAAAAAGAAAGTTTTATTGCGGGAAGATGGTGGAAATGTTGATATAAAAATATGAGGAAGATTCATGAATAATATTTGATATCTTGAAAAAAGTCAAGGCAGAGGTTATATATTTAAAGAATTATATGTTTATTCGAATAAGGGAGGTTTGTTTTGAATAACTTGAAAGAAATTTTTGGTTTTGATTATCCTAGAGAATTTTTTTATTCAATGAGTTTTCTATTCGAATAGATTATAGGGGAGAGCAAATTATATTTTTTGGCAATCTAACAGATTGATGTCGAATAACTATATGGGAAAATTAGAAAGAAAAATATGTTCTTGTACTTATTGCTTGATAAGGCTTAATGAATATCTATTCTTCTATATTGTTTAATATATTTTTCTTTGGTGATTAGTCAATAAAAAAAGGGCAAAGACTAAAATTGATCTTTGCCTCTGGTAATGATTTAATGTGAAAAGATTTATTGATGACAACAAATGCATTATCAAAATAATATTGATTAACTACAAAGATTTATTCAAATAGATTATGTTAGATAAAGCTAATATCAACACATCTTTTTATATTTCATATAAAAATCATTTTATTCGAATAAAACTCTTTTATAGAATAAAACTAACAAAAATATGTTATATGAGTTGAATTCAAGACAAATAATATTCATGTGATTTAAAGATTAAAGAGAGATAATATTGCAATAAAACATGCAATCATATATTGGATTGATCAATTATGCCCATATTCTCCTAGTAATTGAAAAATGTCTTATTTGAATGGGTTTATGAAATATCTTATATGTATGTTAGATGTTTCAAGTTATACATTAAGAATGAATCATGCTTTTTGAAAATGATTGAATTATAAATTTGATGACTATCTCTATATGCTTTTTTAAGTGAGTAATATGTAGAAGTGAGATTCTTAGAGATATTTATTGTAACAAGAAAGTAAAAGATCCTTAAACATGTCGAGAATAGATCTGAAAGTCATATATCACCGACTAGTCCTAAAAATGTTGCTTTATCCATAGGATTTGAGAAGACAACAACTCGAGGACAATATAGGAAAGCAATGATGGAAGAAACAAAATGTATCCTAGAAGCCCTATGCCAAGAAACTAAAGAATACCACGCAAGTTATCCAACGTGGTAATGGTTTCTATCCAATTTGCAAATAGAAAATATAGAAGTGAATAACCTATAGGCTTCACAAACTTTAAGGTACCGCAAGCCCATTTGAGAAGTTCTACTAGATATTTCATTATATAGACAAATTGGTAGATGAGATCGAGTTACAATATTTAGCACATAGATGCATACAGGTATAATCAAATCCGCCTATAGCTAGAAGATAAAAGACAGATCGCTCAATCATACCTCTCGAGCGTTATTTCTACTAATTTACCTCATTCATCTTTGAAGAAACTAGTAAGAAGTACAAATTGGAGTAGCCTTTAATAGACAAGGTTTTTGATGATCAAATAGGATGGAACATTGAATTGTATGTAAACAATATGGTAGAAAAAATGCCACATGAGCAAGACCATTGCAAGGACTTAGAAGAAATCTTTGCTCAAATATACAAGTTTAGAATGTGCCTTAATATGGAGAAATACGCCTTTTTGGAGGCAGGGATTCATTAGTAGCACCAAAAATAATATCATCCATATTTTTATTTTTAAATCAAACCCAGATAAGTGTCAAGCCATAATCAACATGAAAAACCTAGCTTCGGTGAAGGATGTGCAGCAGTTAGTTGGAAGAATTATAGCCTTATCCAGCTTTCTCTCAAGATCTGTAGATAAATCCCTCTCATTCTTCAAATGCCTAAAAAAGCTAGAAAATTTTAAGACCTCAAAATGCGAATTGGTCTTCCAGAAACTTAAACAATTCCCAACCTCCCCATCGAGTCTAACAAGGCCAAACCTAGGAGACATATTACTCCTTTATCTATCAATTTTAGAGAAAGCATTAAGCTCCGTACTTGTAAAAGTAGGCAAGGAGCAACAAACGGTCTACTTCATTAGCAAGGATTTTCAAAGGCTGCAAACGAGGTACTAGAAAATTAAGAATTTGGCTTTGCACTAGTGACTACAGCAAGACGACTACGCCCATATTTTTAGAGTCACATAATCGTTGTCAAAATTGACCAACCAATCAAGTAGGTGTTGAAGGAGCCAGAACTAGCAGGGCGGATGATAGCATGGTCCATCGAGCTATCTGAGCATGACATCAATTACCATGCCTGAGGGCCCATTAAATCACAGTTCTTATCTTACATCCTATTGGAGCTAATAGACACCACCTCAATAAAGGCAGAACTAGGAACATGGGTACTATGTGTTGATGGCGCGTCAAACCTAAAAGGGAGTGGAACTGGTATCATAGTAGAAGGCCTTGAGGGAATAGTCATAGAACAATCATTATAATTTGGGTTCATAGGAAGTAACAATCAAGTAGAATACGAGGCATTGGTAACAGGAATGTAGCTCGCTCAGGAGACTAGAGCTCAGGATCTTCAGGTGAAGAGCGACTCACAGTTGGCAACAAGCCAAGTCAAAGGGGAGTACCAAATGAAGGAACCTTAGCTAGACTAGTACCTGGGAAAAGTACAATAATTAGCTTCCACCTTTCAAAGCTTTTTAGTAGACCACATCACTAAAAGTTAAAAATCAAGGGCAGATCTTCTTTCCAAGTTAGCAAGCACCAAAGGTTTGGGGAATAATAGAACTGTCATTCAAGAAACTCTTGAGGAGCCAAGCATACTCAGAAGGGAGGTCATGAAAATTCAAGAAGACGAAAGCTCATAGCGATACTCAATAATTAACTACTTGTAGGAAGATGTCCTATCCAAAAAGCCAAAGAAAGCCCATAAGATCAGAAGAACAACAAGTATTTATGTCCTTATCAAGGATGAGTTATACAAAAGAGGATTCTCATCACCACTACAAAAGTGCTTGGACAAAGAGCGGGCAAGTTATGTCATGGCAGGGGTTCATGAAGGGATCTACGGTAATCATACAGGTGGAGGGTCAATGGCAGCAAAGATCCTTAGATCAGGGTATTTTTTACCTTCTCTAAAAGTAGACTATATCAAGTATGTCAAAAAGTGTGTCAAATATAATGTGTAAAATTCACATATTTTATACTTGTTTAAACATGAATTTGAGTGCTTTGATATAAGAATTATATGTCATTTATTCATAATATTAAGTAAATTTTAGGCCCACTAAATTAAATGTGTTTTTATTGTGTTTTGTAGGAATTTAAGGGACTTTGTGGTATTCTAAGCATGGTTGATAAAATCCTGGTGAAGATCATATGGGTATTGTTGTAGTGTTTTGAGCATAACTTTTGCTATAGATCTCAAATTGAGATGGCCTTGGTGTCTATGGAAAGATGAGAAAAATTACTACAATTTTCATGAAGACGTAGAAACCCAACTCATGCATTAAGAAGGTGAAAAATTGTGTACAAAGTGGCTAACAAAGTTTGACCAAGTCAACTAGCATTCATAAATTTTAAAGATCAAGTTAGATTCTTAATAGGAGTGCAAGTGATCTTTGCTTTGTAAACAGGTGTCTCTGAAATTAATGCAAGGATCTCAAGGAAAGTTTCCTAATCTTAGAAGAATATTTGTTTCCTAATTTATATGGATTTAATAAGAAGAAAATAGGAAATAAGACATTTGATCAAAGATTAATTAAGGAAAGGATTACTATCAAATCTATCTCAGTAAAATTGGCATAAGTTTCTCTACAAGTATTTGATTTTCTTGATTTTGGTGACATTTGAAAGTTAAGAAAAAGATATACAAATATTATGTTGGCAACTTTCCTTAATTAAGCTACCATTAATGCGAGACGTGCATCCCAAGTAACAGCAAAGTAAGGCTTGACTTAATTTGCCATAAATTCCTTAAATTATTATAAATAGAGGGCAAAACCATGGATTTGAGAGCAGCAGCAAAGGAAAGGAGTTCACTTTGAAGGATAAGAAGAGTTCACCATTGAAGACTTCCAAGATCTTTCTCTTCTAGGATTTTTTTCATGATAGTTCTTCTACTCCTTTATTTGTTTTGTACTTCTTAGGCCATGAGTGGCTAAATTTTTCTCTTGCTAAAGTGAAGAAGTAACTTAGTTATAATGATAATGTATTTGGATTTGTTAAATGTAATTTAAGTTTCTTTTTATTCAATTGAGTGTTTATCATTATTCTTAATGTTTTTGTGAATTGATCACTCATAAATTGATCTTGTAGATTATGTTAGAAATTAGAAAATTTGTGTATGACTGAGACCATATGATAAATATCATGATCTTAACTATCTAGGAATAGAAGTTATTGATTGTGTGAGTTTTACTTGAGATTCCATAAATTGCATAAAGCCTTTAATTTTGAAATTCAATTAAGGGATTAATTGGATTTTAAAATTAAAGAGGATTAATACCCTAAGGAATTAAGTATTAGTTAAATTAGGGAATCTTTCATTAATTGATTAATTAAAACTTAATTAGGTTATAATCCTAAATACTAGTTAGAAAAACTGAGTAAAATCGGATCTCTAATATATTTATCATTGTTTGTTTATACCTTAATTTGTTATCGTGCTTTCTTTACTGTTTTTAATTTATATGTTTTTATCTTGTTTTGCTTTTACTTTAATTACTTCTTTTTTTCCCTTTGAACTCTCTTTGAATCAAATCTTTGCCTAGATAGTAATTGGATTAGTGAGGTAGTAATTAGAAACTCAATCTCCATGGAATTGATACTTTCTTATTACTTTATTATTTTTGTGATTTAGTACACTTGTCAAATTTCTCAACAAAATGCCAATGATTCGCCAACTTGCACCAAGCCCCATCAGAAAATCTTCATAGTTCCAGTAATGCGTGGCCCTTCTCGCGGTGGGGAGTCGACCTACTTGGACCATTTCCCCCCACTACCACGCAACAAAAATACCTCATTTTGGCAATCGATTACTTCATAAAATGGATTGATGCGGAGCCCTTAGCTCGAATAAATGCCTCAAATGCAGAATATTTCATTTGGAGGAACATTATTTGCAGATATAGGTTATCGCACTCGCTTGTAACAGACAACGAGACTCAGTTCACCAATGAATAGTGCAAAAAATTTTGTGAGACTCGGCATCAACCAATGTTTTACCTCGGTTGAGCACCCATAGGAGAATGATGAAGCAGAATCTGCAAATAAAGTCATATTATCAAGAATTAGAAAAAGACTCAAGCAAGTAAAAGGTAGATGGGCAGAAGACTTCAGAGCGTCTTATGGGCCTACCATACCACCCGTCAAACTTCAACAGGGGAAACAACCTTGAGGTTGATGTACGAAGTTGAAGCCATGATTCTGGTTGAAGTAGGTGAACCAAGTTGGAGAAGAATAAGCTTCGACAAAAACTAGAACTCAGAGCAGCAGCAAGCAAAGCTGGACATAATTGAGGAAGCTTGGGAGATAGCATAGATCAGGCTAGAAGTAGTGAAACGAAGGGCGGAAAGATGGTACGACAAGAAGGTCGTACCTAGAACATTGCAGGAAGGAGACGTTGTTCTCAGGAAAGTCGAAATCCACGAAAATCCCCTTGGAGAAGGAAAACTAACAACAAATTGGAAAGGGTCATACCGGGTGAAAAAGACCTTGGGAAAGGAGCTTATAAGCTAGAAGAAATAGATCAGAAGATTGTTCCCCGGACTTGGCACACGATCGACCAACCTCCGCAGGCCCTATATGTTTAAAGAAAAATTTATGTAAAAAAGTAAAATATGTACTATTTTTCCTACATTGGAATTTTTTTCCACTGAGTTTTTTCCTAATGAGGTTTTAACGACGCATATCATGGTTAGGAAAATCAATAAAAAGAACTTTTTCAGTATCGGTATGTTCCTTATAATTCTATACTCTCTTCTTCTCTAATTCCGGATCAACCACGAATGTGGGGTATTCACCCCGTCCTTCTCCACGAGGCCAACCAAGAATCTGTGGTATTCACCCTGACCATCTCCACAAGGCCAACTGAGAATATGGGGTATTCACCCCATCAAACCTCACCAAATCAGCAACGTTGTGGTCATAATAACAATGTGAGCATGATAAGTAACAAATGCCTATGATCTAGTTATGCTTCTGATTGTTTATTTTTGGAGATTCTGCAACATTGTTTTAATATTGTCTGGAGTTAAATTACTTGTAATTTGACCGTTAGTATAATGGGTATTCCAAAAGCTCCCAAATAAAAGTTCAAAATGAGTTTTATTTTACCCTTAGGCTTTAGAAAGTTTGGTCTAAAAATATATAATAGCCTAAAGGCTAGGCAAAGCAAGAAGTACTCATATAATTCCAAACATCATCTCACTACATAAAAAAACCAAGTAAGCAACAAAAAAGACAACACCCTCTAAAGACAGAAGCTCGGAAGCACTCCAGCAGAAATCAAAAGAGATAAAAGAGAGCCGTCTGGTCACATAAGTCACCAAATAAACTCCTTCAAGATCAAAGCGGGGGCACGGACCTCGCTACCTCGGAGCCTCACCTCCAAAGGAAGTAATCTCATTCCAAACATCGTCCAAGTAGAACTTAAGGTAAAAATGGGAAAAGAAGCAATAAAGAAGATACAAGAACTGCAACATCACTTCATATAAAAAAGAAGAAAGAACTCTCAAAGGAAATAAACGACCCCTAAAAAAGGCATATCATGGCTTATAAGAGCAAAGCATTCACAAACCATTGTAAACAAAGAGGAAACAAGAAAGAAAAGCCAGTGGTTAACAGAAACAATCCCACAGCTAAGGCATTTATAGGCAAAACATAATTAACTCTTACACAAATAGTCATCAATTATGGGCAAAGATAATTAAAACGAACCAAATACATAATTAAAGAGTAGTAGTTTCCAAAACAAATAAGTACAAACTTAACAACGAAGTTCGAGGCCATCCCAAACTTAACAAAAACTTAAAAACAACAAACTTAACATAATTACATAAAAACGCTAAGACCTTGTATCCTTGGTGGGACCACTTTGAGCAGTAACTTCCTGAGCAATAACAACAGTTTCTGGGTCCAGCACTGGCAAAACAACAGCATCTAAGAATAGAGTTGTCCGAGTCTCTGAATCACCAACTGAAGTGATGCCATCCTTACCTCCTGGCTCCCCTTCGTACCCTGAATCCTCTTCTAACCCGGCATCAGTATCCACCAACACTCTGTCCTTAAGAACCCACCAAGGACCAGCTCAGTCAACCGAGATATCGGGGTACCAGAGCTTTACATGCCCAAGGGCCCGGGCATAACCGGCTTCAAACTGAACCATAAGGTTATCCACAGTTGCACTTTCTCCGTCTCCTAAGAAGAACGTTCAACTCACAACAGATCTCTAGCCCTCTTTGCAGAAAGCTCAACCTCATTCTTCAAGTCATCGCGAGCCTTCTCAGAATCAACAAGTTTTTCCTTCGTTTTTTCTAGCCCCAAAGAAAGCTCTTTCACTTGGGAAGACAAAGGACGAAGGTTTTCAACTTCAGCCAACAAACTATCCACTTGAGTTTGTAACTCGGAAACATGACCCCAGAGATTGCTAACCTCATTATCATGATCTTTTTTCTGTATAGAACTTTTTTCCTGCCACGACGCATCCAAATTCCAAACCATTCAGCCGAGCAGTCATACCACGAATCTCCCGTTCTGAATAATTGAGCATACTAGCGTGTTGAATAGCTTGGACTTCCATCGCGCGTATAAGGGCCAAAATCCCAACTGAGTCGAATTTCTCTTTATCAGCATCAAGAACAAGGTGGGCATTGATATAAGTATAGTGCCCTCAACGAGTATCCCACAAAGACCTTGGCGTTGACTCTGCATCACCCTCAAATTCCTTCAAAACTCGCTTAGCATCAACCAATAACGCATCAGGAAAAATGGAGTCAGGTTCTTGACCTCCCGAGGGACGAGTACCAGCCGAAGTAACTACCAAATGAGACTATTAGCAGGTAGAGGGCGAATCAACAAGTTCGGCGAAGGGCTCAGAGCTCGGGGAACCCAATGAGAATAAGAACCAGATCTAGAGTCAGATGAGGTTCTTCAGGGTGAGGCCTTTTTGTTGGAACCCTAGATCCAGCATCGTTACTCTAACCATGCTCAGCATCAACAACAGTCAGAGCCGTCCTTTCCAAAGGACGCTTCTGTTGTTTGCAAAGAGTGTCCAAGTCAAGTGCAAGAGTTGACATTTGAATGTTTCTCCTGAAAAAGAAAAAGGAAACATGCATTTAAAATAATAGTAATAATAATTTTTGACACATGCAAGCAACAAGACAAAATAGGCAACAAAGCACTTATGAAAAAACTTTTCTAAGCTCTTATCCGAAATTGGACACCGAAGTATATCCCGACAGTACAATGGTTGTAGTCTCAACAGCCTTATATTGGGATGGTAATTTTACCCGCCTCGTAAGACTACGCGGGTAATATCTATGATGGAGGTAGTAATATCCATCAAATTTTTCTGTCTTGTTTAGATTATCTCCGTTTAATAAACGGACGTGCGGAGGTGGTTTCTCCGCACTGCATGCATCGCAAAAATTTTATATAAATATTTTATATAAAATTATTAAAAAACTTAATTATATAAATTAAAATATTGTAAAGTTATATAAATTAAAAGTATTTTAAATGTTTGATATTATTTTTAAATTAAGTTGTGTTAGACAAATTTTAAAAAATTATAGTATTATACTTTTTTTTCATTTTTTATTTTTTTATTTTGATTTTTTTAATTTTTTTTTATAATTTAAACGCGAATATCCACAGATAATTCGCTTACTGGGAGAAAGACAAGCACTCGCACGAATATGGAGGCGGGGCGGGAGGATATTATTCGCGAGAGCGGGGACGGGGCTACTATCCGCCGTTGCCATCCCTAGCCTTATCATATTATCTTGATCAACAACAGTAAACTAGGTAGGACAAACGTCGTGAGGTTGTCACCGATCAATATCCCATCGAAAAGGAAACTTAAGAGCACCGAGCACCATTCTGATTCAAAAAGAGCGGAAGCCCTCCAACATTCACACGAATCTTAAAGAAACAGTTTTTAAAATTCTTATAGGAACACTTGAAAACCTGCAGCAACTTCTTATCTCCAAACCCTAGAAAAAAAAAAAGCAGCCTTATCTTCCCACTCCTATTCGTCTTAAAAATGAAAAAGAACATCTGTGGGGTTGCTCCGAAGCCTAGATAGTCGCATAGATCCCAGAAAAACCTGATAAAGGTCCAGCTGTTCGGATGAAGCTGTGATGGAGAAACACCCATTTCAAACAAAACCCCTGCCTCGAAATAAGAAAAAGGGAAGGCCACCTTGAGGTGGGTAAGAAAGGTCTTATACATAAAAAAGCGATGTTCGCCTGGATCACCATGAAGACGATCTTTAGCCACACAACACTTAAAAGGAACTTTTCTAAAAGATCACGAATGCAACCATGTTGAGAGAGAAGAAGACCTTCGCGCACTTGGATTAGTTCAATATCAAGAAAGTAATGAAGAAAATCAAGATATTTGAGGAAAAATCTTGTAGATAATTCAGTTATAAATAGTTATAAAAATTTTGGTTGGCTGCCAGTCAATAAAAGATCATCTACATATACCAGAAGAAAGGCTTGGACACCATCTTTATTGTAAATAAACAAAGAAGTATCACTAAGACTGGTTTTAAACCCATAAGCCAGAACAAATGCCTTGAGAGAGTCATGCCAAGCACGGGGTGCTTGTCTCAAACCATAAATCGCCTTTCTTAATTTGTAAACATGATTAGGAAACTCATTGTGAACAAAACCTGGTGGCTGTTGCATGTATACATCTTCAACTAGAGTGCCTTGTAAAAAGACTTTGTTAACATCAAGTTGATGCATAGACCAACCACGGCTAAGTGAGACTGTAAGAACCACTTTAATTGTTTGAGGCTTGACAACCGGAGAGAAAGTTTCCTTGAAATCAAGACCGAGTGTTTGAGTAAATCCTTTTGCAACAAGCCTAGCTTTGTATCTAGCTATGCTACCATCAGGATTTCTCTTGATTCTAAATAACCACTTGCAACCAACCAGATTTTTAGACTCCTCTCTTGGAATCAAAATCCAGGTACCATTATTCAACAAAGCATCAAATTCTTCTGAGCAGGCTTGTCTCCAATGAGGAACTTTAAGAGCTTGTGTCACAATTGATGGTTCAAGATTCTCAGGTAGGTCATGCTTGGTGGCAGCCAGGATTTTCTTTGGTTTGAAAATGTTGTTTTGAGACCTGGTAATCATATGGTGACTTCGAGAAAGATTAGTGGAAATGGAAGTGTGTAATGGAAGAGGGGAAGAATTATTACCTGATTGTATTTTGGTGAAGAATTAGAGTTCTGATCAGGAACCACTGCAAGGTCCATTCGGGTGTTGGAGGGATAGAAATCACGAGTAGAGGAATAAGGCACAATGGCGGTAGATGATGGTGCAGGGTTGAAAGGTATAATGACAGGAAGGGTGGACTCAAGTAGAAGGAATGAGAGTAGATGGTGTAGAAGATTGAGTAAGAGACTGATATGGAAATGAATTTTCAATAAAATTCACATGTCTAGAGACATATATGCGGCTGGATAAAGGTTCAAGACAGAGGCAAGCATGATGTGAGTGAGAATATCCCAGGAAAATACAAAGAAGAGATCTAGATTGAAGGTTATTTTTGGTGTAAGGCCGCAGCCATGGAAAACACAAGCAGCCAAAGGAATGAAGTTTATTATAATCAGGAGTTCTGTGAAACAAAATTTCAAATGGGGATTTCATTTTTATTGTTGGAGTAGGCATCCTGTTAATTAAATAAGTTCTTTGTAAGAAAAGCATAGGACCAAAATTTGGCTGGTAAGTTGGCATGATGTAGCAGTGCACGACCTGTTTCTACAATATGTCTATGCCTTCTTTCAACAGTACCATTAACTTCAGGAGTATGAGGAGGAGTAGTCAAATGAGAAATACCATGTGTAGCCAGAAAAGATTTCATCTTGACAAATTCACCACCATTATCAGAGAAAAAGCAAACAATAGGTAAATTGAAAAATTTCTCAACAATGGACTTAAATTGAATAAAAATGGAAAATACATCTGACTTATTTTTCATTGGATAGATCCATACATATTTTGAAAAATGATCAACAAAAATCAAATAATAGAAGTAACCATCTAAAGATCTAACAGGAGATGGTCCCCAAACATCTGAATAAATGAGCTCCAAAGGTTTGCTACTAATAAGATGATGATCCGAGAATGGTAGCTTGTGACTCTTAGCACAATGACAGGAACTACATTCATGTGATGAGGGAAACTTTATTGGAATATGATGGCTATCTGTCAGATGTTTAATTATTTTGTAGGAAGGATGACCAAGTTTATGATGCCATGTTGAGACAGATTGAAGACTGGTGGTGAGAGCTTGAGGAGTAGCAGAGGTGGTGAAGGTAGATGGTAGATGATAGAGATCTTGCTTAAGTGGTCCTTGCAGTAGAGCCTAGCCCGACTTCAAATCCTTCATAATAAAACAATGAGGAAAGAGTTCAACAGAATAATGATTAGTTTGACACAATTTAGAAACTAACAAAAGATTGGACTGAATATTAGGAACACATAAGACTTGATTGAGATAAAGTGGCTTAGTGGTTGTGTGTATAGAAGAGTGACCAATATGTGTAATATTCAAACCTGTGCCATCACCAACCATGACCTGATCAGACCCTGGATAAGAATTAGCTAAGGTCAGCTGTTGAAGATCCTGTGTGACATGATGAGAAGCTCCAGTATCCATAATCCAACTAGAATTCTGCACGGCAGGCTGATGATTTGCCATATTAACCGAAGGTCTAGTTCCATTTCTCTTAGGATAGCCATTAATTTTATAACACTTCCTTGCAACATGACCAGGTTTGTCACAGAATTGACAAACTACCAGATTAGCAGGATTTGAAGCAAAGGAAGAGGTGTGGCCATTAAACTGAGATCTGTAACGTGGTTGGCCTTTGTGATGGGTGACTGCATTGGCTGTAGCAACTAATGGATCAGAAGTAGGATTGCTTTCACGAGATAGGATTGTTTCAAAATCCATAAGTTTCTCATGAAGTTCAGCATAAGTGATAGGTGTCTCTCTGCTGCGGAGAGCTACTGAGATTTCTTTATATTCAACACTCAAGCCATTCAAAGTGCGAATAACCAGATCAATACTTTCAAAAGGATGATCAATGATAGAGAGTTCATCAGAGATAGCTTTAATACCTTGAAGATAGGTAGCCATAGATTGAGTACCTTTAGTAAAAGTAGAAATACGCTGCTTTAAAGCCATGATGCGGACTCTTGATCTACCAGCATACATGGTTTTGAGAATATCCGTGCCTGTTTAGCGCTTGTTACAGGTCGAGATAAGTAACCATCAAGTTGCAGCCACAGAGGAGACAATGCCATGCAAAATTAGCTGATCTTGACGAACCCAATGAGTAAAAGCAGGATTGATAGCAGTAGCATTGTTCACCAACTGTTTGGAGGGGCATGGTGTGCTGCCATTAATATAGCCCATAAGATCATAACCTTGTAAGAGAGAAAGAAACTGAAGACGCCAGGGGTAATTGTCACCATCAAGTTTGATGTACAGTTGAGAACCAACATTGAGAGCAACTAGTTTATCAATGGAACTAGAGGGAGTGTTGGTTGGAGAATTTTCGATTCTTGCCGAGGTTAAGGAACTCATGATGAAAAATTAGGATCGAAAAAAAATTACCGTTAAGTCAGTATAGCTCGATTACCATAAAAGGATTCTATTATTTCGTGAATACAAACATGATACAAGAAATGACCTTTAAATAGATACAAGATGAATTTGAAAATAGTAATCGAAGCCTACAAACTAGAGCCGATATATATATCAGTTACAACTATACAATCTCAGCCAAAGTAACAGCTTGATAACTAGAGAATCTTATCTCTATAACTAAGTCTAGCTGATCCTAAAAGACTAAGCTGGGCTTATCTATTAACACTCCATCTCGTAATCAACATCGGTGCCATTTCTAGTTAACTGGCAAACCGCGGTTGGGAAGCTCTCCAAGGAAAGAAAAATGGAAGGCACATTCAACATATCTTCTGCCAACTCGAGAGATCTAGAAGCTTCAACCATTAATTCTGAAAAATAGGCAGAATCTGAGCCATATGAAAATTTGCTAGAAGAAAGAAGTGAAAACATGGCTAACCAAGACTCCATATCCCTCATCACTGTTTTCGTCCTCTAGAATTTTTCACAAATTATAGAAGAAACCCTAAGACCCCGGTTAAACCTAGGAACAGATGATACTTCCTCAGGAGAATCAGAAAAAAGAGTCAATTTCCCCTACAGTGACTCCCATTCTCTCCAGGGTACAAGGGAGAAATTCTCCCAGAAATTCAACAGAGTCCTCCTCGTTGTCACTCATGACTAAAACATGGCTCACCCAGAAAAACAAAACCTAAACAACAAGAAGAATAGTTCGAATAAGAAATAAAGGAAAAGAAAGAAAGAAACCAATCCACCACAACAAAGGAAACAAACCGAAGAAAAGCAAACACCTGGAATCAAAATATGAGTTTTTTTACTAAATTGTCACTGTTGATAAAATTATTTACCAAATTATCATTTTTTTAAATTATTTACTAAATTATCATTTTTTTGAACTATTTACCAAAATGTCACTCTTTTGAAACTATATACCAAACTGTCACCTTTTTGTCCTACGTGACATTTTTTATTATTATCTGGCCAATCAGGATGCACCAAGTAGGATGGCGCATCTACGTAGGTTGCGCCAAGCGTGTTGGCGCAACCTACGTGGATGCGCCATCCTACTTGGTGCATCCTGGTTGGCCACATCACTGAAAGTGTCACTCTTGTTAGCGCAACCAAACACAATAAGCCAACAAGGGTGGCGTAACTCTAGTATATATATACACTAACCCTTCCCCCTTCCGTGACATTCAAACCATTTTCTAAATTTTCACTATCTCTCTACAAATTTCTTTTCTCTAAATACTCTAAACTCTCTCAACAAACTCAATTCGTACTAGAAGTGGTGTCTCGAATCATTATTTGTGATCAAATTTAGATTGTATTCCTTAATATTATAAGTACCCCTTTCAATAGTTAAATAGTTTATTTATTATTTATTAATTGGTTTTTTATTAGGTTATTGTTAATTATAAATTAATGTTATTATATATTATGTTAGTATTAATTATACATTAATATTTTCATTGTCTAGTAAATAATGAAATGGTAAGATATGTAGTCGAATTGTATGAATTATTATTTTGTACGTAATCAAATAGGATATATTTTTTTCCTTGAGTACTTGACATGATTTAAATTAGTAAATGCAGCTTAATTAAAAATAATCTAGTTTAGGAAGTTTTTTATACATAAAAAACTATATTGAATATTATAATTGATTTTTAATATATTGAATAGATATGGGTAATATATTGTTATACATTGTTATATTAAATAAATATATTTATACATTGTTATATGTCCAATTAATATTGTAATTGATTATTAATATATTAAATAAATATGTGTTGAATTGTTATTGTTTAGAAGTGGAGTTAACATGACAAAACCACTGAATGTGTACATTTACTTCAATGGGAGAATGTATGATGATGAAGAGGGTGTCATGTATCAAGGTCCTCCTCCTAGGCTTATTGTGATCACAGCCAATATGACTTTGGATGGGTTGAAAAATAAGATCCATTCAAAGTTGAGGCTCCAAGCAAGCCAACATGTGTCAAAGGTTATCTATCGGTGTCTGTAATACTTTAATCCATAGAGATGGGTAGGTCTTCCATTAGAAGACGATGATGATGTAAAGTACATGATAGATTCCTTCTGTCAAACTCTGAACATGGCCTCGATGGAGTTGTATGTTGAGGTTGAAACAAATGGGCAGGAAGAGCATGTTGAAGCTCTTGGTGAAACCGAAGCCCAAGTTGGTCCTTCTAATCAAGTTCAGCCATGTAATATGATTGTTATTGGTGGTGCAATGGTTGAAGCTGATAACCCACTTATCAGAGATGTAGTATGGGAGACAAGTGAAGATGAAGAACAAGTAGCTGAGGATGACGATTCAGACACGGACATAGAGGTAGAAAACTTTGATACCGAAGAAAATTGTCAAGTTCCATTGTCAGTTGCTTTTGAATCCATGTTTGTGCCTCCAAGCCGTGAATCTTTGTTTGTGCCACCATGCCCTCAATTTTCTCAAATCAATTGGGATGCATTAAGTAATCCTGATAACTTGCCTAAATTAGATAATTATGGGACTTGGACCATCAATGATGAATTCTATGTTGGCTTGCAATTTCCATCAAAAGATGCCGTGAAGTTAGCCCTCAAACAATATTCGATTCTCAGGCATCAAGAGTACAAGATTGAAGACACTAATTCAAGAAGATTGATTGCTAAGTGCCCTAGTTTTGATGAAGGTTGTAATTGGAGAGTTAGGGCCATACAAAGCAAGAGGTCGGATACGTGGCAGATTACAAAATATAATGGACCTCATAGTTGCGTCAACCTATCTATGTCATTAGATCACCGAAAGTTGGACTCTCGTTTGATCTGCTCTTGCATTTTGGAGTTAGTTAGAATAAAACCCGATGCACCTGTATCCTTAATTGTTGAACGGCTTCGAAGCCGCCAATTTGGTTACCAAGTTTCATATCAAAAAGCTTGGAAGGCAAAACAACTGGCTATTGTGAATGTTTTTGGGGATTGGGACAAATCTTACGAGGTGTTGCCTAGATGGCTAGCAGCCATGAGGAGAGACATGGAAGGCACAGTGGTGGAGTTGCAAGACGAGGAATGTTTTGTGCATAACCGACTCGATCGTTCAAAAAGAGTCTTTTGTCGATTATTCTGGACATTTAGACCATGTATGGCTGGCTTCCGATATTATAAGCCGATTATTCAGATTGATGCCACTCATTTGTATAGCAAATACCGTCATAAGTTGTTGATTGCAACAACTCAAGATGGAGATAGAAAACCTCTGCCTATTGCATTTGCCATTGTGGAAGGAGAAACCAAGGATGCTTGGAGTTGGTTCTTAGCCCACTTGAGATTGCATGTCACCCAATAAGAGGGCTTGTGTTTGATCTCTGATCGACATCGAGACATCTTATAATCAGTAGTAAATGAAAATCTTGGATGGCAGCCTCCGAATGCATATCATGTCTTTTACATATGGCACATTGGTTCCAATTTTAACTCCAAATTTCAGAATAAGGAGTTGAAGAGATTTTTGATTAACACAGGTACTTTAAATTTTCTACTTGTATTCTAATATATGATAATAATAGTTAGGTTATAACACCAACCCAATTCATTTGTTATATCAGGGTATGAACCAATCACAATAAAGTTTGATGCTAGGCTAGATAAGCTGATAGCTACAACGGAGATGGCAAATTGGATTAACGGAATTCCAAAAGAAAAATGGAGTTTGGCATATGATGGTGGCCGCAGATTCGGTCATATGACTACCAATTTGTTAGAATGCATTAACATAGTGTTGAAGGGTAGCAGAAATCTACCTATAACTGCATTGGTTCAATTGACATATATGAAGTTAGTAGAATACTTTGTCAACGTAAAAGACGAGGTAAATTCGAAATTGATGACATATGGGCAGGAATGGAGTGATGACCTATTGAAGCACTGGAGAGTCAACCTGGCAAATACCAGCTCACACCAACTTTGCTGGTACAATAAAGAGAACACAAGGTTCATGGTTGAAGAGGCTTTTAACCCTGTAACACAACAGGGTGGACTTTCTTATACTTTGAACCTGGAAGAAAGGCAGTGTGACTGTGGGGTGTTTTAAGCATTGCATTATCCATGCTCGCATGCGATTGCTGCGTGTGCTTCTATGGCAGTTGACCTATTTCGATTGGCTCATAGGGTTTACAGGATGGAAAGCATTTACAGAGCCTATGAGTTTGATTTTGAACCGGTCCGGGCTGAACCATGGTGGCCTGCAGTTCTTGACACCATTTTGGTGCCACCACGTGCATTACTTAGATCTAAAGGTCGACCAAGATCAATTTGACTCAGGAATGAGATGGATTGGCACGAAGTAGGGCCAGGACAGACGTGTACAAGATGCCATCAACCTGGATATAATTCTCGCACTTGTCGTGCCGGTGAATCGAGTTCCTTGAGGGATGATGGAGTGGGGCCATCAACTGGGGCCATCTAGTTGATCTAGGACTTATTTTCATTTTCAGAATCTTGTATTACCAATAATGTGTATTTTGGAGTTGTATTGTTTTGTGTCACTAATCTATGATGTTGTATTCGCATACTATTCCCCTATATATGTTAGTTGATTCTCATTGTTAACTTCATTTCTTCCATATTATATTTTAGTATAGTTATCATATGGTCATATCATATTTTAGTATACTTCATTCTGCTAATTATTTTTATTTGGCATACAGCTGACAGATGGCATTCCGTGTAAACCCCGGACCAGAGGATGACTCGATTTTGGAGTTGCAGGA
The DNA here is from genome assembly GCA_029884595.1 of Ormosia semicastrata. Lineage (NCBI taxonomy): Eukaryota > Viridiplantae > Streptophyta > Magnoliopsida > Fabales > Fabaceae > Ormosia > Ormosia semicastrata. Next base: position 59,446,922 of record JAQQTO010000056.1, read on the forward strand.
GTACTATATTTCCTAGCATGTATGGTAGGGACATGAGGACCGGCACCTGCGTATTAGACGTGCGCAGAAGACGAAACATATGGACCCCCCTGCTCCGATTCTTCCGTATCTACAGCAGGTTAGCTTCTTGGGGGTTGCCCATATGGGCTATTGCAGCATTGATCACTCCTTGATCTCTGCGTTGGTTGAGAGATGGCGCCCAGAGACGCATACATTTCATATGCCTACCGAGGAGTGCACCATTACGTTAGAGGATATCGGTATGATATCGGGTCTTCCCATTGACGACACTGCAGTCACTGGTGTTACCTATAAGGATGATTGGCTCAGTTTGTGTGTTCAGTTATTAGGGATTGATGAGACGCCCTCGCTTATAGCTGGGGGATGCATTAACATGATATACCTATGGCATCCAACTGTTACTGCAGTCACTAAGGATGATGATGATGAGTACGTGCAACAGCGTGCACGATATTATATACTTCGGTTGCTTGGGGGTTTCTTATGCCTCGATCATTCGGGTAAGCTCGTGCACTTGATGTTCCTTCCATTGTTGGAGGACTTTCTTTATTCTTAGGGACATATAGTGAAGTCCGTAATTTTGGCGTACCTGTATAGAGAGCTTTGTAAAGCTACGGACTATGACGCACGCGAGATCGGAGGGGCATGCATCTTATTGCAGTACTAGATATGGTACAGATTCCCCCGGCTTGCCCCTACACTAGCTGACCATGTTGAGCCTGATGTGTTTTATGATGCTGATCGTGGTCAATTACGTCCCTTAGGATGAGAGTAAGTTTCTATTTCATTTCATATTTTTACATTACTTTGTTGACATACTTTGTTAATATTTGTAACTTACGTTTATAATACTTTCATTTACCAAATAGGTGGCGCAAGCATAAAGTATTGAGTGATACTGTGACTGGCGTCCTTGCATATTATCACCAGTTCTTTGATCAGTTGAAGAACGATGAGGTATGTCTTCATTCACATTCCTCTGAAATATGTTTACAAGTGCATATGTCGTCTTAATGTTTTGTGCATGTCATTTTTTCAGTTTATATGGCAACCATACATGGATGAGCAGGTGGCAACACTGCCACCTTTTTGTGTGGCTGGTAAGGACATAGCACTGACAGTGGTCCCTCTCATATGTTTCCACATTGTTGAGTGGCACCAGCCAGACCGCGTTATGCGCTAGTTTGGTCTTGACCAGCCCATTCCACGAAGATCGATCCAGCCAGACAGATTGCACTCAGTTACACTAGTAGGTAGGCATGATGAGGATTGGTCAGCTATACATGCTGTTTATATAGCCACCTGGGATAGTCGTAGGGAGAAGCTTGTTAGGGGAATCTCATTGGTCCCATCCCTCAGTTCGTGTTCTGAGTACATGCGTTGGTATAAAAGAATTACCAAACGCTGGATTGCTCCCACTAGCGCATCTATTGGGAATACGGTAAGCTCTTTACCAATTTGTTAGTGACTATATATATTTTGTATTCAGTATAATGACATAAATTATATTTATTTATTAGGCGGATATTACAGAGTATTTACTTAGTTTAACTACTGACACTACCGCTCGAGAGGCTGCTACACAGATCCTACACTTATTGTGGGAGCATGACCGCATTACGATAGAACAGCTGCGTCCAACTCCAGCAGCAGATGACATTTCAGGGTCGGCCGAGGAGTCCAGTCAACAAGGAATGCAACGTAGATGGAGGAGAAGATTAGCGAGCACTCGGACACGACTTCGACATCCCAAGGACTCCAGCTCTACCAGCCAGCATACGACTCAGCCTCCTACCACTGCTACATATCCCCTACTACTACATACCCTCCACTGCTATATACCCCCTCACTCAGCCACCACCTGCATATTACCCATCATACCCACCATACCCTTACCCACCATATACATATTCACCACCGGGTTACCCCTCATATCCTTACCCATCACATGGTTACCCACCATATCCTTACCCACCACCACGTTACCCACCATACCCATCACAGCAAGATCCCTCTTCCGATCCATCTCACAGGCCACCACATTCTGATGCGGGCTCATCTATGAAGGAGGAAAGAGGTAGTTGGTGTTTTGAATTCATTATTTCCTTTGGAGGTAACTTGGCATGATTGAATTCTTCCTCTATAGAATGTGACTGAATATATTCTATGAATAAAAGCCTATCAATTCTTGCCTTGCTAAACTTGTTTATCTACTTGTGTTCTTATTGGATATCGCCAACTATGCTAATCTAACACTTTTTAGAGAATTGCTTGCCAGAGTGAACTTAAGATAATTATTTGTTGTTATAACAATAATATAATATTACTAACGAAAAGTTCAATGACAACATCTACCAAAAAGGGGGGAAAACGATCAATGACCAATAGGACAAAAGGGCTAGTGTTCGTGTTATTGAGGGGTTTAACTGAGAATATTTGGTATATATGCTATTCCAAATGTTTGGAACTTCAATTATTTTGTAGATTTTTCTATTTAAATTCACCAAATAGTCTTTTAACAACCAATAATACTGTTAATTATCAAATCAATTACATTATATTATTATTATTATTATTATTCCAATGCATAAAGTAAATAAATACATTAAAAATATAATTTATTATAATAAATATTAAAATTTCTTTTAATTAAACAAAACAAAAATACCCACATTGGTTGCGCTAACAAGTGTGGCGCTTTTAGTGATGTGGCCAACCAGGATGCGTCCAGTAGGATGGCGCATCCACGTAGGTTGCGCCAAACGTGTTGGCGCAACCTACGTGGAAGCGTCATCCTACTTGGCGTATCCTGATTGGCCAGATAATAATAAAAAATGTCACGTAGGACAAAAGGGTGGCAGTTTGGTATATAATTTCAAAAGAATAATATTTTGGTAAATAGTTCAAAAAAATGGCAATTTGGTAAATAATTTTTAAAAAATGATAATTTGGTAAATAGTTTTACCAACAGTGACAATTTAGTGAAAAAGTCCAAAATATGAAAAGAGTCCTAAAACAAGTCTTGGTCTGAATCGTAGAAGAAAACCACGCCAATGAAACACCTTTTCGCACTAGAAGAAAAGGAAACAACTTTTCTCCAGACAGCCGTAGGAACATGTGAAGGAAAGAAAGATGAAAGTAGGAGACATAAGAGAGTATAAACGAGGTAGTTACTAGAATAACATTGAAATGAAAAGAAGCAAAATAAGAGAGGGAAAGAAAAAAGAAAAAGTATAAACAAAACCAACAGATGAGATGGAAGGGATCCAATAGCTCCTAGAAGACATTAACCACATCCAAGATCCAATGGCCACAACAAGATAAGACCTAACAATCCAGAGTAACTCAATAGTCACATCAAGGAAATGTAGCAAACGAGGAGATAGGAACACCAATCGAATGACAACCAACCTATTACAACAAAACACGTATCCTGAAGCACAAAAGTCGAAGGAACATACTGCTTTGAAATGGCAAAGATGTTTAATACCACTCAAAGGGTTGCAGACTATTAGAGCTGGCAAAATGGGCTAACCCGCCCAGCCCCGACCAGCTTCAACCCGCAAAAATATGGGGCGGAATGGGTTAGTCCATTTTGAAAAATGGGTTAAAAAAACTAACCTATCTCATTTTTAGGGTGGCCTGGCAGGTTGACAAGTTAACTCACATAAAGGATAAAATGAGAAAAAATGAGCAGATTGACGGGTCAACCCGCCTAAATGGACAAAACCCCAACCTAAATGGTCAAGTCTAATGACATGATCCCTGATAAAATAATTGACTATTCTTTTCTTTTTCTTTTTAAACCCAGAACCTTTCATTTCAGGGGAATATAGTAATATACCCACAGAAACAACAAAGAAAAAGAAACAATTGTTTGAGTTTGTCTCTGTCTCTCGGATCCAAATGGGCAAACACTTAGCAGCCATTTCATATTTCTGACCCTTCAATCTCAGCCAACTATGATAACAAATATCAAACATGCATTATACATAAGTTAATAGCCATATACTAGTGACGGAGACGGAACAGAGCAACGGAGAGAGAGAGTGATGGAGAGAGAGTGCGAGCTGGAATGGAATAGAGCAGCGACGAGATGACCAACGGACAATGGGATAGAGAGAAAGAGCGACGGAAGTCACGGTTTCACGATCATGGAGCAGAATAGCGACGGAGAGAGAGAGATGGAACCGGACGGAGGCCGGCGCAGCTGAAGGAGAGCAAATCACTAACAGAAGAATAGAACAGCGATAGAGAGAGAGAGCTGGAATGGGACGGCGACCGGCGCACGCGCAGTAACTGACGGATGATGGATCTCAAATTCGGTGCACACAGAGAGAGGGGACGGTGGATCTCAGATCTGAGATTCTGAGTGAGTAGGATTAGGGTTTAGGGAAAAATCAATAAAAGTAAGAAAGAGAGGAGAGTAAATCTGTAAATGAAATGAATGTAGATCTAGAATAGTAGAATTTAGGGGGAAAAAAAGAGTAACCCAACGGGTTAACCCGCACCCGACCCGCAGGTTTTGTGGGGCGGGTTTTGTAGGTTGAAAAGAAAAATGGGTTCAAATATTGAACCTAACCCGCTTAAAAAGAGCGGGTTAGCGGGCCAACCCAACTGGTTAAATCTGTTTTGCCAGCTCTACAGACTATGTGAGGGAACTCGGTGCTGGTTAAATAGCTTCTAAAGCTCATACACTCGTATGAGCTACGAGTTTAAGAACTGTGAACCATGCCAAGATCCCTGTCATCACTTAACAACCTCTAAAAGCCCATACGCCCTCATGAGTTTTGGGCTTAGGGGGTTGTGAACCATGTTTGGATCCCCGACACCACCTAACAACTTCCAAAAGTCCATACACACTCATGAGCTATGGGCTTAGGGGCTATAAACCATACTAGAATCTACGGAACAATCCTACAAGGCCTTTAAAGTCATATACTCCTTTAGAGACTTGGCTTGAAGGGGTCAAATCTGAGCTTAGGCAACTCATCTGAGATACTCCAGAACCTTCAAGGCCATAATCTCCTATAAAAACTGAGCTTAATGAAAGTGAACCTGTATGTGCATCAACCCTTAGGAGACATTTTGCCCACTCCCGAGCTTGTGAGACTCACTCGAGGAGTACCTCATCCGAACAAGGGTGACATCGATCAAAAAGGGACAAAGGATCATTAAGAAAATCCTAAAATACACCTCCACTAACTAGAATGACACATGGCAAGCCTTGATTAGGAGAAAAACCATAAAAAAAATTTCCTCCAAAATCCCTTAGTGGGAATAGTATGAGGGGGGTGCACAACACACTCACCCCATGCAGGGAAAATGTGAGGGGGTGTGCATCAAGGTCACCCTTATGCATGGCAAGCATGAGGGGGTACATGACACATTCCCTTGGCCTTATAAATAATGAATGAAGTCAGAAAAAGAAGTTGAGTTCATTTCTAACCTTACCCCTACTACACCCAGAAAAACCTTTTTTGTGGCCAAGTCACTTTGGGTCCTTGACCCTGAGAGGACCTAAGACCCCTCCTGTTGGTTGACATGAACATGAGCATTACACAAAACTTTCAATGATATTTGAGACATTTTTATTTAAAGTTCTTTAAAATCTAAATTAATCGTTTACTGTAATAATTCTCTCCTCATTTTTTGGTGTTTTTATTATAATATAGCTTTTTTTAATTTTATTTATCATTTTACCAAACCTTTTAGATTATGTACTAAAATACGCTAGTTTTAAAACATGTTTAGAAGCTGCCATGGGTGATGGTAGCTTCTGACTTGTATAATTCTATTTTTTTTTAAGTAAGTAGTTCATAAGTCGCTATGGGTGATGGTAACTTCTGACTTGTGTAATTTTTATTTTTTTTAGTAAGTAGGCCAGAAGCCACCATGGGTGATGACGGCTTCTGACTTGTATAATTTAATTTTTTTAGTAAGTAGTTCAGAAGTTGTCATGGGTGATGGCGGCTTCTGACTTATGCAATTTTTTTTAGTAAGTAGTTCAAAAGCCGCCATGGGTGATGGCGATTTCTAACTTGTGTAGTTTTTTTAATAATATGAGGAAAAGTAATAGAGCTTAAATGACAGTTAAAAGTATATAGTAAATTATGGAATGATAAATGAAGTCTTATAATTTCCTATCATACTTATGAAAGTTAGAAAATTTATTAATGAAAGATCAAAGTATCTCTAATAGATACAATGTTTTCATTTAATCATAAAAGTCAAACAAAGAATCTTTTGATTCCTAGCATACATAAATAAGGCTGTAGAAAGAGATATGAACAAAAGAAAAGAAAGAAAATGAGAGAAAGGAAAGAATAATACGTACATAAGGCTTCAGAAAGAGATATGAAGAAAAGTAAAGAAAGAAAAGGAGAGAAAGGAAAGAAACAGAGAACATGAGGAGAAGGAAGGAAGGAAGAAAAAGAAAGAAAGAGTAGCAGAAAGGAAGAGAAGAAAGGAAGAAAAGGAAAATGAAGAAAGACTCCATCATCAAGAAAATTAGGTAGGAGGTTTTTGTGCTTCTTTACCATGCTCCATCTATTTTGTTTCTTGAACTCTTGCAAAGATGAATAGAATAAGAGTTTCTAATGAATCTCTATATGGGTGAATATCATTTCCATTAACGTGAGGCATAGGATTTCTTGAACTCTCCATATATTCTGTGCTTCTTGAACTCTTTAGATATATGATATGTTTGATATCATCTAGTTATGATTGAATATCATTTCCATTAATGTGAGGCATAAGATTTCTTGAACTCTCCATATATTTTGTGCTTCTTGAACTCTTTAGATATATGATATGTTTGATATCATCTAGTTATGATTGAATATCATTTTCATTAACGTGAGGCATAGGATTTCTTGAACTCTCCATCTATTCTGTGCTTCTTGAACTCTTTAGATATATGATATGTTTGATATCATGGAAATGATTTGTATTTGGTTTATCATATGATTTAATTTGAATTTATTCTGAAGCCTTCCAACTGAAGATTGCTACTTGTATCTTCATATGTACGTTTTTAACTTGAAAATGGCTTCACCACCGTTATTGAGACTACAAGATCAACATGTATCATCAGTTGTATATCAAGAGGTAATTAAATTTTATAAATATTATCTTTAATACATTATTATTTTATAATTATATAATTAATTCATTTAATTAATTATGAACAAAATACTCATTGCATCTTACGTTCTAGGAGAATTAATTTTTACAATCCACATCCAAATATCATAAACCATTTAAAGGTAGCTAGATTTTATCATGCAGCTCAAGTGCAGCGATTTTTGCTCAAGCCAAATTTAATAAGTGCATTGATTGAACGATGGAGACCCGAAACACACTTTTCATTTTTCGTGTGGTGAATGCACAGTGACTCTGGAAGATGTCGCGCTCCAGCTTGGACTTCCAGTGGATGGCATGGTAGTTACTGGTGTAAGTTTATTAGATTGGGATGACGGGTGTAAAAAAGTATTGGGCATGGCACTCTAACAAATGAAGTGAGGGGATCAACAATGAAAATAAGTTGGTTGCAGTCAACCTTTAAAAATATTCCAGAAAATGCAAGTGAAGAAGAGATAAAATATGCTGTTAGAGTATATATTTTATGTTTGATTGGAGAAATGTTAATGCCTGACAAATCAGGCAATCAGGTGCATTTAATGTATCTCCTATTACTTTGTGATTTGGAGCAGGCTGGACATTATAGTTGGGGTTCTGCATATTTGGGGTTTTTGTATAGAGCATTGTGTCGTGCTACAGTTCCACAGAGCCATGACATAGCTGGATGTTTAGTGCTTTTTGCAGTCTTAGGCTTGGTATCGATTGCCATTTCTTGCACCACGCGTGAGTGTTCTGGTTGTATACCCTCTTGCAAGTAGGTAGTAAGCTTGACTAATTAATTTATAATGGATGATTAACTTATACTTTTTTACATGTATATTAAGATTTTATATGCATTTGAATAGATGGAGCACTTGTAAGGATCATATTGGTATCCCATCAGACCTTGAAAGTATTAAATTACAACTGGATCGACTAGGATTTGATAAGGTAAATATTCTCATACGATAGATTCCTATCTTTTCTTCGGCATGTCTTTAGAAGCATGCTATACAATAGATTCTTCTATTTTTAATTTTATCTTTTGCAAAACCGTCATCACCCATGATGGCTTCTGAACTACTTACTAAAAAATAAATAAAATTACACAAGTTAGAAGCCGCCATAACCCATGACAGCTTCTAAACTACTTACTAAAAAAATTAAATTACACAAGTCAGAAGCCGCCATCACTCATGACAGCTTCTGAACTACTTATTAAAAAAAATTAAAATTACACAAGTCAAAACTATTTATCACCCATAAAAAACTACTTATTAAAAAAAATTAAAATTACACAAATCAGAAGCCGTCATCATCCATGACAACTTCTGAATTACTTACTTAAAAAAATAGAATTATACAAGTCAAAAGTCGCCATCACTCATGACGGTTTCTGAACATGGTTTAAAATTAACGTATTTTGATACATAATCTAAAAGGTTTGGTAAAACGATAAATAACATTAAAAAAATTATATTCTAATAAAAACGCCTCATTTTTCATCATTTCGCCGGGAGAATTTTCTATCGTTGGATTGCATGGAGATTTCCCATGAATTTCACGATCAACTACTAGTTATGTATATATTTGACAAAGCGCACGCACACACAAGAGATGGTTCAAAACAAAAATGCTACGCACACACGAGACGGTTCAAGACATAAAAGCTACATGATTTTAGCTGCATGGTAACGCCAAGTCCAGATATAACCTCATAAAACCTAAGGAAATACGGTGAGTTGGGGAAAGTTAAAGTTGATGATAATAAGGATGAATAGAAAAGTTATATGATTATAATTAAACCACAAAGAAGCAGACAAACAAGTAAAAGAAAATGGACTAAACACAAACAAGATGTGCTCTTCATAGCAAACTCAATTTCACACTCAGTTTCTTATTACACGAAGTCATTCACTAAACAAGAAACAAAAGCCCATAGTCAGAACATTTCAGAAAACCGAAAAACTAACAAACAGAAACACACAAGTTGAACAACACAAGTAACTAACTACGGCTCAGTTTATTAGAACTGATCAGTCAATTCTACCACCTCTTCCATCACATGTGTCAAAATAGATTGCTTGTTGTTTATCACATTGCATTTGGCACGAATTTCACCTTGATTCCCTGTCAACACATCCAACTGGCTCAACTTTATTATAGCATTCACAAACTTCTGAAAGAACAGGTTCTGGTCATTGGCGAATGAATTTACTAATCCTTTTGTCCTGTCATCATTGAACAAGTCCTGGTCTGAGGTGAACACACCCTGGCGGTTCAGTAGGTCAATGTAGTACTTGTTATCAAACACTGCTGGGGTTCTGATGTCCAAGTTGGCAGTGTTACTTGAGTTTGCATTTGGACAAGTGGCCTTGAGATTGTTGGCTAAGGTTTTGTCCATGTTGGGGTCTAAAGGGGAAAGCCTATTGAAGATTGTGCCACAGTGGGCACGGCCAAATGTGTGTGCACCTGATAAGGCAACCACATCAGTGACATCAAAGTTTTTAGCTGCAAAAGTTTTGAGAAGTACATCGGTGGTGCTGGTGGGTGCTGGAAGATTTTTTGTCCCTTCTATATTAAAGGTTAGGCCATCCCTTCTTCCTAGTGGCACTGCAAAATCGGGGCCTCCAGACTGCCCAAAGTTCAAACAAACGAAAGTGTCAGAGAAAAGAAAAAGTATAATAAGCTACCTGAAACCATCGTCATTAAATTTCCATTCAAGATAATCTCAAAGAATTTAATTTTATATTATACGTGTTTATCATGTACATTATTAGATAAGGTTATTTTAAAATAAATTTATTTTTAAAATGAATAAGTAAAAATATATTTATTTTTAAATTATTAATAGATTAAAATTAATTATGATATATTTTAAATTAAATTAATAGTAAATATATATATTTTTACTTATTTATTTTATAATTAAAATTATTTTAAAAGATTTTTTTACATTATTTTATTAAGAAATTATTAGATGAAAGAAAGTATAAAGAAGTCACGTGGTAATAAATTTCTAGAAGTAGTTAGATGACAGAAAGTTATATATAATACCTTAAAATTAGTGCTAACCAAACCACGAACTCTTTTCCCAACATTTTTGGTGTTTTATATTAACATAACTTTATTGACAACTTGTACATTTTTATGTTACATCAATATAAAAGTCATTACCTTTATCGAAAACAAATCACGAACTCTTTTCCCAACATTTTTGGTGTTTCATATTAACATAACTTTATTGACAACTTGCACATTTTTATGTTACATCAATATAAAACTCATCGCCTTTATCGAAAACAAATATACAAAAATTATGCATTAGCAGAAAGAATCTTTGCAAATCATCACTTAGACTACATATATATAATAATAAATGTGTACATTCCCCAAAGGCAACATACGAAATATTTTATCTCCTAAAGGATTTTAGGATAAACTAGTATTAGTGCAAAGATGCTTTTGATTATTTAATTTATTTTTAATCTATCTACATATAGATTAGCACTACTTTCCTAAATCCCAACAATAACCCAATTGTTCTCTCCATTTTATAATAGTATAAGTTGATAACAAATGTAAACTTTATTTTCAAAAACTATTTAAATAAGATTATTTTCAAGTATACGATTATAATTAGATTATGGAAAATAAAATATTAGTTAATTATTATAACTAGAGGAAGTTTTGTAAAACTAATCCTAAATGCTATAAAAAGATAATACCTAAAACAAAGACTAAAAAGACAAAAGAGGGATGAATTATATTTCAGTAAAAGTAGCCAAATGTTACTTAAGCTGGGAAGAGGGTAGTTCTGTAAAGCTATCCCTAAGGTTACTTGGCTCAATAGTTATTATGCACGGTTGGATTCTTCAATCTCTTTTGGTTCCACTTGTCCTTTTTTATTTTTGTACGAGTTTTGAAAATACATTTTCTTTTATTATTTTCTTTCTATTTATTTCTTTTTTTGCAAAATTTGTCTTTCTATTTCCACTTGTTTCCAAGAGTGCCTTAATTATTGGTGCATACACTTAGCCATTTTCAATAGTCATGAACAATTATTCTCCCTCAATACATTTTAATAAGAAAAAGACTCACATGCATCTACAAGATTAGGTCGTTTATATTTATTAAGTCAATATGTATTGCCGGAATCTATGCTTTTGTATCATCATGCAATTTTAAAAGACTCAATTTTAATTTAGAAGCCATTGCTTGTCAGAACTTTTAAGGCTACATAATACGTTTTGATTTGTGTCATTAACCTAACAAACTACTGACACTTAGCAGATAAAATACATCTATTAGACGCTAAAGAATACCATCTTTCTTGAGCAAGGAAGTCTATCATTTTGTCCTTTAATTTCTCTTTTCATGAAAAGTAAGAAATTTAACAACGTTTTAAAACCAACTGGTTCAACTTATATGACTGCGAGTCAGTTGTGTTATCGGTCTGAACACTTTTTATTATGTTCAACCACAAATTTTATCAATTAAACTAATTTAATCATGACCAAAGGTCTCACAATTAGTCTTTGATTTGATTTTTAAAACATTAGGTTTTAACAATTTATAAAATGTTTAAGTTATCTTGCCACAACAAGTAGCATAAGAATGAGATTTATATACAAGAGGATAGTTGATATTATAAAGAGAGATTTGGTAACTAAGCAAGAGTTAAGCTATGAATAATTATTAATTTTTTAAAAAAATCGCGTGTATGATATTTAGAGATAACCTATATAAAAATTAAATGTCTTCATATATTGATTATAAACTTACGAAGAATTTTTGAATTTTCATATATTTCAGACGTTTCTATTGTGTTTATATTTAAGATTTTGATATAATAACAAAAGGCTCTTTTAAGTATTATTTGTAGGTCTAGAAATAGATCAACATAAATCACAAACTTATTATATTTTGTACTAAAATTTAAATTTAATTGTAAAACTTAGAGGAAGTAAACTTTAGATGAATTAACCGAAACAAATTTGACGCCATATTAAAAAGGAAAACTCTTTTAAGTTCAGTCACTAAAGGGTGGAGTTTTGACGGGGGGGGGGATAGAGTAATGCTAGGGAGTCCAAATGCATTTGGATACATTTAAAATAATATAGAAAGAGAAGGGATGAAATTACAAGGAAAACAGCATCACGAGCTGCCAAGACAGTGACGTCGGCACAGGAGACTATCCTTCCACACTCCTTGTGGGCAAGACCTCGCAGGTCATCAATGGTTTGCAATGCCTCAGTCCTTATGCCTACATTGGCCCTTTGATCCCTTTCACCAGGTTTACCATCCAACAGCAACGACCCTTCGCATCCCTACGCAGGTCAAAGCACCACTCATGCATGAAAAATTGGAGATTACACAACATAACACCTTTAAAATCAGTTTGATATAGCTTAAAATTGGCAGTGAAAAGTTTACGTATTAGTTTTTATACCAGTTTTCACTTTTCATATAAAGCATGTCCTTGAATTTTTAATTCTACTTTTATACGAATACCAAACTAAGCCTTACAAGAAAAATGACAGTTAATATATATGGTGATTGCACTCACTTGAACAAAGCAGTCATGGAAGAAGATACGGAGTAAGCCAGGAGCTTGGCCATTATCCTGCTTGAACACCTTCGTGAGATGGTTTCTCACAATGGTTTCAAGCTTGGGACAGGTTTTAGAAAAGAAAGAAAATGACAGTCCCTTCGCTACTGGGGGCTGAGCTTGTGCCTCAGAGACATGGAAGTAGGAAGCCAATACAAGGGAAGAAATGAAGAGGAAAGAGTACAAAGAAGGAGAATTACAGACACTAACCCTATCCATCTTTTGATACCTTGAGAGCGAATTGAGATTACCAACTAGCGTGATTATTTATAGAAGGAGGGGGAGCCTTTGAGGTTGTGCCCTACACGTTTGTTCCCTAATAAAGTAGAAAGTGGCACAAGCATTTTGGAGGTTTTAGATTAGGATATGACTCCTTTAAAGTATTGTAAACTGTGACCAACAATGAAAAGAAGCAGAAAATTCTGAAGCCTAAGGCATGCGAAGCACTGACTTTAATGATTATTTCAGTATGATCGAAAATGTCTAAAGTATAGCAAATTTTTTCTGACAAAGTCAATGCTTCAAGAACTGCAAAAGAATTATATTAATTACATAGCTCAACAGAAAAAGAGAAGAGAAGTAAAAAAGTTGAAGAAGGAGACAGTTGTGTAAAAACTTAATAAAAGGATGATATTTAAAAAAAAATAGAATATGTACGTTAGTATAATAACATTGGAATTTCCTCGTTGAATAATAGAATTTGCACATTGGAAACTGATTTGTACGTTGGAATCTGCACATTAGGAATTGAACGTTGGAAGTTGTAGACTAAGTCAAAAAAGAGATAAGACCAAATCAGTTTTAAACCCTTGTAAAAAACTCATTTTCAGGTAAGCTCAAAAAAATAATTGATTTTGACAAAAAAGATTTAAGCCTCATGTTATCACGCGTAGGGGGCAAATCGAGGGGCTTTTTTTACCAAACTGCTATTGTTGGTAAAACTATTTATCAAAATGTCATTTTTTTAAACTATTTATCAAATTATCACTTTTTTAAAACTATTTACCAAAATGTCATTCTTTTGAAATTATATATCAAATTGCCACCCTTTTGTCCTACGTGATATTTTTTAATATTTTTTGGCAACATGGGATGCGCCATCCTATTTGGCGCATCCTAAATTATTTTTGTACTGAATACGCCAACACGGTTGGTGTAATCAAGCTAAATACGCTAACTCAATTGGCGTAACATGAATATATAGTTACACCCTCCTCTCCCATCCGTGACATTCACTCCATTTTCTCAATTCTCATTATTTCTCTACAAAATTCTTCTCTCTAAACGCTCTCAACTCTCTAAACGTACTCAATTTTCATTAGAAGTAGTGTTTGGATCTTCATATGTGATCAAATTCAGATAGTATTCTTTATATATAAGTATATATTTCAATATTTGAATTTTTTGTTAATAAATTGTTGACTATTTTTTTTTATTATATTAGTGTTAATTATACATTTATGTTATTGTATATGTATTTAGAGGTTAAATTTTTTTTTTTGACTAATTAATAATGTGATTAATAGGATACGTAGTGTGAATTGTATGAATTATTTGTACGTAGAATAATAGTATGAATTTTTTTTTCTTGAGTACTTGACATGGTTTAAATAACTAAATGTAGTTTAGTTCAAATTAGTAGGGTTTAGGAAGTTATTTGTACGTAAAATAATAATAATATAAATTCATTGTTATATGTACAATTTTGTTATAATTGACACGTGTATATTAATTTCATATGTGTTGAATTGTTATTGTTCAAAAGTGGAATTAATATGGCAAAACCCCTGAATGTGCACATTTACTTCAATGGGACAATGTATGATGGTAAAGAGGGTCTCATGTATCAAGGTCCTCCTCCTAAGCCTATTATGATCACAGCCAATGTGACTTTGGATGACTTGAAAAATAAGATCCGTTCAAAGTTGAGGCTCCAAGCAAATGTACATGTGTCAAATGTTGTCTATCGATATCCACAGTGCTATAATCCATGGAGATGAGTAGGTCTTTGATTGCTACCACAAGTGCACGGATTGCTCAAGTAATACAGATATAGAGTAAAAGTTCGTTCCCACGAGGATATTACGTTATAAAGCTAAGTACCAACCAATAGCTTAATCAATTCTAGACAAAGACATAAAAATAAGAAAAACAATAAACTAAACTAAATCTAATCTACAAAAGCAATAAAGATAAACACGGTTAGGTTTCAGGAAATCCTCCTTCACCCCCTACATCTACCAACAACATGCAATCCCTCTCATAAATACAAATGTATTGATTAGGTTAGCTTGAGAATATTCATTAGTCAAAAGTCTATGTCTAGGTCAATCAACCCTGGTAGATCCAAGATCCACTCATGAACGATCTATTCTCAATCACACACTATACTTGGCCGATAGGTATATTTCTATCCTATTAACGAATCAACTTATCCTAGCCAATTGAACTCACCGAACATGCATCAATCATACCATATTC
Source organism: Ormosia semicastrata (assembly GCA_029884595.1). Classification (NCBI taxonomy): domain Eukaryota; kingdom Viridiplantae; phylum Streptophyta; class Magnoliopsida; order Fabales; family Fabaceae; genus Ormosia; species Ormosia semicastrata. The sequence goes on from JAQQTO010000056.1 coordinate 59,462,157, forward strand.
ATATCAACAAATCCCTATGTCTATGAAACCGAGACCAACTAACAGCAAGCATTAAACATAGATAATGATTGAACAATAATCAAACATCCACACAAACTCAGAGAAAAACACATCATTAATATAAATAAAAGGATTCAAAGTATTCCTAAACATAGCTCATCTATACAACATATAAGGAAGAGAAGAGAGAAAGGGAAAAGAGAGAAAGGAAGCTCATTGATTTGTCTCTGAAGCTTGAATCCTCCTTCATCCTTAATCCTGGCCTCCAATCCACCATCAATAGAGATCTAGCCAAGCTAAACTAACCTAAAACTAACTAAACTAACTAAACTACAAAGAACAAAAAATGGAAATGGCCCAAAATGGCCAGAACATAGAGAAAAACATATAAAATCTATTTATAGGCTCAGCTGCCGTGGCCCCCACACACGCGCGTCGCAGCTCCCATACGGTCAGTCTACCTACGCCGTGGCGCTCACTTCATCTGGGCCGCGGCCCTCTTGCCTCGGGTCCAAGTATGGCAAGGCTGAAAATGCTCTTGGTGCCGCGGCGCGCACTGGCTTGCACCACGGTGTTGACCACTGAATTACAGATTTGGCTTCCTCTTCCTCTTTAAGATCAATTGCTCCATATTTAACCTTGTTTGGAGCCCTTCCTAACACAGAGAAAATACCAAATCAGTAATATATATAAATCTACTCAATCCATAACAATTAAAGCACAATTTGCTATAAAATATACAAGAAAGGCTCAGAATCAGAATATGACAAAATAAGTACAAAACCCTCCAATATACAATATAAACAAGGACTTAGCATTCATTTTAGCACAGAAATAGGACACAAATAACTGTATTTTATGGAGTTATCAGTCTTCCATTAAAAGACGATGATGATGTAAAGTACATGATAGATTCCTTCTGTTAAACTCCAAACATGGCCTTAATGGAGTTGTATGTTGAGGTAGAAACATTATTAGGGCAAGAAAAGCATGTTGAAGCTCCTGGTAAAACCGAAGCTCAAGTTGCTCCTTCTAATCAAGTTAAGCCATGCAATATGATTGTTATTGGTGGTGTAATGGTTGAAGCTGATAAACTACTTTTCAGAGATGTAATATGGGATACAAGTGAAGATGAAGAATAATTAGCTGAGGCTAATGATTCAGACATCGACATAGAGGCAGAAAACTTTGATGCCGAAGAAAATTTACAAGTTCCATTATCAGTTGTTCCTCAATCCATGTTTATGCCTCCAGGCCCTGAATCTGTGTTTGTGCTACCATGCCCTCAGTTTTTTCAAATCAATTGGGATGCATTGAGTAATCTTGATAACTTTCCTAAATTAGATAGTCGTGGGACTTAGAGTATCAATGATGAATTCTATGTTGGCTTACAATTTTCATCAAAAGATGTCGTGAAGTTGGCCCTCAAACATTATTCGATTCACAGGCATCAAGAGTACAAGATTGAAGATTCTGATTCATGAAGACTTACTGCCAAGTGCCTTATTTTTTACGAAGGTTGTAATTGGAGAGTTAAGGTCATACAAAAGCAAAAGATTGAATATGTGGCATATTACAAAATATAATGGACTTCACAGCTGCGTAAACTCAGTTGTGTCATTAGATCACTGCAAGTTGGACTCTCGTATGATCTATTCTTGCATTTTGGAGTTAGTTAGAACAAAACCCGATGCACCTATATGCTTAATTGTTGAACGGATTCGAAGCCAATTTGGTTACCAAGTTTCATATCGAAAAGCCTGGAACGCAAAACAACTAACCATTGTGAATGTTTTTGGGGATTGGGACAAATGTTACGAGGTGCTGCCCAGATGGCTAGCGGCCATGAGAAGAGACATGGAAGGTACAGCGGTGGAGTTGCAAGACGAGGAATGTTTTGTGAATAACTAACTTGATAATTTGAAAATAGTATTTTTTTGATTATTTTGGACATTTAGACTATGTGTTGCTGGCTTCCGATATTGCAAGTTCATTGTTCAGATTGACGCCAATCATTTATATGGCAAATACCGTCATAAGTGGTTAATTGCAACAACTTAAGATGGAGATAGAAAACCTATGTCAATTGCCTTTGCCATTATGGAAGGGGAAGCAAAAGATGCTTGGAGTTGGTTCTTAGTCCACCTGAGGTTGCATGTCATACAACAAAAGGGCTTGTGCTTGATCTCTGATCGACATCAAGGCATCTTACAATCAGTGGTAAATGAAAATCTTGGATGGCAGCCATCGAATGCATATCATGTCTTCTACATATGGCACATTGGTTCTAATTTTAACTCCAAATTCCAGAATAAGGAGTTGAAAAGATTTTTGATTAACACAGGTATTTAAAATTTTCAACCTGTAATCTAATTTATTATAATAATAGTTAGTTTTTAATACCAACTCAATTCATTTATTGTATCAGGGTATAAACCAAATGCAATCAAGTTTGATGTTAGGCTAGAGAAGCTGATAGCTACTATCGAGATGACAAATTGGATTAATGCAATTCTAAAAGAAAAATAGAGTTTGACATATAATGGTGGCCGCAGATTCGGTCATATGACTACTAATTTGTCAGAGTGCATCAACAGAGTGTTGAAGGGTAGTAGAAATCTAACTATAACTGCATTGGTTCAGTTGATATATATGAAATTAGTAGAATACTTTATCAATCGAAAAGATGAGGCAAATGCGAAAATGATGACATTTGGGTAGGAATGAAGTGATGACTTATTGAAGTATTGGAGAGTCAACATGGCAAAGGAGAGCTCACACCAAAGTTTCTTATACAATAGAGAGAACACAAAGTTCATGATTAAAGAGGCTTTTAACCCTGTAACACAACAGGGTAGAGTTTCTTATACTTTAAACCTGGAAGAAGGCTAGTGTGACTATGGGGTGTTTCAAGCATTGGATTTTCCATGCTCTCATGTGATTGCTGCGTGTGCTTCTGTGACAATTGACCCATTCTGATATGTGCATAGGGTTTACAAGATGGAGAGCATTTATAGAGCTTATGAGTTTGAATTTTAACCAGTTCGGGCTGAACCATGGTGGCTTACAGGTCCTGACATAACTTTGGTGCCAGATCATGCATTGCTTAGATCTAAAGGTCGACCAAATTCAACCCGAATAAGGAATGAGATGGATTAGCTCGAAGCAGGGCCAAGACAAACGTGTACAAGATGTCATCAATTTGGACATAATTCTCGCACATGTCGTGCTGGTGAATCGAGTTCCTTGAGGGATAATGAAGTAGGACTATCTAGTTGATCTAGGACATATTTTCATTATCAGACTCTTGTATTAGTCAACCATCAATGTGTATTTTAGAGTTGTATTGTTTTGTATCACTCCACTATGATGTTGTATTCAAATACTATTAATATATGTTAGTTGATTATCAGTGTGCACTTCATTTCTCCCACATTATTTGACTCTTGTATTGCTTTAAGTAATTGTGTCTTCTTTTATACCATCGATAACAAATATTATATTTTAGTATAGTAATCATATTGTCACACTAATTTTTGTTGTTGTTTGGTATATAGCGTAACAGATGACATTCTGTGTAAACCCCGGACTAGAGGACAGCTCGATTTTAGAGTTGCAGGAGTATTATGTTTCTCAGCATGTATGGCAGGGACATAAGGACCGACACCTGCGTGTTAGACATGCTCAGAGACAAAACATATGGACCCCCCTATGCCGATTCTTTCATATCTACAGCAGGTTAGCTTCTTGTGGGTTTCCCATATGGGCTATTGCAGCATTGAACACTCCTTGATCACTGCGTTGGTTGAGAGAAGGCGTCCAGAGACGTATACATTTCACATGCCTACCGGAGAGTGCACTATAACATTGGAGGATATCGGTATCATATCAGGTCTTCCTATTGATGGCGCTGCAGTTACTGGCTTTACCCATCGGACTGATTGGCTCAATCTATGTGATCGGTTGTTAGGATTGATGAGACTCCCTCGCTCATATCTAGTGCACGCATTGATATGACATATCTGTGGTAGCCGAGTGTTACAAACGTCATTGACGATGATGATGATGATGATGAGCACGTGCAACAACATGCACCATATTACATACTTAGGTTGCTTGGGGTTTCTTATGCCCCACTCATTCTGGTAAGTTTGTGCACTTGATGTTCCTTCCATTGTTAGAGGACTTTGCTATTGCCAGGGCATACAGTTGGGGGTCTACAGTCTTGGCGTACTTGTATAGAGAGCTTTGTAAAGTTACGGACTACAAGGCACTCGAGATCAGAGGGGCTTTGATGTGTGTGAAACAACATCATGTTTTGTTCTTGTTTTGCATGCATTCTTGAGCATTTTAGGCATTTTAGTTTCCCTTTTGGTTTATTTTTCCCTTAGTTCGGATAACTGTCGTGTTTTTGGTGTTCTTGTGCAGGATTAATGTTGAATTGGCCTTGGATTGAATGGAATGCTTGCATGTTTGAAGTTGGAGCTTAATAGATAGCAAAAAGGTGCAAAAAGACCATTCTAGAGGGATCCACGGCCTGCCCGTGGTTTCTACCACGACCATGGTTCGAGGGAGTCAAGAAAAGCAAAATCAAAATTCCAGAATCAACCACGGCCTTGCCGTGGTGGCCGCCACGGCCGTGGTTGAGAGTCAGCTTGACAAACTTAAATCCAGAACTGACCACGGCCTGGCCGTGGTACCCACCACAGCCGTGGATCGTAGCACGCAACAGTTTTTATGTTTTTCTTTTTATTTCTTTTGGGGGCTTTTTAGCCAATTAAAACCCTAGGGTTATAAATAGAGGTTCTGAATACAATGAGGAAGTTCAAATTTGGTTTTGGAGGAGGCACATTGGAGCCTTTGGTTCTTGATCTTTCTTCCTTCTTCTCTCTTGGATTACGGGTTTGGATGTCGATGAACATGTTTTCTGATTCCTTCTTTTCTATGTCTGAGTAGTTTCTTTTATTTCTAGGATTGGGTAATGCCCTTTGATACATTGATAATGATTAATTGATGTTGTTTCCCCTTTTATTGATTTTGAATGTTCTTTGATTCAATTCTTATTGCTCTTATTCATATGAATTTGCTGGCCACTTATTTGCATCTCATAGGCATTTAGGGACGTACTGAGAGGTGAACCTAAGTGTTGGAACCATAAGAATTGAACTTAAGGTCTAAATTACGAAAGTAATTTTAGCCTTTTGAGGATTCAATGAATTACCACAAAGTGTAATGAGTTCAATTTAAATTCAATTACCACGAGAGTAGGAATTGGTTTAATTGGGCACGGATCTTGTATCTTAAGAAAGAACATTAACTAATTTAGGGTAATTCACTTTCAATTGAATTTCATATTTAATAAAAGGGTTGTCAATTAGGATTTATCTTGTATCATTATGGTATCCCAATCTTGGAAGCTTTCTTGAATCTGAATATCCTTCCTGATAACTTACTGTTTTTGTTCTTAATTTTGCACTTTAATAATTATTTACTTAATTGCTTGGTTACTACATTCTTATCAATCAACAATTTTATCCCCTTTGTTTAATTGAATTGAATTAATTAATTAATTGGTATTCGTAGACACAGTCCCTGTGAATTCGATCTTTTTATTACTTGACGACGAAACCGTAAACTTGCGAATTTCACACATCAGGCTTGCATCTTGTTGCAGTATTGGGCATGGTACAGATTCCCCCAGCTTGCCTCTATACTAGCTGACCATGTTAAACCTGATGTATTCTATGGTGCTGATCGTGGTCAATTACGTCCATTAGGATAGAAGTAAGTTTCTTTTTCGTATTATTTCTTTACATTACTTTGCTCTATTACTTTGCTAATATTTCTCACTTACATTCATAATACTTTCATTTACAAATAGAAGATGCAAGCATAAAGTTTTAAGTGATACTATGATCGGCGTCCTTGAATATTATTGTCGGTTCTTTGATCAGTTGAAGAATGATGAGGTATGTATTATTTTACATTCGTTTGAATTAATTACTTATGTATATGACTTCTTAATTTTATATGCATCTCATTTTGGAGATTATATGGCAACCATACACAGATGAGAAGATAGCATCACTTCCACCTTTTTGTGTGGCTAGTAGGGACATAACACTAGTAGTGGTCCCCCTCATATGTTTTCACATTGTTGAGTGGCACCAGTCAGACCGAGTGATGCGCCAGTTTGGTCTTGACCAGCCCATACCACGGAGACCACTTCAACTTGACAGTTTGCACTCAATTACACTGGCAGGTAAGCATGACGAGGATTGGTCAACCACACATGTTGTTTACATAGTCACATGAGATAGTCGAAGGAAGAAGCTTGTTAGGGAAATCTCATTGCTCGCACCCTTCGCTTCGCATTTTGAGTACATGCGTTGCTAGTGACTATATGTTTTTTATATTCAGTATAATGACATAATTTATATCTATTTCTTAGGTAGACATTGCAGAGCATTTGTTCAGTTCGACTACTGACGCTGCTGCTCGAGAAGCTGCTACACAGATCCTACATTCATTGTGGGAGCATGATCGCATTACAATGGAACATCAGCATCCAGCTCCAGCAGCAGATGACATTTTAGGGCCGCCCGAGGAGTCTAGTCAATAGTGAATGCGGTGTAGAAGGAAGACAAGATTAGCAAGCACTCGGACATGACTTTGCCATCCCGAGGACTCCGGCTCTACAAGTCAGCACACGACTCAGCCTCCTACCACTACTACATATCCAACCACTCAACTACCACCTATATATCTCCCACCATACCCAGCATACCCTTACCCACCATATCCTTACCCGCCACTAGGTTACCCATCATATCCTTATCCACCACATGATTACCCACCATATCCTTACCTGCCACCAGGTTACCCACCATACCCATCACAGTTAGGTCCTTCTTCCGATCCCTCTCACAGGTCACCACATTCTGATGTGGACCCATCTCATTGACATGTAATTATATGTTATTAGTGTATCTAAGAATGTTATATTTAGTAGTTTTATTTAAATTGCTATTGATAATTTTCTATTGTGATTTTGGTACCCTTATTGGATTAAATATGTTTGCTGCTTAGTTTTTATTAATGATCTTGGTAACTGATTGAATTAAATAGGTTCATGTGATTTTGGGGAGGTCCAATATTTAGGGAAAACTTTGTCAAAATTTTCATAGAATTCGAATGATTGAACTGTGGTTGAATTATATCAAACAAGTTTATGCCCTTCTGCGTTAACAAAAATATAAAAAAAATATCACTCCTCAAAATTGGGAGGGTCATGATTAGGAGATTACTCACCAAGTAAACGTCTGAAAAAATGATATTTTTTCTCAAATAAACATGCAGGAACATACACAAAAAAGAAAAAAAAACTATTTTAACTTTAAATACTCTTTGTTGTGACAAGCAAATGGGTATGAGTTTGGTGTTATAATTAACTTATATTACGGTTTATAATTCTATATTTTATAGTCTTAAACTGAATAAATTATGGTGATTTGCTTATGTTTATTGGTGAATTTTACATAGATCCTTATCATTATCTTCATTTTTTTAAATTGAATGAGATTTATCACATTTAAAGTGACACCATGCAAAGACATATCATTTTCGAAGCAAAAGATAATCATTTTGGCTCTCACAGGATCTTGTGAGCGATTAAGGAGTTACACACGGCCGTGTGTAACTCCCAAAATGCTTTTGTCTAAATTTTTTTTGGATACACGGCCGTGTCTAACTTGGAAAACGCTTCTATTTGATTTCTGGAAGAAGACATGGCTGTGTGTTGATAACACTGTATTTTATACATTTTATAATCCTCTCACTAGGTTTCTTAAGGTTCAATTAGGCTTAATTAAGTTGGTTTTGACACATTTTATGATTTTGAGCCGAATTGGATAATTAAATAAATTATTGCATAAATTAACCGTAATTATCTCTTTGGCAATGTTTAGTAAACTGGTTATAATTTGAGTTTCAAATATCTAATTGATGTGATTTTGGTCTTGTAGGAAAGCTAAGACAATTCCCTACAACTTTCATGTTGAACACTTTTCAAGAATCAGACTCCTTGGAGGTGATATTGAACTTTGAAGTCAGAATAGAGGAGCTGAAACTGGGCCTAAACACTGTGCAGTAATTGGACCATATCTTGAGTTCTAGGCATGATTTTGGACTGAAACCAAAGTCATTTTAAAGCAAATATTCAGGCCTACAAATTTCATGAAGACCACTTCTCTCAAAAATGAAAAGATGACTAGACGCATGACTGTACATTTACTCAATTGTTATTTGAACAAAAAAGAAAAAAATGAAATAAAACATCATGGCTTACGTTAGGAAACTTAACAATTTAGTTTTACTATTCATATTACTATGCATTGCACAGTAACATGAATTTACCTATAAATAGGCAATTGAACATTTGAGAATCCACAATTCCAGATGGAGGGAAGACGAAGAGGAGAGAGGCTTTTGGGCGATTGCCCGCTTCTCTCCAAGAGTCTCCCTCCAATTTCTTTCTCTCTTTTTTTTCTTTTTTTCTCTTTTCTAGTTTATGTGTAAATAAGTTTTAATCTACTTGGGTCAAAGTGTGAAGCTCTTGGTAATAAAATAAGGTTAGATTTATTTCTCTCTTGTGCTTTAATGATTTATATTTTTAAGTAGTTATTATGCGTATTATATTTTGTTTCGATAATTTAGAAATTACCCTTGTAAATAGAAGTTCTTGATTTATTGTAGACAAAATATTGGCATAGTAAATGCTTTAACCCATTTACAAGTGGTGGTAATAATTAAAGGAAATATAATATAATTACGTATATTATTTTATTTCGTATTGTATTTTGTTTCTAATCAATTTAGAAACGTCCTTATAAAGTGGAGTTCTTGATTTGTTGTAGACAAGAGATTGACACAATGAATGCTTTAACCCATTTACAAGTGTTGGTGTTAGAAACTCTCCTTGTAATGTGGAGATCTTAATTTATTGTAGACAAAATATTGGCACAGTGAATGCTTGATCCCATTTATGAGTGATGATATTAATGAATGATTAAAGGAAATATAATATAATTACGTATATTATTTTAATGAACTTTTAACGTTGTATTTTTCGATTAGAACCTCCATGTTGCGAGGATTCTAATTGAGTTATAAAAGAAATTAATCTTGCTTTTATTTTATTTACCAAGAGTGGATCTTTTTACCCAAGTAAATAATTTTTACTGTAGTAACAAAATATTTACCTTACCATAATTAATCTTCATCAATTCCCTGTGGATCGACCTTGGACTCACCGAGAAATTTATTACTTGAGACAACCTGCACTTGAGTTTGCAAAGCAACAATTAAAAAGTGTGCATCATGTGTAGATTGACACGGCCGTATGTAGATTGCGCCAAATAGGATGGCGTATTTGCCTTAGTTATGCCAACAAGCTTGGCGTATATTATGTAAATACGTCATCCTATTAGCGCATCCCACGTAGCCAAAAATTGTTAAAAAATGCTACATAGGACAAAAGGGTGGTAGTTTAGTATCTAGTTTCAAAAGAGTAGCATTTTAATAAATAATTTAAAAAAATGACAATTTGATAAATAGTTTAAAAAAATGATATTTTTGTGAATAATTTTACTAATAGTGACAGTTTGATAAAAAAAAGCCTCTATCGGGGGGTCACAAGCTGGATTCATACCGAAATTGCTAGTAAAGATCGACGCTTTACAACCTTTGAAAGGCAACCTCTTTGTCTCATCCAAACAAGATGTTAAGCATTGGATTGATGTTAACTATGAAAAACTCTTACTTTTTGCTACTACTGTGGTGTGATAGGGCATGAAAATCGCAACTGTGCATCCCACACTAAAGATGAGCTCTGCAATTCAGTCAAAGAATCAAAATTAGGGCCATGGCTATGCGCACAACATGTAGGCCAAAACATTGATAGAGCTAATACCACAGCTAACTCCCACTCATATGGCAAGGGCTCGTTCTCAACCAAGTGTGGTCAAGGCATGATGGTTATTGACCATGTGGCATCCAAACTCTCATACCTTTCGATCAAGGACAAGACCTTGCTTGTTCAACAAGGGAATCATAATAACAAAAGCACATGAGATATTGCAATGGATGCGAACAAAGAACAAATTGCCCCAAATAATGAAGAATTACTCCAAACTCAAGATGGAGGCAATGAACTTAAAGAGTTAGTGTAAGTTGTAGTTTTCCTAGGGTTCACATTCAAGAAAACTACCAATAAATAAAGGATCTTGGAATCTGTGATTCTCACATAGAAGAAGAACTTACCTTAATCCATGAAACAATCTTGTAGAGTAGAAACAATTCTCCTAATCCCAATCTATCTTTTCCCATACATTCTTTCTCACACCTTATTCTTGATGGCAAAATGGTAGAGAAACCTTATGGGAGAGACAAAACCAATATTCATAAAAATGATAACTTCCATCAAGTTATCACCAGTTATTAGAAGTTTTCAACTTCTCACATTAACCAATAAGTCCATTTGTTTTCATTAATTTACATACAGGCCCAAAACATTATTTCACATGAGTCACACATAATAATTTATTTATTATTTTCCCAACATTCTCCCACTTGACTCATGTGACTTAATAATACATCAATCATAATGCGCATCAACGGAGCTTATATACATTACTTTCATCATTAATCATAATCAAGAATACAGACTAATAAGAGTCATGATGGTCGCATGTTATTAAATCAACACACTTCCTTCCATGTACTACTATATTAGCCTTTCTCCTCAATATGATCTTAAAATGAGAAGTCCATAATAGGTTCAAACATAATGTCATTATCAAGAACATAATCTTTTTTCAACATCATCAATTGCATGCATATACATAAGTAGAAAACAAAAAATTCAGAAACTTATACATTAACGAGCTCAGAGTGTCAAACATACAACAATAATGAAATAAAACATTATAATTCAACATTCGCTAGCAGACATAATGTCCATATTCTCAACATGGCCACCAAATATTTTGGGCGATAACCCTTTTATTAAAGGGTCAGCAATCATAAGTTCGATACTAATATGCTCAATTGACACTCTATGTTTCTGGACTTTTTCTTTAACGGCAAAGTACTTCAGTTCCATATGTTTAGCACCTTTAGAATATTTGTTATTTTTAGAGAAGAAGATAGCTGTGGAATTATCACAATAAATTTTCAGCGACCTGGCAATGTTGTTGACTATTCCAAGTCCTGAAATAAAGTTTTGCAGCCAATTAGCCTGAACTGTGGCCTTAAAGCATGCCACAAATTCAACCTCCATGGTGGATGCAGCAGTGACTGACTGCTTCGCACTTTTCCATGAAATCGCTCCTCCAACTAAAAGATATACATAGTCAAACATGGACTTTCTTGTATCCACACAACTAGCAAAGTCTAAATCTGAATATCCAATCACCTCAAGGTGGTCAGATCTCTTATAAGTAAGCATGTGATCATTCATTCTTTGCAAGTACCTTAAAACTTTCTTTGCAGCTTTCCAGTGATCCAATCTTAGATTACTCTGGTATCTACCCAGCATTTCAACTGTAAAGCTAATATCTGGCTCGTACATGTTTGAGCATACATCAAACTCCCAACAACAGATGCGAAATTGCTTCCATTTGTTTCTGTTCCAAATCGTTATTTGGACATTGTATGAGACTAAATTTGTCTCCTTTCTGAATTGGAACGAGAGATGCTGAGCACTTGTCCATTCTAAATCTCTCTAAAACTTTATTAATATATGATTTCTGAGACAAACCCAACAATTCAAGTGATCTATCCCTGAATATTTCTATTCTGATCACATAATTTGCCTCTCCCATATCTTTCATTTCAAAGTTATTAGAGAGAAAATTCTTAGTCTCACGCAATAGACTAAGATCATTAGTTGCAAGCAAGATATCATCAACATACAGAATCAGAAATATAAACTTACTCCCACTGACCTTTAGATATATACACTAATCAACAGTGTTTTCCTTAAATCCAAAGGACATAATAATATCATTGTACTTAAGATACCATTATCGGGAAGCTTGTTTAAGTCTGTATATTGATCTCTTAAGTTTATACACCATGTGTTCCTTTCCTTTTTCTATGAACCCCGTTGGTTGATCCATATAACATATTCATCTAAATTCTCATTTAGAAAGGCAATTTTTATATCCATTTGATGTAGCTCTAAATCATAATGAGTTACCAATGCCACGATAATTCTGAAGGAATCTTTCTTGGAAACTGGTGAAAAGGTTTCCTTGTAGTCAATGTCATCTTTCTGAGTAAAACCTTTAACAACAAGTCTAGCCTTATAACATTCAAGGTTGCCATTAGAGTCACGTTTAATATTAAATACCAATTTACACTCAACTCTCTTGCAACCTTCAGGCAATTCCACAAGGGCCCAAACACAATTCTGTTCCATGGATTTAAGCTCATCTTTCATGGCATCTAACTATTTATCAGAATTGTCACCATTAATGACTTCTGAAAATGAAACTGGGTCGTTATCAATTCCTAAGTCATTTTTTGACTCTTGTAGATATACCATATAATCATTCGAAATAGGAGATCTCCTTTCTCTTTGGGATCTTCTTACACTATAAGAAATTTCAAATTCAGAGACGAAATTTTTTCGTCTCTAAAAGGCCAAAATTCCGTCTCTAATGATTTAGAGACGGAATCAGAGACAAAAATTAATTCATCGGTGAAAGTGGCGTTGCAGATAGTTAGAGACGAAAAATTAGTTCCATCTCTAAATTAGAGACAAAATTTTTCTGTCTCTAAATAAAAACTTTCATCTCTAATTAGAGACAGAATTTGTTATTTTTTTCTAAAAATATAATAAAAAATGCATTAGAGACGAAACTTTTCCGTCTCTAATTCTCAAAATTAAGTAAAAAAATTATAATAATAATAATTACGTTAGAGACGACACTTTTTCATCTCTAATTCTGTCTCTAATTCCCAAAAGAAAGTAAAAAAATTAGAGACAAAAAATGACCGTCTCTAATTTTCCAAAATTATCTTTTTAATATACTTTTAATTTTATAATTAACTTGATCAATTAACTATCACAATAAATCATATAGCAGCAGAAATCACAATTCAGAACATCATCACAAATTTTCATATCAAAATGCAAAGTAATAATTAATTTTCTTAAAAGAACCAAAAGTTGATCCAGAAGATATGAGGCAGCTAATAGACAAAAACAATAGTAGAAACTCATAAAAACAAGCTAAAACAGGAGAGGATGATGCATCACTCGCCAATGTGCTCAGAAACACGAGGCTCCCGAGATGGTCTCTCACACTAAAGATTAGTCATATCAGCATATTCATCACAAAAACGATTGCTTAACATCAAAGGATCTTCACCAAGTTCATTTGTTCACTTAATTATCTGCAGCATTTCTGATATTAGCAATCTCTAATAAGCATTAAAGGATCAAATAAGAAACTCATGTAAAATGATAAGGTTTTAAGGCTTGTTTTTTGTAGGACAACTGAACTTGGTGAAACTTCTAACAGTAAGGTAGAGTTATCATGTATCAAGCAGGAACACTAGCACTGCTAAAAACAAGGCTTATCATTCAAATTCAAAGCTCGACACTCCAAGGTGAACAAATAATAATAAGCTAATAACAACAACAATAATAATAATGAAATACAGTTCAAGAATAATACAAACCAGATAGGGCCAGACATTTTAATCTCTTTGACCAGCCAATCATATAGTCACAAAACACCAGATGGGGCCACCAGATTTGACATTTTGATTCCCAAACATTTCTTTTTAATCTAAAATTCTTACTCACTACTTATCCTTATTTCCTAATAAGTACTGGTTAAAACATAAAATTTGAGAAGAGACAACAGACCAAGGATAAAATATAACACCAATAACAATAGACTAAGGGAAGAAAAAGAAACATTAAAATAAAAATTTGAGAAGAGATATAATAGAAATGGAGCACGAATAAACATGGTAAGCAACAAACATAGAACGAGAGAAGAAACCCAGGCTCAAGCATTACTATTCAGGCCTTCACAGTAACAAAAAATATAAAATAAGCAGAAACTAGAAAAACTTACTATTCTAGCTGAGCAGAAAATTGAGCAACTTTTTGCTTGCACTGATTTGCAGAAGTTGTCACCTCTTCATTTTCATAAAAATCAGTCGACTTTTCATAGTAAACAACAGCCTGCTCAATATTCTGTTTAGACTCATACAACTCCACAATTTCTTATGCGTATAATAGTAAAACTCAGTTATGACTTGTTCATGGTGATTGTTGAAAAATACTTCCAAAAAAATACCCAACAGGAAAGACACCAACACAACCAAATATGAAATAAAAAAAAATTAATTTAAATGATCATCTTGAAAGAAAAATCTAAAGTTATAGTGATATATACCTTCAAATATCTAGCAGCCATAGAGAGTCTTCCAATTTCACAGAAAAGATTTACAGCATTATCTAATCAAGATACAACCTCTGCATTAAGAGAGAGAAAAAGGAGCTTAACATTTAAAGTGCTATTGTCTTTATATCAATGCAAGTGATGGCATGCTAACACATGCTTCACAACTTTATAATTATTTCTAAATTCCAATCTAAAATAGGAAGCAAATAACTAGCATAAAAGAAAATAGGAATATGGATCTTAGCTGTAATCAACTTATACATATACTAATTAATTTCAATATCTGACTAAAATTAGATAAAAGTATGAACCCATACTTAGAGCTCAGCGCATTGTATATGTGAAGCCAAGTATCAGATTTTTACATAAGGGAAGCTTGAATAATGAGAAAACAAGAAGATTTCTTATATAATTTTATCATGTAGAAGCCATATGATTTGGATTAAAATTGATACATAAAAGTTTTAATGCCAAAAGGAATCGGCCTTGTTGCATAGAGGCAAGAGCAATATTTAAAGCTGTAATCAGAATTCAGAAATGAGTAAAAGAATATAGTTGGCACTAAAGAAAAAAAAAGATTATGAATTCACAATTTCACAGCATGGGAGGAAGATTTTGCAGTAGCATATTTCTCTTAAAGTGCATGGCGTATGACCAATGGCAATCATATTGATTTTATTTTATTTTATTTTATTTTTTGCTGCTAACATAGGCACATAAAGAGCCATGGCCCATGGGTTAGTAGGGTTTAAATTGAATGACTTGATTAGGAACCAAAAAAGAATCGTAGTGTATGTAATGCAACCACTTATATAAATACTTACCATTTATATTAGTCTTTTTATAGGAATGTGCAGCATCAACATAAGCTTGGGCATCTTCATGCTTGCTATCCAACTAAAAGCAGAAAATGACATTGTCATTAGACACATTACAGGTTTCTTAAAGAACACTTTAAACATAATACATTTGACTCCTAATCCAACTCAGTCGTGAACATTAGGCCCTCAATCATCAACAAATCTCACAATTTTCATATCCAACATCCAAGACACATTTAGAGCAATCAATCAAATAGGGTTTGTAACTCATTTTCTAAGCTCAATATTCATTAGGAATTAAATCAAGGAACCAATTTCTCAAACCGCAATCAACATATGAACAACCATTTCCATTTCAAAATCTTTATCAAAACAGAAATTTTTAGAACAAATAGAAAACGAAAATAGTAATAAAAGCCCCTACCTCATCTTCCATGGTTAGGTTCTTGCTTCTTTCTTGAGCAAGAATTAAATTAAATGCAGCTAATAAATTAAATAAATGAAAATTTAATAAATAAAACTCAACAAAAGGCATAAAAAATAGTAAAATAAAAAAAAAAAAAAAAAATAAAATTGGGGAAGAATGGAGAACTGGTGTGTAGAGAAAGGAGATACGATGGTTAGAGAGAGAGCTTACGGTGGTTGTGGGTACATAGGTTGTGAAGAAAGGGTGGGTTACGGTGAGGCAAAAGGAAAGGGGGTGCGTAGGCATGGTGGTGGTGGGGATGTGGGTGGATGGGTTACGATGGATGAGTTGAGGAAGGGGTTACGGTGGAAGAAAGGTTACGAGGAGAAGGAGGATTGATTGAAGGAGTGAGTTACGGTGGATGGGATTGAGGAAGGGGTTATGAGTTCTTGTACGGAAGAGGGGAAACAAATTGAGTGGTACGGTGGAGATGGAGATGGAGATGAAGGATTGGGAGGTATGGTGGGTGGTGGTACGGTGGAGATGAGGGAGGTACGGTGAAGAAGGAGATGAGGGAGGGACCGAGGTGAAGGAGATGAAGGGTGGTACGATGGGATTGAGAGATGAAGGAGGTCAGAGAGATGAGGGATAGAGAGATTAGGATTCTAAGTTAGAATTACAAACTTAGGGATTTTAGGTAGAAATATTAGAGACGAAAACAACATTCCGTCTCTAATTTTTAAAAATTTATTAATTAAATAACATATATATAATTTAGAGACGGAATACATCCGTCTCTCTAATATATTTAGACTTTTTTAATTACTTATTTGATTAAATAGAGACGAAATTAGAGATAAAATATTTAGAGACAGATAATTTTCGTCTCTAAAATCTGTCTCTAAGTATATTTGACTTTAAATTGATCAAATAGAGACAGAATAAGAGACAAAAAATTCTGAGATGGATAAATTTCATCTCTAAAATCCATCTCTAAATATATTTGACTTTAAATTGACCAAATGGAGACAGAATTAGAGATGGATAATTCTGAGATGGATAATTTTTATCTCTAAATTCTGTCTCTAAATTCCAAATTTTATTTTCTCTCTCTAATTTATAAAATCCGTCTCTGTTTCTATCTCTAATAGAGATGGAATTTTTTTCGTCTCTAAATTTCATCTCTAAATCAGAAATTTCTAGTACTGTTAATGCTATTCTTTGTGGTTGTTCTACTATAGGTTCATTATTAACCTCGGGATCATTAATTTGTTGTTGTTCTTGATTATTATACGATACACGAGGAACAACAACTTGAGTAGTAGGAACACAAGTCAAAGGAACTTGTATTCTAACTTCCTTAATCTCCACATTTCGTGAGGCTTCACTCCAACTGGTTTCACCATTCTCAATGAACCTAGCATTTCCAGTTTCAACAATTCTTGAACTATGGGTAGGACAATAAAATCTATACCCTTTAGATTTTTCTAGATAACCAATGAAATATCCACTGGTTGTTCTTGCATCTAGTTTCTTTTCTTGTGGATTATAAATCCTAATTTCTGCCTGGCAACCCCAAACATGCAGGTGCCTTAAACTAGGTTTCCTACCTATCCACAGTTCAAAAGGTGTCTTTGGAACTGCCTTACTAGGAACCCTATTTAGCAAATACATAGCAGTCTTTAAAGCATACATCCACAATGATAAAGGTAAAGATGCATTACTTAACATGCTCCTAACCATATCCATTAAGGTTCGGTTACGCCTTTCTGACACACCATTTTGTTGTGGTGTACCCGACATTGTGTATTGAGAACATATGCTATGCTTTTCTAGGAACTTAGCAAATGAACCAGGGTGTTGTCCAGTTTCATCATACTTTCCGTAATACTCACCACCTCTATCAGACCTAACAATTTTTACCTTTCTATCTAATTGTCTTTCAACTTCATTTATGTAAATTTCTAAGGCATCCACTGCTTGAGACTTATCATGCAGTAAATAAACATATCCATAACGTGAATAATCGTCAATAAAGATGATAAAATATTTTTCTTTACCAAAAGAACTGACATCAAAAGGTCCATATATATCAGTGTGTACTATTTCAAGAAGCTGAGTACTTTTTGTGGCACTTTTCTTTGTGTGTTTTGTTTATTTTCCTTTAATATAATCCACACAAATATTAAGGTTAGTAAAATCCAATTCTGGAAGAATTTCATTATTTACCAGTCTTTCCATTCTTTTCTTGGAAATATGACCTAAACGCTTATGCCACAAATAAGCAGAACGTTCATTCACTAAACCACGTTTAGTGACAACATTATGATGCAAGGTCATAAGTGTTTCAGCATATAAAATATCAAGATTCAATTTATATAAACCATCACAAAGTATACCAGATCCAATCATAAATGTATGCTTATACAAACTGAGTCATCCATTACCAAACCTAAAAGAGTATCCAACAACATCAAGTTTAGATAAAGAAACTAAATTCCTAGAAATATTAGGTATATACAAAGTTTCTAACAAATCTAAATGATGTCCAGTGTCTAGGATCAAATGATAAGTCCTGACAGCTTCCACTGGAACTTTCACTCTATTCCCCATGAAGACAAACTTCTCATTTGGGCTTATGGTTTGTATTGATTAGAAACATGAGTTGTACATCTAGAATCAATCCACCAAGTATTATGTGGAACTTCAGTTAAATTTGATTCGAAACATACATAAGCATTAAGCTTACCTTTCTTTTCGAACCAAGCTTTTCGTTTTGGGCAATCCTTCTGGAAGTGTCCAGATTTCCCACAGAAATGACATTTGTCATTATTTACTTTCTTCTGGATCTTAACGGAGGACTCATTTATCTTTAGTTGTCCTTTCCCCTTTCTGTGTTTCTTATCAGCCTTCTTACCAGCTCCTTGATAGTTCACATAATGGACAAAGTGACTTCCTTGATTCTTAAGTCTCATTTCCTTTTGAACCAATATACTATGCAATTCATGCACATTCCATTTGTCTTTCATGGTGTTGTAGTTCATTTGGAATGGGCCATACTCAGACATTAATGTGTTAGCCATGGCAACCATTACCCAAGAGGGGGGGTGAATTGGGTGATGACTAGTCTTAATGTAACTTTGACAAATTATGCATTTTAAATAATTCAATTAATAAATGCAGCGGAATAAGTCTAATAAATATACAACTATTGAAGATTACTTAAATATAACTTGAGATATATGATGAACTAAGTGAATAAGCGAGATATCAAGTTGTAACAATCAAAACATCAAGATATGCAATAGATAAACATATATCACCAAATACTGAATTTAAAGAGTGTAGGGAAGAGAGAATCAAACTCAAGAATTTATCTTGGTTCAGCCACCAACCACTTGTGGCCTACATCCAGTCCCCAAGCTTAACTTGAGATTTTCTTCACTATCTCCTAGACTTCACGGGTGCTAGGAAAATCTTTGTACATACAAGAGCACTCCTCACACCTTGGGATACCTCACCCTTGTGCTAGAACCTCCAATTCTTCAAGCTTCACAGGTGCTTGATAACCTTTACAATGAAGAGCACTCACAACACCTTTGGGATACCTCACCCTTTTGTGTTTGAGTCTCACTATAAGGGATACCTCACCCTTTTCTCTTTTGAGGGATACCTCACCCTCTTACAATGATTTCAAGGTGAATAGAAAGAATATAAACTCTCTTGAAGAGTAGATATACAACTTGAAGAACAAAGTATAGATGATAGAAAACTCTCTCAAGAGTGGATAATACAAGTTGAAGCTCTATGGGTATCAAGGATTTACACACTTAGCTCAAAACAAAGATTTGGAGAAAAAGATGATGAATTTCGTTTTCAATGTTCAAGGGTAATTTTAGAATGTTCTCCAACTTGTTTTTGATGCCCAAACACTTTTATTTATAGCCCAATGAGTTTTAGAGCCGTTGGAGGGTTTAGAAATGATTTTCTATGAAAACTAGCCGTTTATAGCCGTTAGAAACGTTCTGGGCACTTTGTAATCGATTACAAGCTTCATGTAATCGATTACAAGCTTTTGAGCACTTTGTAATCGATTACATACTTTGTGTAATCGATTACATGCTTTACTGGCACTTTGTAATCGATTACAAGCTTCATGTAATCGATTACAAGCTTTCTCAGGCACTTTGTAATCGATTACATACTACGTGTGTAATCGATTACACGATTTCAATCAACGTTGTAATCGATTACATGACTTGTGTAACCGATTACACCATTTCTGGTTTTTCAAAACCGACTTTAAAAGGTCATAACTTCTTCATTTCTTATCCAATTAAAGCAAATGACCACTCATTGGAAAGTTCTTTGAGTCTATTTTCATATGAAAGAAGTTTCAGAACAAAACTCAAAGTATTTTGAAAGATATGATCAAAATAATAACCAAAGGTCATATTTTCAAAACTCAAACTTTAATTGGTCATAACCTTTTCGTTTCTTATCCATTTAAAGCAAATGACCAGTCATTGGAAAGATCTTTGAGTCTATTTTCAAATGAGATAAGTTTCAAAGTAAAACTCAAAGTATTTTAAAAGTTATGATCAAAAGAGTAAGTATATATCAGTTTTGAAAAACACAAACTTGACTATTTTTTATAGATTTGAAATACCACCAAGACTAGCTTTCCAAAAATAGTTTGTTGGGCATTTAAACATTTTAGAAACACTTATAAATATGTTTAAAACTTGTTTGAGCTTAGTGTGATTCATTTTTACCTTTACACAAGATCTAAGTCCTATAAACTAAGCTTGAAGATGTTGGACTAGATCTTTTACCACCATCACTTCTTGATGTAATCCAAGCTTCTAAAGAAAATCTTCTCTTCAAAACTTGCAAATGCCTGGAACATCTTTTCATTTTCATTCTCCTTGAGTTGAGCATAGTTGTGATCTTTTGCTTTCTTGTTGCAATGCTTACTCTTAGTACTTGGACTATCCTACAAAGTATTGCTCACTTAACCAAACATAGTTAGTCCAAATTCATAACTCAATATCTTCATATGCATGATTCATAAATGTATAACTCTAGTTAGTCTAACATGCATACAAGACTTTCATAGACATATCCAATATTAATTCATTTATAACTCATATAAAATATTATTGGATATATTATATGATGAATGTTACATATATCTCATTAAACACATCTATGTAATATGATCAACATTCTTTTGTGATGCATTTATCATTTATTAAGCACAACTATAAAGCATAAGCATCATTTTTTTTGTCTTGTATTTGTCATCATCAAAACTTAACATATTAAATCATTGGGGCAAACCTATTTCCACAATCTCCCCCTTTTTGATGATGACAAATCACTAAAGAAAAATGTGTTGAGCAATATAGAAGAATAGATATTCATGTAAGCATATCAAATAATTAAGCACAAGAACATATTTTTCTTTCCAATTTTCTCTCCCCCTATTTGACATCAACAAAAAGGCTTAGGAAGGAAAGATAATAATTTTCTCTCCCCTTATAGATAAAACTCATGCTGTCAAAAAGGGTAGGAAAACCAAAAACTTCTTTAAGTTATTCAAATTAAAAACTGTCTCCCCTTAGTTGATTCTACACAGGATTTAAGAATAGATAGATGAAACAAGCATGCTTTTAAGATATGAAATGATTATTCATGTAAAGCTTGTTACATTTTAGTACATCAACATTTAACATATGATAACAATAAGCTTAAGAAATTATATCTAGCATATAATATATTGCATATCACATGATAAATAAGTACCACTTGATATCGCTTGTTAAGAGTTACAAAATATCCATGTAAGATCATGAAATTAAGATTTTCAAATGAAAAATCATACAACTTATCACTTATGAAGCATTTCTCAATGAAAGAATCAAAAGATATAAAATTTAAGAATGTTTACATTCTTTCATTGATAGAGGGAAAGAGAATAAGGGATTATTTTTATTGACATGTTGATAGTATTAATAATAAAACACTTCATGTCAAGTAAGGATGTAAGCCAAGAGATATAAGCAATAATCTAAGAGCTAGGCTCCCCCTCACAATATGCATATTATCAAGATATAAAACATAAAAGCTTAACATAGTCATGCATATATTTATAGTCAACAAGAACATGAAAAATATGTAAGATAAGTAAGATAAGCTCCCCCTTATTGAAGCACAAGATAGATAAAGGAAAACATGCATGCCAAGACTATGTAAGCATATTACAATAAAGAAAAGCAAGGCAAAGATATATATTCTTAATCCATCAATCACAAACCATTTTTAAAAAAAAATTCTCCCCCTTTCAAAAAGAATTTTACAAGAGCACATTGTATTTTCAAAAGAATTTTAGAAAGGTAGAAGGGTTTTATATTGAAATCACATATTTCTTGAGAGTGATCAAATCTAAGTCAAAAGAGTATTTGAAAGTACATATCCTCTTTTTCACATTAAACAAGAGCCTTGAAAAGATAAAATATATATATATTTTTTTAAACAAGGCTTATCTTTTGAAGTATGAAGATTGATCTCTATAGATCATTTCAAAAAATTTATTTAGAAAACTTTCTTAAATACTCTCTCAAAATTTAATAGACATTTTAAAGCAATGTAGAGAGTACTACATTTATAGCACAAATTGAATGATTTCTAAATTTTCAAGACAATTAGGAGATGATAATACTTTTTAAATCTTAAGACAAGTTCAAAAGATTCTCAAGGATATGGAACTTGAAAAGCTTCTTTTTAAAAGGAATATTAATCAAACTAGAAATTCTTTTCAAAACAAGAGCATGATTCTCATAAGTTTATACCACTAAGAACCATAGATCAAGAGAATCATATATATATCAAACATTGACCTTGATAAAATATGCTATAGAGATTAAAACATATATAGAACTAATATCATCCACCCTATATGCAGTGACAAAACTAGCAATTTAATGTACAATTAGGCACTTTGTCAATGCTAAGCATACTTCTTATGTAAGGAAAATATATAATCTTTTAAGATTAATTTATCAACAAGTATCATATAATCCATAGCATATAGAATATCACAATAGTTTAGGGATAGAGATACTTATTGGGTTAGATAGAAAGTGATGCTCCTTTAGAATGTTCTTCATTTATAGGTCCTTGTACTTTCTTCCATTGAGTATTTCATTTCATTGCACTTGAAGAAAGTCTCCTCATGTTCCTCTTCCTTCAACATTTCTCATTATCCACATATGCTTGACATTTCAATATTTGATGACTATATTTCAAAAGTTCTAAAAAAAAGATTAGCATCAAATATCATTTAAACTTATTTACAAACATAATTTAGGTTGATATAAAATGTAAAACATGTACCACATTATCAACCATGAATTGTTAGCTCTAAAGAGAACAAAAGAATGATATATGCACTTGAATCCAAAAGCATAGTTTAAGCATTTTCAAGGCAAGATTCAAGTTTATCAAGAAACACATGATCAACATCAAAACTTATATAAGCATTTTGGGGCAAACAATGATCATGTAAGGCATGTAATATCAAGTAAGGAATTTTAGTATGTACACATGCCAATCAAGAACAATAATGATCATGTAAGGCATGTAATATCAAGTAAGGAATTTTAGTATGTACACATGCCAATCAAGAACAATAAGTCTCTTATTGTAGTGAAAGAATTAGAAAACCGTGGAACTATAACTTTTGAAACCATTATGATTCATTTCAAGATATACTTCATTAAAAAAAAATATTGAAGTTCAAAGATAAGTTCAAGGAACAAAAAAAAGAATCATTTACTTCTTGTTTTTAAAATATGAACATATCAAGCAATTTCAAACAAGAAGACAAATAACTTTTAACTATCCAATCTCTAAGTAAGCATATAAGCAAATTGAGCATCAAAGAGAAAGGATTAGAACTACTTATAAGCAAGTGAATTTACATATTTGAGCGAAGAGAAATGGTCACAAGCTCAAGAATAAAGATATTGCCATAACATGTCATTCCAAGCAAAATGTGTGCATATCTAACATGTTAGCATATATAAAAATATTTTTAAAATATAGTGCTAGAAAAGCACAACTTAAGGCATGATAAGGCATAAAAACAAATCTTCACTTATCCAACTATCACATGATATACAATTTAAAGTATAAGTAAGGATAAGAGATTGATATCACCAAAAGTGTACTCTTTGAGTTTTTATAGGTGACTCCAACTTCTATGCCTCAAGGCCCCTTGAGAATGTTGTGGTTCTCCATGTCTTTCATTTTATGTTTTTCATCATTTTTGGAGAACTTAAACCATTTTAAGTTTTCCCAACCTCAAGTAGCATGGTTGTTTTTCACTTCATTTGCATGCTTGAGCTAATGGTCACCCTACAACATAATTTAAAGCAATTTCTTTGGTATCCACCAATTTTGGATCCGTAGGGGTTAGTCATTGATCATTAATCCATTATGCTTTTATAGATATCAAATTTTTCATAGTATGTAATTTGAGCATAGCAAATGTAAACAATCAATTACCATTAAGCTCATAGCCAATAATATGCATACATTCATGATATACTGAGACAATTTTAAGTGAAAATGGTCATTCCAAAGACTTAAAACCATTTTTAAAGCTTGTGTAATCGATTACCATGGGTGTGTAATCGATTACACAACCCTACGGAATCCATGTAATCGATTACATGTTTGGTGTAATCGATTACACGAGTTCTGAGACGCGTTGTAATCGATTACATAGTATGTGTAATCGATTACACTTCTCGACTTTGCTTGGAATGCTTGGCGAGCCTCATAATCGATTGAGAGGTCTTGTAATCGATTACAAGCTTGTTGAATTCAGTTTTTGCACTTCAAGCAAGAGGGTCCGAACTCAAAGCTTTCAAATTAATTCCAAAACTTTCCAAAACAATTCCAAACATCATATAAGCTTAAAAACTGACCAGTTCTTGATCCAAAACTCATGTTTATACAAAAACTACAAATTATGCAGAAAATTGTAACTTTATGCAGCAAGAGTTATGATTTTTAGCAAGAGTTATGTTTTATCCAATATGCTAAGTTCTAAGATATTTTTATCAAATGTGCTATTTCAAACAAGAAGTGAACTTATCTAGCATATTATCACATGTAGAGATGTATAGAAAATTTAAAGTATAGAAAATATTCATAGTCATAGAATACCCTATTATCAAGAAATATGCAAGGTAGTGAGTAAATGGTGTAACAAGAATATAATCATGTGCTATATATAATATTCAAATTTTATCAAGTACACATGATTCAATTAATCACTTAAGGCCTACAAAAAATATACCTCAAATTCATTGACTTTACAAGTGAATGTGCATAAGAGGTAGAAACTCTTGATACCTTGGCCTTATTGATCAAGGAAACTCTTTTCTTTACCCATTGCTTCTCTTTTGATGTTTTGAACTTTGCAAGTTCCACATTTTGTACTTGAGAAGCTTTGGTTGGAGTCATCTTCCTTCTTTGATCAAAACTTCTACCATTGGATTTTGGAAGCATTCCCCTTAATGATTCCTTCTTCACTTGACCAATTTGTCCATCCTTTTGAGAAGTTTTCTGAATAATTGAAATGCTAGGAGGACATTTTGGTACCCACTTCATCTTGGGTCCTTGAATGTTAGTACTAGAGCCTTTATGATTTTTAGGAACTCAAACCATGTTATTTCTCATATAAGAATTTCTTCTATAATTGCACAAATGAGAAATATGTCCTAGATGACCACAAAAATTATAAACAAGTGAATTTAATGATGACTTGGTCCTTTGAAGATCATTTTTGGAAAACATAAGCCTTTTGTTGTTTTTATATTCTATGTCATTTTTGCCACAAGCCTTACTTGAATTTTCATGTGAAATAGCATCAATTGCATTCTTATTAACACACATGGATTGTAAGCAAATAGAATCATTAGCTTTGGCAAATTCATAATATAAGTTCTCAACTTGATTTTCTAAATTAATGCATTTTTCACAAGAAGTTGAGGTTTCACATTTTAAAGGCATTTCCTCATCAAGAAAAGCATATTTATTTTTCAAGATATCAATTTCATTTTCAATGAAGAAAATATTTTCCAAACAAGATAAATTTTTATTTTCTAAATTCAACAAATCATCATATAATTCATCATATACACATTGTAACTCATCATAGGAAGGATTATAATCTAGTTTAGCATTATTTACCTCAAAGTCCTTTTTGGCCATATATGAAGTAGTCTCCATTCCTAGCATACTTGGCTTCTTAAGGAAATCATCATCTTCCTCATTGTTGTCTTGCTTTGCCACCTCTTCAAATTGAGTATCATTTTGAGAATAATTTGCACAAGAAGATTCTTTTAATGACTTTTCCTCTTCTTGCTCTCTATATATAACTTTATGTACAAAATTATTATTAGCAAGATAGATAGAATCAAGAGCATCTCATATATCTTTAGCACTAGAGCAATTCTTAATTTTAGCATAAGCATCATCATTTAAACCACTTCTCAATATTTGCATTGCTCTAATGTTCAATGAAAAACATTTCTTATCATAGTCATTCCAAGTTTGTTTTGATTTGCATGTAAATCCATCAAGCATAATATCCCACAAATCAATATCAATAGATTGCATATAAATTTCCATTCTAGCTTTCCAATAAATGAAATTCGCACCATCAAAGAATGGTGGTTTATAAATTTCAAAACCATTCATTTTGAAAAGCTTGTAATGGTTGCCAAACAAACAAAGATCTTTAACTCCAAGCTGTTAAGCTTTTACCAGAGCACGAAGCTCTGATACCACTTGTTAGCCATGACAACCATTACCCAAGAGGGGGGGTGAATTGGGTGATGACTAGTCTTAATGCAACTTTGACAAATTATGCATTTTAAATAATTCAATTAATAAATGGAGCGGAATAAGTCTAATAAATATACAACTATTGAAGATTACTTAAATATAACTTGAGATATATGATGAACTAAGTGAATAAGCGAGATATTAAGTTGTAACAATTAAAACATCAAGATATGCAATAGATAAACATATATCACCAAATACTGAATTTAAAGAGTGTAGGGAAGAGAGAATCAAACTCAAGAATTTATCCTGGTTCAGCCACCAACCATTTGTGGCCTACATCCAGTCCCCAAGCTTAACTTGAGATTTTCTTCACTATCTCCTAGACTTCACGGGTGCTAGGAAAACCTTTGTACATACAAGAGCACTCCTCACACCTTGGGATACCTCACCCTTGTGCTAGAGCCTCCAATTCTTCAAGCTTCACAGGTGCTTGATAACCTTTACAATGAAGAGCACTCACAACACCTTTGGGATACCTCACCCTTTTGTGTTTGAGTCTCACTATAAGGGATATCTCACCCTTTTCTCTTTTGAGGGATACCTCACCCTCTTACAATGATTTCAAGGTGAATAGAAAGAATATAAACTCTCTTGAAGAGTAGATATACAACTTGAAGAATAAAGTATAGATGATAGAAAACTCTCTCAAGAGTGGATAATACAAGTTGAAGCTCTATGGGTATCAAGGATTTACACACTTAGCTCAAAACAAAGATTTGGAGAAAAAGATGATGAATTTCGTTTTCAATGTTCAAGGGTAATTTTCAGAATGTTCTCCAACTTGTTTTTGATGCCCAAACACTTTTATTTATAGCCCAATGAGTTTTAGAGCCGTTGGAGGGGTTTAGAAATGTTTTTCTATGAAAACTAGCTGTTTATAGCCGTTAGAAACGTTCCTGGGCACTTTGTAATCGATTACAAGCTTCATGTAATCGATTACAAGCTTTCTGGGCACTTTGTAATCGATTACATACTTTGTGTAATCGATTACATGCTTTCTGGGCACTTTGTAATCGATTACAAGCTCCATGTAATCGATTACAAGCTTTCTGGGCACTTTGTAATCGATTACATACTCTGTGTAATCGATTACACGACTTCTGTCAACGTTGTAATCGATTACATGACTTGTGTAATCGATTACACCATTTCTGGTTTTCAAAACCGACTTTAAAAGGTCATAACTTTTTCATTTCTTATCCAATTAAAGCAAATGACCACTCATTGGAAAGCTCTTTGAGTCTATTTTCATATGAAAGAAGTTTTAGAACAAAACTCAAAGTATTTTAAAAGATATGATCAAAATAATAACCAAAGGTCATATTTTCAAAACTCAAACTTTAATTGGTCATAACTTTTTCGTTTCTTATCCATTTAAAGCAAATGACTAGTCATTGGAAAGATCTTTGAGTCTATTTTCAAATGAGATAAGTTTCAAAGTAAAACTCAAAATATTTTAAAAGTTATAATCAAAAGAGTAAGTATATGTCAGTTTTGAAAAACACAAACTTGACTATTTTTCATAGATTTGAAATACCACCAAGACTAGCTTTCCAAAAATAGTTTGTTGGGTATTTAAACATTTTAGAAACACTTATAAATATGTTTAAAACTTGTTTGAGCTTAGTGTGATTCCTTTTTACTTTTACACAAGATCTAAGTCCTATAAGCTAAGCTTGAAGATGTTGGACTAGATCTTTTACCACCATCACTTCTTAATGTAATCCAAGCTTCCAAAGAAAATCTTCTCTTCAAAACTTGCAAATGCCTGGAACATCTTTTCATTTTCATTCTCTTTGAGTTGAGCATAGTTGTGATCTTTTGCTTTCTTGTTACAATGCTTACTCTTAGTACTTGGACTATCCTACAAAGTATTGCTCACTTAACCAAACATAGTTAGTCCAAATTCATAACTCAATATCTTTATATACATGATTCATAAATGTATAACTCTAGTTAGTCTAACATGCATACAAGACTTTCATAGACATATCCAATATTAATTCATTTATAACTCATATAAAATATTATTGGATATATTATATGATGAATGTTACATATATCTCATTAAACACATCTATGTAATATGATCAACATTCTTTTGTGATGCATTTATCATTTATTAAGCACAACTATAAAGCATAAGCATCATTTTTTTGTCTTGTATTTGTCATCATCAAAACTTAACATATTAAATCATTGGGGCAAACCTATTTCCACATAATGAGTTCAGAATAAACTACACAAGGAAATTCTCATCCACTTCCATTCCCAATGACTTAAGTCTTGCTGCAATATTTGTCATTTCTATGACATGCTCATGCATTGTACAAGAACCATCAAACTTCATGGTGGTTAAAGTACTCATTAATGTCCTTGCAAGAGACTTGTCAGCAGTTTGGGAGCACTCTTCCACAAATTTCATAAATTCTTTTGCACTTTCAGTTTTGGGAAGAACTGACTTGATGTTACTTGTTATGCTCATTCGCATAAACATCAAGCTAAGTCTGTTTGATTTTTCCCAAGCCTTATCATGATTTTTCTCTTCATTGCTACTAGCAGTAGGCTTCTCAACTTGAAGAGCCAAATCAAGATCCATTACACCAAGGTGAAATTGGACTTGTTCACTCTAATCAGAGAAATTCAACCCATTAAAGATTGGAACAGACGAAGCATGCGAGTGCAAGGAAAAAGGGACAGAAACTACAATTAATAAACACATGCCTAACATTAATGCTTTGAGTTATAATCTAACATTCAACACAAATTCAGACAATAAACATTAAACATTTAGTGCACATCAATGTTCTCCTTTAGGTGATACATCAATGTACAACAAACATAATGATGCTAATACAACCAACATTATCAAGCCATGAGATATACACTAACTAGAAATATTTAATATATTTGGATATATAAATAAAACTAATAGCACATTCACATTACCAACAATTATGTCCATTAATTATAAGGATAACTAATCAACCTTTGGGTGATCTATAAATGTCTTATAACAATGAATTTCAATTTACCCATAAACTAATAATCATCATGTCATTTATAGCATCCATTCTATGGGTAATTGAAATAAATCATCATTAATTTGGAATTAAATAAACTTACAGATTTGACCATTTTAGTAATTAATAAATCCATCATACATTTAACTCCAAAATATCAACATTTCAGTAATTAATTAATTAAAATTAATAGTGGAGCCAATACACCATTCAACACTTCATAGTAAATAGCATGTATTCAAAATTATGTGTTTTCTCCTGTACGTGCAATGCCGTTAAAATGGCTTCAAATTGTTGATATTCAATCACAATTGGCTTTATCCATGCTTTAACAGAGAGCTTGTGATCCACTATTAATTTTTATTTTTAATACTATCCTTTCACTTTGTCAAATCATGCCATTTGATCATAAACAAGAAAAAGACATATATTAATTGACGAAGCATTTGGAATGCATTAATTGACGTATTCTCGATTCCGAATTGTGTACAGGGAGAACAAGTAAATGTCGATTACCACAATTTCAATACGACAATCGTAATTTATATACTATTGTCGAGAAGCTTATTTAAGTCCGTATATTAATTTCTTAAATTTACACACCATGTGTTCCTTTCCTTTTTTTATGAACCCTATTGGTTGATCCATATAAACATTTTCATTTAAATTCACATTTAGAAAGACAGTTTTCACATCCATTTGATGCAGCTCTAAATCATACTGAGCTACCAATGTCATGATAATTCTAAAGGAATCTTTCTTAGAAACTGGTGAAAAGATTTCCTTGTAGTCAATGCCATCTTTCTAAGTAAAACCTTTAGCAACAAGTCTGGCCTTGTAACATTCAAGGTTGTCATTAGAGTCACGTTTAGTCTTAAAGATTCATTTACACTCAACTCTCTTGTAACCTTCAGGCAATTCCACAAGGTCCCAAACACCATTCTGTTTCATGGATTTAAGCTCATCTTTCATGGCATCTAACCATTTATCAAAATTGTCATCATTAATGGCTTCTGAAAATGAAACCGGATCATTATCAATTCCTAAGTCGTTTTCCGACTCTTGTAGATATACCATATAATCATTTGAAATAGTAGATCTTTTTTCTCTTTGGGATCTTCTTAATGATATTCCTTGTGGTTGTTCTACTATAGGTTCATTATTAACCTCAGGATCATTAATTTGTTATTCTTCTTGATTATTATACAGTACACGAGGAACAACAACTTGAATAGTAGGAACATAAGTCAAAGGAACTTGTATTCTAACTTCCTTAATCTCCACATTTCGTGAGGCTTCACTCTCACTGGTTTCACCATTCTCAATGAACCTAACATTTCCAGTTTCAACAATTTGTACTATGGGTAGGATAGTAAAATCTATACCCTTTAGATTTTTTTGGATAACTAATGAAATATCCACTGATTATTCTTGAATCTAGTTTCTTTTTTTGTGGATTATAAATCCTAATTTCTGCCTGACAACCCCAAACATGCAAGTGCCTTAAACTAGGTTTCCTACCTGTCCTCAATTCAAAATGTGTCTTTGAAACTGCCTTACTAGGAATCTTGTTTAGCAAATACATGACAGTCTTTAAGGCATACATCCACAATGATAAGGATAAA
The DNA here is from genome assembly GCA_029884595.1 of Ormosia semicastrata. Taxonomy (NCBI): domain Eukaryota; kingdom Viridiplantae; phylum Streptophyta; class Magnoliopsida; order Fabales; family Fabaceae; genus Ormosia; species Ormosia semicastrata. The sequence continues at coordinate 59,493,444 of JAQQTO010000056.1, forward strand.
GATGCATTACTTAATATACTCTTAACTAACTATATCCATTAAAGTTCGGTTACGCCTTTCTGACACACCATTTTGTTGTGGTGTATCCGGTATTGTGTATTGAGTACATATGTTACGCTTTTCTAAGAACTTAGCAAATGGATCAAAGTGTTGTCTAGTTTCATCATACCTTCTGTAATAGTTAGAACCTTCTGATACCATTATCATTTGCCACAGCCAAAGCAACAAAGAGGTTAACATCAAGGTTCGTCATGTAATGGCTACCCCAAGTAGAGAGGGGATTCCTATTGGAGCTCAAGCTGTTTACGTCAGAGAAGCTCCCAACTCACCCTACATCATGCAATTCCTAGCTTAGAAACAAGCGCAGTCCATACACAGGGAAGCCAGGAAGCAAGCTTCTAGTGGCAACCTCACAGAAAAAGCTCTTCGGCTAGCTAGGCAACGCTTACGGTTAATGTTTGAGGACCTGAGCCAGCTTTGAGGAAGAGGAGACACAAGACTATGAAAGTGGGGAGAAGATAGAAGAATGTGCTTGGATAGTCGCTCCCACGTTAATTCCTCATGCAAACATGAGAGATTTGCCATAACTTTGCGTCCCTAGGTTGTCCTAGGAGGGTCCTGATTCCTGAGGATGTTTTTAGAGGTCTTAAACTGAATTTGTTCATGTGTATAGCACATTATCTAGATGTTCTCTTTTTTCCTTATTGTATTTCGAAAGTGATATTGGGGAATCCCATTTTGTTTTGTATTAAAGATTCCATTCATTTCAATAATGAATTTTTATCTTTTGTAAAAACAAAAAAAAATATTATTTCCTACATTCAAATCTCTATACTTTTTGTTATACCTACTGCTTTTAAAAAAGAAAGTGAGAGAAAAAGAGGTAGGACTAGTTTGAGTTTTTTTTTTCAAAAAGAATAGGTATAAGAAGTAAGTGCAAGAAATTTGGGTGAAGAAATAATATTATTATAAAAAAACTAATAAAACGAAAGTGAAATCCAAAATAAAGTTAAAGACAAAAGTCAGTTTTACTTTTTTTTTCTTTTTAATTAAATTTGGTTTTGAATTGACCGAAAAGATCAACAAATGTGTCGGTGTGTCCGTACTGCATTCTTTAAAAACAATGTGGCAAAGGTCATGTGGCGAACACATTTCACTGGGATTTGCAATTATTATAAGAATGCTAATGTTCTCACCTAGAAAATTTTCTTAATTATTAATTTATTAATGCGTACATGATAATTACAACTGCTCTATGTTTAGACAGCATAAATATCTAAAATTTCGGTGTGTCGGTACTGCATTCTTTGAAAACAATGTGGCAAAGGTCACGTGGGGAACACATTTCACTGGGATTTGCAAATATTATATTGCTAGTTGAGAATGCTAATATTCTCACCTAGAAAATTTTCTTAATTATTAATTTATTAATGCGTACATGATAATTACAGCTGCTCTATGTTTAGACAGCATAAATATCTAAAATTTTCTCTCCAAAAGTTATAATTTCTACCAAAATATACTAAAATTAGGAACGTAATATTAAGAAGATAGACTAATTTACTAAATAGGAGTAAATAAGAATAAAATTTATCAATTAGATGTAAGTCAAAAAATAATTACTAAAGCAATATAAAAAGAATAGTATATGATAGTAAGTCGTGACCGAGAGCCACGACTTATATTTGATCTTTTTTTTATTAATTTTTCAAAATAAGTCGTTGGTGAAAAACACGACTTATCTTTTTAATTTTTTTTTTATTTTAGTTAATGAAATCGTGCTTGATAAGAATGACTTATTTTTATAATTATTTTTTATTAAAATCGTGGTTGGGAGCCTCTTTTTTTTTTTTAAAGTGTCGTGACTTTGAGCCACGACTTGGGTAGAAAATGGGTAGAAAATAACCAAAGGGTAGAAAATTTAATAAATACTGTAATAATTATTAATATAACAATAATAATAATAATAATCAAATTAAATTTCTCAAAAAAAAATATTGAGGCAAGAGGATTGGAGGAGAGACAAAGAGCATAGAATCTAGGTGTATATAACATTGAAATCTATAAACAATCTGATCCAGCGATGCAATAATTGTTGGGGTGCAAGTAAAGGTGTCGGGTTGCCAAAAGTATCATATGTCATGCTGGCGACTGCATTTGAGAAGTCGACTTGGCTTTAACATATTTACTAAATAAGTTAGACTAATACTTTTTTAAAAGTCTATTTAACTAAAAAGTCAGGTCTCAAGCTATCTTAAAAGCCTTTTAAGTCTAAAGTACGGTCGACCTATTTAATTATATATAATATAATATATATTATTATAATAATTATAAATTATAATTATAATTATTAATTTATTATAATATATTAATATATTTTTAATTAAATTTTAATAAAAGCCAATAACTAAAACTTAAGTTAGTAAGTTAGAATAGAAATAACATATTTATTAATATATTTAATGTAATATATTTATTAGAATGAAAATAATAAATTAACACTTACCCCCTACTTTTATAGATGCTCACTACTTTCTTATTCTAATCTTTGGTCGATGTGGGACTTGGAGATATACCAAGTTGTTCACTTTCTTACTCTAATCTTTCAAGTCCCACATCGACCAAAGATTAGAGTAAGAAGGTGGTGACCATTTATAAAATTAGAAGGTGAGTGTTAAAATATAACAAATGCCTATTAGCTTTAAGTAGGCTTGTTGACTTATTTCAAGACTTAGGCCTGTTAGTCTATGTAAAGACATATTGACTTATTTAAAGGTAGGTCTGTTAGCCTATGTAAGACATGTTGACCTATTTAAAGATAGGTCAATTAGTCTATGTAAATGTTTATTGGTCTATTTAAATGTAGGCATGTTAGCCTATTTAAAGGTCTCATTGTAAAGTAAGTCTTTAAATAAGCTTTCAGGTCAGGCCAATCTTTTAAAAAGGTCAGGTCAGACCTTAAAAATCGGCTTATTACAAGTTTATAGGCCAGAATCAGGCCTTATAATTAAGATACAAGTCAGGTCTGTTTAAGGTAAAGTCTGTCTTGACTTGACTTGTTTCCATCCCAAGGTGCAAGCAGCTTAAACCTTTTTTTATATGATATGATATATGCAAGTCGTGGCTCAAAGCCACGACACTTAAAAAAAAAAAAAAAGAAGTCGTGGCTCCCAACCACAATTTTAATAAAAAAATTAAAAAAATAAGTCATTTTTCTCAAGCACGACTTCATTAATTGAAATAAAAAAAATTAAGAATAGATAAATCATGCTTTTCACCAAGACTTACCTTGAAAAATTAATAAAAAAAGATCAAATATAAGTCGTGGCTCTCAACCACGACTTACTATGATATATTACTTTGGTAATTATTTTTTAACGTACACCTAATTGGTAAATTTTATTCTTATTTACTCTTATTTGGTAAATTAGTCTAAGAAGATAACTTAAAAGGAAGGTTGAAGGCAAAGAAATCATCAAAAACAATAAGTTAAAAAATTGAAATTGTTAAAGTTTAAACAATAAGTTAAAAAATTGTTAAAGTTTAACTTAAAAGGTTGAAGGCAAAGAAATCATAAAAAAACAGTAAGTTAAAAAATTGTTAAAGTTTCAATCTTAACTCGTGTGTATAGCCCAAGCATGAAAATAGTTGGTGATTAAAAAATAAGTACACTAAACAAAATTAAATGTAAAAGAGTAATATACACTGATACACATTCATTTTTTGTTATATTTTTTTTAAATTTTTCTTATTTAAACACTTAAAATACGATATTCATATGATATCTTTTTCATATGTAAATACTGTTGTATCTCATGACCTGCAAAGAATTAAAACAATAAAACACTAAAGCCTTAGGCGTGCAAAGCACTACCCTCAAGGATTATTTCGATATAATCGAAAATCTTTCAGGATACATCAGGTTCTTCTCGACAAAGTTAAGGCTTCAAGAATTACAAGAGATGTATTATTTTGTAACCCAGCAGAAAGAAGAGAGAAGAACAAAGGAGAAGATGAAGAAGGAGAGAACACACTAAAAATTGAATTAGTGAATGGTTTTTTATAGAAAAACAAAATACGTAACGTTAACAGAATATGCACGTTGGAGGATCAAGTCAAAAATGATTTTTGCACGTTGGGATCTACACGCTGGAAGATCAAGTCAAAAACAATTTTTGCACTTTGGGATCTGCACGTTAGAAGTGTAAACCAAGTCAAAAACGTGGATAAGATCAAGTCAATTTTAAACTTCTTCAAAATATTCATTTTCAGATAAGTTCAAAAAATTAATTAATTTTTTTATAAAAAGTTTCGGAGCTCATGTTATCACGCGCAGGAAGACAAATCAAGGATTTGTACGAGCCACGACTCATTTTTGTACATGTGACACCACCACCTAATTTGTTTTTTATCAAGTTCAAAATACAAGTTAATATATAATTTTTTTCAATGACTTATTTCTAACTAATGTGAAACTTTATTTTTTTAAAAATATTACTCTTTTCACAACATATACATTACATACATTTAAGACTAAAGAGTCATCCATATAATATATAAGAATTGTGAGTTAATGTTTCACTAGGATATTATATTATAGGAAGAAGGATTCTCACTTCAGATAATCCTGTTCTATATATTATAGTGTTTAAAAAATATTTTTCTTTATTTGTATGCATATGGGGCGGGGCCAAGGAAACTACATTTCTAATTACACGGGGCACTGCAAAATCAAAAGTAAGAATAGGAATAAAATTTGCAGGAGTCCTCCACCCCTTCATACTAGCTTCATGATTGAAACTCCAATTAGCTATACAATCCGAGTATATGATTGCCTTCAGGGAACGTATGCACAAACCTGACCACCCAATCTCTGTTCCTCCACCTGGCTATATTCTTCAGGAGATTGTAGTGGTCGTTCCTTTGTGGTGGGACGAGCTATTAAGAAGGTTCATCACGACCTGAGAGTCATTATCCGGTATAACTCTACCCGCTGGCCCAGGCACAATTTTCAAGCCTGAAAGTAAACCACCCCCCCCCCCCCCCCCCCCCCCCCCCCCCAAACAGTTCAGCGATGAGAGCATTATAAGTTCCTAAATGGAGAGAGAAGCCTTTGAGCCAACTCCCATCATCGCCTCTGATTAAACCACCACACCTTGCATTTGCTGGATTTCCTCTTGAAGCGCCATCCGTATTCACCTTAACCCAACCAGCTTAAGGATAGGTCCATTTAACGTATATCTCTCAAATCTCAACTATAGAGTATACATGGGGGAAGGTTAGTTAGGAGAAATTATCGGGTAGTATGAGAATAATACTCACCTCTAATAAAAAATAACACAGGGGAAGTGAATAATTATACAATTATTAGATTAAAAAAATATATTATTAAATTAAATTAAAATGATTATAAAATTATTTACAGTAATACTCTAAAGTGTATAAGAATTTTTCATTAATTAGGCGTCTAGCAATGTCTATATGATGCACGTGGTCCCTTATAAATGCAAGAGAGCTGCCAGGTCTTTGATTGTGGTTCTAGAAAGGAAAAGTCTTCATGTGCACTTTTGTTAAGCATAATATTTATAAATCGGTGAATCAGGTATAAATAATTAATAATTAATATATATTATGTGATAATTATATATATTAATTGATGTATAAATAGTTAATGATTGTTGATGATTAATATGTATTATGTGATGACTTATTCATGTAATAGTTATGTTAGATTAATATTTCTAATCATAGCATAATACATTCTAAAGTTGGTAGCTTAATTGGTAAAGATTTGAAACATATAAAAAAATAGCAGGATTTAATATCTATATATGTTTTCCATCTTAATTTCTCTTCCCTTATTCTTCATTCCCTTCCCAAATCTTATTAGGGGGTCATTTAAAGACTCAACTAAGAGACCCCCCTACCAGGCCCACCGAATGAATTTAGGCCTTATAACAAAAACAAACAAACATGAAAAATCAAAAAAAGAAGTTTATATAAAAAACTAATTCCAATTTTTTCTTTCATCCTAAATTTTAAAAGAATACTACACGTATTTATACTAACTCATAGTATAACAGAGACGGATTCACTTGGAAGTAAACGAGGATACATGCTTTCACTCAATTTTAGGATTTTTTATTACATATTATATTTATTTGTCTTTTACACTCTTTTATATTCCTAGATTTGTCCCTAAATTATAATAAATGAGTAAATTTATAATGAAATAAGTTAAAATTCATTTAACATTATGCATCTCACGTGATTAGTTATCAAAATGATTCATACATACAGAAAAAGTTTGTCTTTTAAATTGAGTAAATAAGAGTATAATTACCCTTAATTTATAAAATGATAAGAGTAAATATATTTTTATTTGTTCACTTTATAAAATAATAAAAATAAAAATATCATTACTTATTTATTTTAGAGATAAATTTATTTAAGAGAAATCTTATCCTACATATATATTGAGAGCAATATTTAATAGAATAAATAATAAAAAGATCATTCAATATAAATAAAATAATTATAAATCAATCTTTAATATTTTTTATTAATTATTTTTTCATTTCATTTTTTTATAGTTGTATACACCTTTGTTCCTGCTACCTAAAATTTCAGGTCCATTATTGCTGTATAATATATCGATCATCCAATATCCCCAGAAGTTGAGTAAATATATATACTTGTCAGGGGACGCCTTAACCCCTCAATATACATATATCTTTTTTAAGTGTTCTTTTAATGTAAAAATTTTCAAGAAATTAAAATATTAATTCTTTCCTTTACCAATAAAATTTTCACATTCGCCTCTGTTATTACTTTAGTCTAGCTCCGCCCATGGTACTTGTTGTGTACTGTACATGTGGTAGTGTATACTTGAAGAAATTTTGAGTAGAGGAAATTAAAGTGATCCAAGTCCTTCAAGTTAGATAAAAGAGTCTAATTCAACTAAGGGTGCTCATGTCCTAGTCCGATAACTTCACTCAATTTGAAGTTAATTTGATCAAGTTAAGTTTTTGAAATTAAATTCGATGAAATTTTTTAATCTAATTTAAGTCAGATTTTGAGTTGACTCAACATAATATTATTTATTATATTAAAATTTATAATTTTTTAAAAATTAATAATAAATTATAATATTTATTGATTTAAATTAATATTTTTTATATTGATATAATTTATTTTAAAATATATATTATAAAGTATTTAATGATTTTTGTTTTATAATTTTAAAGTTTTATCACTTAGTTATATATAATATTTAAATTTGTAATTTTTATCTAAATGTCATATTGACCCATTCTTCTTAACCCGGTCACTAATTATGTCATATTTGAGTCTTAAAATTTGACCAGATGAAAATATCAAATTAAGTTTAAATCAAGTTAAATTTTGCCCATAAATATCCTTAAATTCAACAACGGTAATGCTACGAGATGCCCGATCGTCTAAGTTCTCGAGCTTGTATACAAGTAAGTTTTATTTTTATTTTTTTAAATTAAAAATAAAAACTTTGCATATCCTTATAAAACTGATGCATTTAAAGGTGTTGAATGTTGAGCGTTTGTAGCAGCAAAATCTATTCAACAATGATTCAAGTCAAAGAAATCGAAAAATTCAAATAAAAGAAGGATTTTGTTAACATATGTGCTTAAGATACATGTTAAGAATTAAAAATAATATTTATTGTTTATTGTTAATTATTTAAAGAAAAAATTATTAAATGCATTTTAAATTTTGAAGATAATAAATACTTATATTTTTTATTTAAGAATTTATATTTTTTATTCCTTAACATGCAAATACGTGTTAACAAATCTCATAAAATAAACAAAAGAGAATGCTAATTCCTATAGTTGGAGAGGCCCTTGCCAGGGTTTGGAGACCACTATTTTTAAATATAAAAAACTTATGTATAAAAAAAAAAACTTATAACCATCCCTGATAAGTAACCAAGAAGAAGATTAAAAGGGGAAAAAATTAAATGATTTTGATTATGAAATAAATTATTGAAAATATGAGTAGCAGACTTAAAGAAAATATTAAATGTATTTTAAATTTTGGAAATAATAAATGTTTATATTTTTTAGTTAATAATTTATATTTTTTATTCTTTAACATGTGAGCACATGTTAATTAACAAAATTCATAAAATAAACAAAAATAGAGTGCTAATTGTTATAGTTCGAGAGGCCCCTACCCAGGGTGTGGAGCGAGGGACGGATGTAAAAAATATTAAGTGAATGAGTCAAAAATAATAAATCATATTATTAAATATAAAAGAAAAATTTAAAGTTAACAAATAAAGATGTATTCACTTTTAAATTATTTAGTATGTTAAGATCAAAATGTACTATTTTAAATTAAGAGTAAATATATTCTTATTTACTCACTTTAGAAGAGTATTTATAAAATTTATGAAGATTTAGGAAGATTTATGAATAAAGTGAAAAAAGTAAAATAAAAATATTTATATTATATATTAAATGTATCACAACAATAATTGTCCTTTACATCATTATTCATAAGAAAAATAATTTTTTTATAATTATATATAAATTTTAAAAAAGATAAGAGAGTGAAACTAAAAATGAGAGAAACTAATAGATTTATTATATAAAGATTAAAAATTTATAAAGAGATGAGTTGAAATTATAATATCAATGTATATAAAATAATTATAAATCACATGTCAAATACATATCGAAAGTATAAACTCTTTTAATTTTATCATTTTTATCTTTGGTATAATTATACTAACCTCAAATTTGAGGTTAGTATTTATAATATTGACATTCTTTTTGTTTGAGAAATGACTCATACCTCTCTTATTTTACATTTTTAATGAGACTTTGTGTAATATTTGTACATAGAATATGAGAGATATATGTAATTTCGTAAATAAAAAATAATGTTGAAGTGTAATAATAATATATAAAATTAGAGATATAAGTATAATTTTTAAATAGGAGTGTCAATATAATAAGTATTAATTTTATAAAAGATCAATATAATTATCTCTTTATCTTTTAATAAATTAAATTAAATTAATAATATCTACAAAAATAAATTAATGAAGAAATTGGGAGCCAAGGCCCATGCTTGCCCCCCTTTCAATTTGTCCTGGTGTGGAGACCACTATTTTTAAATATAAAAAACTTATGTACAAAAAAAAAAAAAAACTTATAACCGTCCATGACGAATATCCAAGAAGAAGATTAAAAGAAAAAAAAACTAAATGATTTTGATTATGAAATAAATTATTGGAAATATGAGTAGCAGACTTAAAGTCACTCTAAAAGGCTCTTATTTTACACAATCCATACATAGAGGTGAAACATTAACACAGCAAATTGAAAACCAAGGGATTGTAGCTGTAGTTGTGGTACGTTGCAACACACATGAAAGAACCCCTTCCTTAAGCAACAAATTACCCTAGCTTAATTTGGCCAATATTTATGACTCAATTTAGAGCTTCTCAACCAATTCCACCACCTCTTCCACCACAGATGCCATGTCAGATACCCTATTATTTGGAGCAAAGCATGTCTTACGAATTTCCCCTTGATTTCCAGTCAACACATCCAACTGGCTCACCTTGACAAAGGCATTGGCAAACTTGTCAAAAAACAGTTTCTGGTCGGAAGCAAAGGAGTTCACTATCTCCTTGGTTCTTGGATCTTGGGCTATGTCCTGGTCCGAGGTGAAGACACCTTGGCGGTTCAAAAGGTTGATGTAGTACAAGTTGTCGAAATTGTTGGGAGTTCTGATGTCCAAATTAACAGTGTTGAGGCTTTTATCATTTGGACAAGTGGCCTTGAGTTTGTTTTCGAAATCTGGGTCTATGGGTGGGTCTGATTCTGTGGTCCTATTGACTAATGAGGGACAGTGGGCTCGGCCGAAAGTGTGTGCACCTGAGAGGGCAACAACATCTGTAGCATCGAACTTTTTAGCTCCAAAAACTTGAAGCAGTTGGCTGGTTCTGAAAAAGGGTGGAGGAAGATTGATTGGTGCTGTTGCATTGAAGGTTAGGCTGTCTTTTCTTCCCAATGGCACATCAAAATCGGGGCCTCCTAACTGTACAAAGTCCAAGCAAATGAAAGTGGTCGAAAGAGAATCAAAGAGTGTTCCAATTAGTGACAGCTCAAAGAAATTATAATTAAGTTTGTCATCAAAACATAAAAACTATGATAAAATTATTAGGAGAGTTTTTTAGGTGTTTTTAAAGTTAAAAAAAAATTATTTATTCTGTACAAAATTCGCTCGACTAGTTGCATGTGAGTGCATATGCATGCCCCACATTAAGTCTTAAAGGCACTGGCGGAGGTTGAACTATATTCTTTGGGTGGCCAATTAATATAATTTTTATATATGTTTACGTCTTAGAAAATTAAGTATCACGCCTGGAAACTTTAATGCTTATTATCATATTTAATTCTTATATCTTGAGCATCAAAATAAAGCTTTTTAAGAATAAATTAAAGATATTAAAGCTATATAATTTTTCTCCTTAACATTACTTTCATCTTAAAAAACTACATCAGAGGTTATATGTTTTAACTTTACTATTATATTTTTAAAAGTATTCATACACCTTTTTCAGTATAGTGTTGTAATATATATTTTATTATATAATCGATAATCAAATTTATATATATGAAAAATTAAAAAAATCCTAGGATGATAGAGATAAAAAATTCTTAGGGTGGTTGTAGCCATCCTGTAGGCCAAGGAAGATCCGCCACTACATGCACCCGCCTATATTTACTTAGAATACTTAAAAGAATTAATTTTTTTAAGTATTGGATTAAGATTCAAACTTGAGTAAATCAAGGCATGTAGAATATCTTCTTAGCTGGTCAACCTCATGGTTTCTCACACACGTTCTTGAATGATGCTATATATTTTTTGGCATTATTTAATTATTTTTAGGGTTTTTGTTAACAATTACTCTTAGTATCTTAGGGTAGTTGTTAAAAAAATTAAAATAAAAAGTTTTAAATGAAAAAAATTATTTATCATATTAAAATTAAAAAATATATATTTAATTTTTTTGTATTTTTGCTTCATTGACAAATGCCCTAAATATAAGGGTACTCGTTAGCAAAATTTTTATTTTAATATTTTAAATCGTAATTATTATTTAACATTCACTAACATTATGCATAACAATGTTTTCCTCAATATAAAATTTCTTACTTAAATATTAGAGCCTCTTCATAATAAAAGAAAAGTGGCGTTTCCTAATGAAAATTTTAGTTTTTTTTCAATAAATAAGTTATAGAGTTTATGTTTATAATAAAAAATTATATATAAAATGATGACCTAAAGATTTGAAATTGAAATCATCTGTAAAAAGAGTTATAATTAAAAATATAAAAATATGTGAACAAAGGAGAATAATAAAGATTTAAAAATAATATGTTAATTGAAAATATAAAAAATTTAAGAAAAATAGTTATATATAATTAATAAAGTGAAAATCCTATACAAGTCAAGTCCTTTATGGAAAACAAATCTACATAAATTATCTGTAAGCAAAAATACTCAATATAAATAATCAGAAAAATTCACTATACTATATTAATTCCTTGATAGGCATGAAGCGAAGCTTTAGCTTATTTAATTAATTTATCTGCTTATAGTGTCGTCCCAAATGCAATAATGGCCATCAGTTTATAATTTTATATACACAAAAAGCATTATTGCTACACTAACTTTGTTATTGGAGGACAAATATCCTCTAAAGTGAAGATCCTTATAAAGTAAGTAAGTAAACTCATATTAACTATTGATAAATAGGTTCACATTAACCATTAATAATTGATGTGGGTTTATTGGACTATCATCATCATTGTTGTTCTCATTTTTTGCAGATTTAAATATAAGATTTCTTACAAATCTTAAATCTCTTTACAAGTAATAAATTCTTATTGACTTTCATTATTCTTGATTTTGAAGTAATCTAACCAACCAAAAAATATAAAATAATATTTTAATATTACATACTTAATGACATTGATACCATTCATTTTAAAATAAACAATAATATCAGATTGAACCTATAATAATAATAATACCTAGTACTAATGTCTCAAATATTTTCTATTAGCAGAAAGTTAATTTTTTAATGATATATCAACACATAATTAAATAATAATTATACTTTAAGTCAAAATTAAAAAATTAAACTCAAAGAGTAAGAGGTGTCTTATAATCTCCAAAAAAAAAAAGGACAAGGAAGTGTTATAATCTATATAGAATTGATAATATAATGGTAAGTCTCTTTCTTTCATATTAGGACTTTCTGTTTATCCCTAAAAGAAGATATCTTGATCCTTTTAGAAAAGCACCAAATAAGACATAGGTAAAGAAATTAATAGTAGTGAAGAATATAAAATGGATGGAAATTACTTGGCGAACAGCTTCGCGTGCTGCGATAACAAGGATGTCTGAGCATGAGACAACCCTTGGGCACTGCTTGCGGATAATAGCCCGAATGTTTTCAATGGTCTGAATGGCCTCTTCCCTTAAGCCTACGTTGGCAGGATGTTGCTTTTCATCATTTTGTCCAACCCCATTCAACAATATAGACGCATCGCATCCCTGTGTGAATTCAAATCAATCATCAATTGAACAAGGTTATTTGGAAATCACCCAGACCCATTATACCCCTGACGTTGAAAATAGACGTCAAAAGAAGAGTTATAGCTCACGGTGATTATTTTCACACAATTTTTGTACTATATTTTGTTTTTAGATAATAAAACAAAACAAACATATTTTTTTAAACACATCTTTCTCTTTTTTTTTTCTTAATGAAATAAATGTGTATAAAAAGTGCGAAAAAATAATGTGTAAGAATCATTTTCTTATAGCTCCAAGTGTTTTCAAATTTATTTTTGTTATAAAGATATAATAAAATTCATATATCTTCACTTAACAGCTTAAATATTTTAAAAAAATAATTCATAATATAGTATTAAAACTTTTATGACTTAGTAGATAGATGTTAATCTTTATCATTTTTATTCTTTTAAATAAAAGTTAAAATTCAACACATGATAAAAGTAATCGTATGCATTATTCACATTTTAAGCTCAAAAAACTCTTGCATGAAAGAGTATATTAGAGATATAATAAAAACCATTCACATTCATTCACCTTACTTGATTATGAGATAAGAAATTGTTTGAACCCCAATTCGCGTGTCACTCATACAGCTTTGTCAATACTTTAGCTTATCTTTACTCTTATTTGATAAGATTTTCGGACCCCTTTTGTGAGAAAGAAAAATGGAAGTTAAGGGTTTGAGATTTCTCTTACCTGAGCAAAGCAATCATGGAAGAAGAGCCGAAGTATGCCAGGAGCTTGGCCACTGTCCTTCTGGAACACATCCTCGAGATGCTTTCTTACAATCCTTTCAACCCTGGGACATGACAACCAATAGTAATCCCATGACAGTCCCTTCACAATGGGAGGCTTTGCTACTCTTTGAGAGGAGGCTTGGATTTGGGAAACCAATAGAAATGAGGAAATCAAGAGCAGAGAGTACAAAGAAGGAGACATACTTGCACTAACCCTAGCCATGTTTGGTTTACTGGAGAGAGTGACTTGAGATGAGCAAAACTTGAACAATTATTTATAGAAGAATTGGGGGCCTTGTGGTTGCTTCTCACTTGTCTGTTTTCAAATAAAGTTAACAGTGGCATATGCGTTTTGAGATTTGGAACTAAGATAAGATATCAAAACCTAACATAGATACGATCAATAGTAATAAACTTTTGTTTTACTAAGTACATTGAAAGTATTAAAAAAGAAAGTAAAATAATATAGACAATATAAGAGACCAAACAGAAGGTATATGGGAAGTAAAAAGAATAGCAATGAAGAGATAAATTTCCAGTTATAACTAATGACAGATATTGCATATCAATTTACATCAGTGTAAGTCTTTTTTTTTTTTACATTTATTTTTAACCATTATTTTCACTTTCATCTAATGATTGAGATTATTTCATTAAAAGTAATCATTAGATGAAAGTGAAACTAATAATTAAAAATGAGTATAAGAAAAAAAAGACTTACATTAGTGTAAATTAATTCTCTCTCTATATATATTCACATGTACTCTTATCTTCAGAAATTAGAGGTAAATATTTAGTTATAAGTCGTGTGTATGTCAGAAATGACAATAAAGAAAGAAAAACTTTAATACAAATCCCTTAACAAATAATAAATAAGTGGTTAAAAATTCACAAAGAATGATCGAGGTAGCGAATTCAAATCTAAGAGAAGCAACTTTTACAGAGAAGATCATATAACTTTCATGTTTTCTCAATTGAACGAAAATTAGTTTTGTAAGCTATTCAAATGAATTGAATTTATAAAAATATATAGCTCGTGATCTCAAAATTATATGTATATAAAGTAACTCATCCATTGTTTATCCTTAACTTAAATTTTTGGTTAAATTTTTGGTCACTCATTTATTATTCTGTAATGAGATTGTGAAGATTTTGTTAATGTATTTATCCTTTTCCCATTTTTTAATTTAAACAATAGCAATGTTAGCATATTAAATTAAACCTATATAAGTTATTTTTTTAGTAAAAGAATCATCTTGAAGTACACAGATTTCAACAATTCAACTTATCTTTATCGAAGAAAATTAATGACAATTTTTAGCCACGGTCTTACTTTGAATTCAAACTCAAAATAATATAGTAAGAAATAAATTCTCTTGTCATGTGATATAATGATGAAGAAAATTAACCAAAACTTGCAATTATTAAAGCAAAACTTTATTGAAAGTACCACATGTATCCCTGTCGGGGGAAAAAATAGCACCACATATATCATCACTTTTTTGATAAACCACATTTATCATGATTAATCGTTAGTATCTTTTAGCACCAGTTTATATATATATATGAATGAGGGAATGAGGGATGCACCGGAAAGATAAGAAAAAGACATTGCAACTAATTGCATACATTGTTTAGGGGAAAGTCCATAAGTAACCCAGTAAATTCGACTCAATATAAAAAAGAGTGCCCATGATATATTTTAATAATATTTAATTCAATACGTATATACTTTTTTTTAATGGACTATATAATATATATAGAAATATATGTGCCTTCGATCTTAGAAGTGTTTTTTTTTTTTTTGGTTTTCTTCAGAACCATGCTATATATAGAAATATGCTTTCGATCACCTTTTTGTTTTCTTTACATCCCTAAGGTATCTGTTTATAATTCATTGCAATAAATAAATAGATAATATTTCTCGTATAATTAAAATATATACATCGTATTTATATCTTAAATTTATGTGAAAAAAATATCAAATCAAACTATATATTACTGTACATTTCTCGTGAGATACAAAATAAATTTGTGAAAGAGTTAGATGAAAGTTGAAATATTTTGATTGGACGAATAACGCTATTGTAAATAAATTGAGAAAGGTCATGTGGTGGACACATCTCATTGAAATCTGGGATAAAATTTAAGTTTATTTCTTTGTTCATTATATTTATTTTAATAATTAAATTATGATATATATATATTTAAAAAAAAAAATAAAATAAAAAATATTAATAAATATATATCATAACTTGATTAATAAAATAAATATAATAAATATAAAAAAATTGACTTAAATTTTATTCTATTACTATTTAGTCATACAACAAACATTCAAGTCTTTCTTCTTAAAAAGTCTTATGACCTACAATATATAATATTATGCATTTAAAAAATCTTCAAAATAAAAAGAAAATAAAATATTCTTAATTTTCTTAAAAAATGATATTTACACATCTATACTTTGTTTGTTTAGAAAATAACAAATAAAGGTAGTGTATATTTAAATGTGTATTTTCTTTAATTCTTTTAAAAAAATGATATAAAGATGATATAAAAAAAATAATATACAAACATCATTACTAAACTGCCAGATTAAAAGTTGACACCGACAGTATAACATATTAATTGCTCAAACTTCCCAGAACGTGCAAGTACACGCTATTTATTAAAAATTTCAAATGATGATACCTTTTTTTATTCATCCTCGTGAAACAGATGGAAATTTTATTAATTAAAAAATGATTAAGGTTAAGGTCATCAAGATAGCATGGGCGGCTGAAATCAGGGTAATACTCTATGAAGATATACTATTTTTGAGGTATATTTATATATTAGATATGTATTCATGTTAAATATATAGAGATATTTATATGATATATATATTTTGTGTATTGGAATATATTTGATTAAAAAAATTATTATTTTTTAATTTAGATACGTTTCAAATACACTTGAATACATATCGAACATGCTTAGATACGTTTCGGATATGTTTAGACACGTTTACAATACAAATTAGACACGTCTCATTAATATTTTTTTTAAAAAAATTAATTTTCATGATTAATGTTCAATTAGTAAGTCCGTAATCCACTCAAGCCCAATCACATGACTAACGTCTCAAGGCACTATTTTCACATACCAGTATTTTAAGTTTTTTCTTTTCATATATTATTATTAGACTTTTAAGTTTTATCTTTTTACACCACTATTTTCATTTGCTCCTTCTACCTTTACTCGTACTAAATCGTCCACTTTATCGTCACCAAAACTTGCTTCACACCAATATTCCCTCTAATTAATTTTTTTATGCATATATACTGCATAATTAGTTTTATTAGTAAAAGTTAATTTATGAAATTTTTTAGAATATATCAATAGAAATTATGTTTCATATTTTTTACAAAAAATTTACTAGATAACAAATATTGATACATATGACATATATTAAAATATTATAAATATTTAAACTTACATAAATTATATTAATAAATTATGAATCTTTTTATTTAAATTTTATAATTTTAAATATATATATATATATATATGTTGCGTCTATATTTTATAATTTTTAAATTTAATATATCTCTATATCCGTATCCGTATCATATCTCATATCTATATTTATATCTATACTTCATAGATAATACTACAGTTTTCTGTTTTGAGTTTTAACTATTTTTTCTTATTAAATTTATGCAAAATTTAGAAAAACTACAGCACCACATTTAAATCATGTAATTTGTATCCAAGCCACCAGTTGGTTAATGTCATTGGAACCTCCCTACTCTTTGTATCTAGCTTTTTTGTTTTTTGGTCGTACTCTTTGTATCTAGCTCAAAAGGAAAATATTCTATAATTTTATATTATTATTATTATTGTTAGCCCCCAAAAATATTGACTTGACCCTGAGGTTTCCTAGGCCCAAATCCTCTTGTTTCCGGGAAAGAAAGTGGGCCGAAAGCCGTGGACAGGAGGAAGGCGTAGAACTAGACAACAACCCGAAGATCAGGTCATGGAGTGAAAGCTCCCATGCACGTAGCGCTTATTAGAAAATAAGAGCACATTTAGGAGGCCATGTTTAAAGCAATTTGGAGGAAAAAGGCCACCAACAAGGTTGGAGCCTCTAAATGGCCAAAGAGAAGACAGAACCCCGTGCGGACAACCAACAGATGAACACACCAAATCAAGCTTTATCTTGTTTTCATTTCCATTTCATATTTGCCTTCCAGCATGTCACTAGCTTTTCTTACCTTCAAGCCCGCTTACTAGCTTTCCTTTACCTTTGGCTTAGGCCTTGTATTTCAACTTTATTTATTGTTTTATAGCCATTACCGTTCGTTTCTTACTGTATTATGTTTTTAGGTCATTAATATGTGTTTTGTTCAGGTCGATGTACCACTTTTTTCTTTGCTTCATTGTCAACAGATGTACAGGAACGCACCACATAGCATTTGTAAATCTGTTAGTTTCAGTTAGTTATAGTGTTAGTTGCAACGTTAAAATTAGTTACAGTTATACTACAAGAATTTTATGATTTAGCGAGGAAAATTTACGAGGAAAAATTTCCCTTACAATTCTCTCTCTAATTAGAGAGAAAATTGCGAGGGATTAGCTACGGAAATATTATCTCTCACTAAAATTCAAAAAATATTTAAGAAGGGAAATATGAAGTTAATTGTGACGGAATTGCGACGGCATTGCGAGTAAATTGCTTCCCTCACTAATTTGAGAGAGAGAATTGCAAGTAAATTGTTTCCTCTCTAATTTTAGTGAGGCAAATTGCGAGTAAATTGTTTCCCTCACTAATTTTAGCGAGAGAATTGCGAGTAAAATATTTCCCTCGCCAAATTAGCGAGGGAATTGCGAGGGATTACTTCCCTCACTAAAAAAAGGGCCTGTCCATTTGGTGAAAAAGAGCCCACTCAGTAAAAACGAGCCAAAACTTAGGTTCGAATCCCCTTCCACAGCTCCTTCCCACCCACAGCATCCCTCCACAGCTCCTTCCCACCCAAAACTTAGGTCAGAATCCCCCTCCACATTACGGCCTTTCCCCTCCTTCTGAGCACGGCAGCCATGCAACAACACCTTGTACCCCTCACCCACTATGTTCCCCTCCTTCTGAGCATGGTAGCGACGCGACCCAAGCCAGCGACAGCCCTACAGATACACACTCATGAATCGCATTATTGATTGTAATGGGTTTTGGCGTCATTTCTCACTATTTCTGACTTCTTTGTCCAGTTGCATCAAGTTGAACCCTTCTGAGCAACCCACCAAGCTTCCATTGTCGTTGTGCTTCACAAGATAAGCTCATCTCGCGTTTCTCTCACTTCACCAACGTTTAGATTTGCTGTTATAAAGGTTGGAATTTTATTTTTATTTCCATTGTTTTCATTTTTTTTCTGAGTTTGTCGATGTCTTTTTACTCTTTTGAGTTTGATTGAGTGCATTTTCTAGTCAATGCAGAAGTGGGTCTATGGTCAGTGCACATGTTTTTTCTCTATATAGTATTCACCTAGGTGCCACTGTACCATAATATTTTCTTGTGCATTTGTCTCAAGAATAATAGTTCTGTGTATATAGATGCATATATAAAACACATAATCAATTTATCCATTTCTTTCTTCTTTCCCCAAATGTGATTGTGCCCTTCATTTTACTTTACTCTAAATTTGAGCTCTGTAATCCTTCTCCTTCTGATAGCAATGATTTTCTTTTGTTTTTTAATTTTTTTAATTCGAGATTGAAGATTCAAAGAGGAATCCTACTCCTTTAATGCTTCAATAGCTTTAGATATTGTCACTGCAGGTCTAATTTCAATACCTGTTTGATCCTTTCTGATCTTTGAGAGCTCAAAAATTCCCCTTGAATCAATATACTTATCATATCCTTCTTTATCTTTGTAATATCCCATACCTGTATTACTAACAACAAGTTTTATCCGAGTTCCATTAGCTTGGTTTAATTCCAATAAAGGGCAAGAGATATGGGTTGTGATTAATCTTAATCTTTTTTCACTATATTGTAAGTGAGATAGTTGAAGTTATTTAGAAGAGGGGTTATGTACCATGAAGTCTTTTTATGGCCAGTCTTAAGGGTATATTTTATTAAAATGATATTTTGTTTTGGGGATTAAGTTTGAAATTGAGGTGGTACACTATACAGTGAGCTCATAAATTAGTGATATAAGAATGATGACCAGATCTTATATAGAGCAGAATGGGGAGAAATATATCATGCAATTTTATCCAATATTGTCATGAGATTTTTTAAGTAGAATGGTGTTAAGGATATACTTTAATACTTTATAATGAATCTTTTTACTTTGGAAATTTTTGTGTCTCTATTTTAAGTAGCTTTTTATAAGAATGCTGGTGCTTATAGTTTTATTTATTCCTCTGCATCTAGAGATTTCTGTGCACTTGTTTTCGTAATACATGGAAATAATTAGTATACATGCCAAATATATGCTTTTTTACTTTGGGGTATAGGGCTTGGGACTTGGAGAATGTTATAGAATTGAGTTATTCGGACAAACTCTATATGCTATGTTACAAATCTATTAGCTTTTGATAAATTTGAAAAACTCCCAAGCATCTTTGAGAACCTGTTTGCAATTTATTGAGCTTCTTTTTCAAATGGGTGTTCTAATAGTTTTTTATGTCATTATCAATTCTTTGTGGAAGATATAAAGTTATGGCAGCCCATCTGTACCATAATCAATATGATCCAGTTTAGCATGTGAATTCAAAAGAACTTCCCAATTCTTATCATTACTCGAAGTCATTATCATTACTATTTCTGCTTCTCAATTCTTAATTTCATAATAATCTATAAACAAATTACCCGAATTTGCATAGTTCTTGTGTCCTGTTCTTAATTCTAATTGACATGAGCTTGATTCTGTTATTAACAAAAAATGAGCAAAGCTTGACTTATTTATTTTCCCTTGCAGTTTTCTTAGAGTTCTTCCTCGTGGCACTACTTCATGACAACAGCAATGCTTGAAATAAGGTCCGCTGCTTGCTGTCTCACCTTTGCACTCTTGTTGTTTAACCGCCACTTCATGGTACCACAACTCTGATGAGCAACATACGGTTTCACCCTCTGCCCAATAGTTCACAACTGCACCAAACTCGTTAAGCATCACATTAGCACCATCGCTGGGATGCTCTTGGAAGGTATAAAGAATGCCATCAATCAAAATCTCTTCCAAAAAAGCTTCTATATGAGATGCTCCCAAGTTAGTGACCACCTTCTCAATAGTTTCCATAACCATTCGCCTGTAAGGTTCAGTCTCATCTTTAAGATCCTCAATAATTCTCCCGGCAATATCTGCAATGCCAACTTTGTTTGCTATCTCTACAGTAGGAAATGAACATGTTGCTTATAGTTTGTTCGATCCAAAGCCATCCTTCTAACCCAGACATTCTTGAAAAAGTCAGGGAGAATATCATTTCTAATATAATCAGTTTCCGCACCCTCAGTGCTTACACACTACTTCACCACTTTCAAAACAACTTGGTTCATTTCTTTATCAGGCGACTGAAATTCATGAATCAGAATGATCATGACTTCCTTAGTATAGCAACTAGCATATAGGGCTTCCAATTCCTTACACACTGCTTCACCTTCTCAATCTATTGCACAATCTTAATCTCAGTGTGCCGAGCTTGCCATGATTTCTTACTCTGATAAATAACCTTCAAGAAGGGTAAGAGTGCAGGTATACCAAGAGCAAAGGCAACAATACTGAAAGCTCTAGCAGTAGTGTTCCTAACATATTCATCAATATTGTCTATGTCAGGCCGCATAGCAGCAATCATTGTGGCCAGTGAAAACTTAGATTTTCTTTATGTTTTTCTCTCCTATCCCAGTACATTTAGGACTATCTAAACATGACATCAAATCTTGGATGTTGAAAATAAAAGTTATGAATTTCTAACGAATTATGTGTTAAGAATATTGGAATGATTTAACTTTTGATTGTGCTTGAACATATGCTTAAAGTTTTATTTTCTTATTTGAGTAAAAATTTGAACAAAACCTTAGTTTCCTATTTGAGATTTAATATTAATGAGCACGCATATCTTTTCAAGGTACTGCTCATTGTATTGAATCTTGAATTGTCCAAGTGGGACAGTTTGGTAAGAAATTTTTCCTTCACTTGGTTAATAGTTATTCTGTAAATCTCATATCTTATACTTGTTGAAATTTTGGTCTGCTACATTTCTTTTTATTCTCTGGGTGTATACTTAAACACGGTAGATCTCACTGCATTCAAGTCATGCACTTGGAGACCAATGGGAAATGCTATCGAAATTTCATCAAGTATAAAATATGAGATTTAAGGAATAACTATTAACTAAATGTTGAAAAAGTTTCTTATCGAATGGGATAGGGCCATACTATGTTAAGAAGGAGATGGAGATATAAGGATTTGTATTAATGTGCTAAACCAATTTCAGCAATCATGAGACCCGATTGAAGTTGGATGTTACGAAGAAATGATCCTACTGGCTATGTAAGTGAAGAATTCAAGGATGGAGTTGATGATTTCATTAGGGTTGCTCAAGGAGACCCGACAATTACTGATACATTAAATAACATCCTTTGTCTATGTGATAGATGTAAGAATCGTGCTTGGAGGGTGGTATTTGGGGTAGAACAACATCTGTATAAATATAGATTTGTGGATGGTTATGTAAATTGGACCATTTATGGTGAGGACAAATGGGGGGATAGCAACTCAACATCCATTATCCATGATGATGAAATGGAGCCTAGGAATCCATACATAGATATGGTTATGGATACCGCAGGTGATAGATTAAATCCAGAAGCTCAAGATTTAGAAGAGGATCCAAATCCGTCAGGTGTAAAGTTTTATGACTTGCTAAGAGACGCTAACGAACCTTTATGGGATGGTTGCCATAAGCACACGAAATTATCAGCTGTAACTCAACTTTTGAACTTGAAGTCGGAGTTTAACATGAGTGAGAGTTGTTATGATAGAATGATTGTCATAATTAAGAGTATGCTTCTAGAGCCTGAAAGGTTACCCGAAAACTTCTACAAATCGAAGAGAATGGTTCGTGAGTTGGGATTAGGATATGAGAAGATAGATGCGTGGCTTAATCAGTGCATGTTGTATTACAAAGAATACAGTGACAAGAGACTCTACTCAGTTTGCTTAGTATGTGGACACCCACGATTCAAACTGAAGGTGGGACGTTCATCGAATGAGAAGGATGTGTCGCACTCAATGTTATGATATTTTCCCATTATGTCAAGACTCCAACGTCTGTTTATGTCCAAAAACACTGCACAATATATGAGTTGGTATACGGATGGAGTACATCAAGGTGAATCAGTGATCAGGCATCCAGCTGATGTTGAGGCCTAGAAAAGATTTAACGCTACCCATTCAACATTTACGCTAAACGCTTGAAATGTTAGGCTTGGCCTGTGTACAGACGATTTTCATCCATTTAGCAGTTTAGCCACACCATATTCATGTTGGCCTATTTTTGTCACACTGTACAATCTACCTCTAAGTATGTGTATGAGAAGGGATACATATTCCTCACTCTTGTGATTCCTAGACCAAAGTCACTAGGTAAAAGTTTAGATATCTATCTTAGACCCCTAATTGACGATCTGAAGATATTATGGGACGGTAGGGTGCAAACTTATGATGCCTAGAAGAAGCAAAATTTCGATATGAAAGCAGCTTCGTTGTGGACAATAAGTGACTTTCCAGCCTATGGAATGTTGTCCGGGTGGAGCACTCATGGAAATCTTTCTTGTCTGCTTTGTATGAATCACAGTAAGTCATTTGTGTTGAAGCACAGTAGGTAATGTTGTTGGTTTGATTGTCATCGCCAATTTTTACCTTTTGATCATCCATTTCGCCGTGATCGAAACTCTTTTAAGAGATCAACAGTGGAAAAATCTAATCCACCGTAACGGCTGAGTGAAATAGATGTCTTAAATAGAGTGACTCAACTTAAGGAAGTCATTTTCGGCTTGAATTCAAGTAAACAAAAATAAGATGACTTTGGTATACACCACAATTGGGTGAAGAATAGCATATTCTAGGAATTACCTTATTAGTCCACTAATCTAATACGACATAATTTAGACATTATGCATGTTGAGAAGAACGTGTTTGACAATATCTTCAACACTATCATGGACATAGAGGGTAAGACAAAAGACAATGCAAATGCAAGAGAAGATTTGAAGATAATATGCAAACGTCCTACCTTGGAGCTAATAGTTGAGAATGACAAGTGTAAAAAACCAAAGGCAACGTATGTCTTGGATGCCAATCAAAGAAGGATGGTGTGTGAGTGGATAAAATAGTTGAAATTTCTTAATTAGTATGCGTCGAATATCGCACGTTGCATCAATGTAGATGACGAGAATATATATGGAATGAAAAGTCACGATTGTCATGTTTTTATGCAAAGGTTAATTCCTCTGGCATTTCGTGATATCTTGCCAAAACCTATATGGGGACCGTTAACAGAACTAAGCTTGTTCTTTAAAGAAGTTTGTGCAACTAAAATTCGTGCTTCCACCATGGAGAATGCAGAGCTTTCTATCATTGAAACAATTTACAAGTTAGAGAAGATTTTCCCTTCAGCATTCTTTGACGTGATAGAACATCTAGTCGTGCATCTCCCTTATGAAGCTAAGGTTGGACGACTAGTGCATTACAGGTGGATGTACCCATTTCAGAGGTGTATGCTGTACTTGAAAAGAAAGGTTCGAAATAAGGTGAAAGTTGAAGGATCTATTTGTGAAGCGTATATTTTAGAAGAAATTTTCAATTTTGCTTCCATGTATCACTACAAGAAATTCATAAATTAGCGACAGAATTTTGCGAGGGAAATTTTTTCTCGTAACTTCCTCGCTAATCAGAGAGGGAACTGCGAGGGATTAGCAAGGTAAAAATATTCCCTCGCTAAATTTAAAAAAAAAATTCAAGAGGGAAACAGCCACTGAATAGCGAGGTAATTGCGAATGAATTATTTTCCTCTCTAAAATCAGCAAGGGAATAGCGAGGATAGATGTTCCCTCGCCAAAATCAACGAGGGAATAGCAAGAAGAATTGTCTCTCGCCAAAATCAGCGAGGTAATAGCGAAGAAATATGTTCCCTCGCCAAAATCAACGAGGGAATTGCGAGGTAAATTTTTTCCTCGCTAAGTTGACGAGCTAATTGAGAGGGAATTGCGAGGGAATAATTTCCCTCGCAAATAAAAGGATCGTCCCGCTCGGTTAAGAGCCAAAACATTTCGTTTAGGTTAGAAATCAAATCCCCTTTCCCCTCCACATCTCCTTCCCACCCACAGCACCCGAGACGGCCTTCCCCTCCACCACCTTCCCCGAAGCTAAGCACAACAGCCAAGCGAGTCAAATCCCCTTCTTTTGCAGCGGCGCCAGTGACGAGCAACCACGCAACCACAAAGAACACGACTTCTTCCTGGTAAGCCTTCTTCCATTTGTCTTCTTTAATTTTCTTCTTTCTTCTATTTGTTTTCTTTAATTTTCTTTCCGTTGGCGTATATCTGAAACGAAAATGTTTTTTTTTATACATTCATTAATGTTTCATCTCTCCTCAAGTTCTCTCTCTCTCTCACTCTCACTACGATTATGATCATCCCAATTCCCCACCCCCTTCTCCTCTCTTATTTGCTTCAATTCTTCATCTCCCTAATTTAATCTTCGTTTCCTATCAAATTTTTTTTGTATTACAATGGTTATTATATTTTAAGGGGAAAAAAAAGCCTTGTCTCTATTAGGTAGTACTAGGTTTTAAAGGGCATAGAATGCTCGAGACCTTTGAACAAATGAACTTCTAATTGTTTTTATTGTTAAAAAAATAATATTTATTATAAATTTTGTGCTTTTGAGAGTGCAAATTGTCAAATGCCCAGTGTATTAAAGGAGTGTGGTTTAGATTTTAGAGATCTGATGCCTCCAATCCATTTTTCAATTCCCAAACACTCCTGCTTCTTAATTCCTCAACATGTTACTCTCTGAAACTGCCCCCACTCAGCTTAATTACTCATGTTTCTATTCATTTGATTACTATAATTCTCTTCATTTCTTTTAGTTTTAGCTTGGATCATGGAGTTTCTTAAAAAATCTAACAAAAAATGAATAAAATAATAATTAACAACTATTATATCTCATCCACACCCAAACCTATGAGATTATCAAGAAAAATGCACCTTATATTTTGCAAGGAATATAGAAGTTAGGATGTGGATAGGAAATTATTTTCCATCATGATGGGCTTGGAGGAGCAGAAGTTTATTTTGTAACTGTGTTAGAGGATGTGCCTTCTGTAAATATCCCTTGCCTTTAAACATGGTATGTTCAGGTGAAGGCATAGGCAGGGTAGTGAGGGGCATTGGTAAAGCATCTGTATTCTGTATCATGCGGCACAAAGCTTGCATTGGGTTTGTGTGAATTTGGTAATGAGTTTCCTCCTCTTTTTTAGTGACAAAATGAACCAGAAGTAAGACCAAATTGAGACTTGGCTGCATAAAGAAAGATGAATTTGTAAATGTGACATACAGATTTCTTCTAGTCAAAGGCGGATGGAAAGTTGCTCGAGGGGGCTGTTGTTCATGATTGTAGGAATCATTTTTCATTTCATCTTTGAAGTTTAGATTCTTGCTATAAAATTAATAAAGACTTGTTAGAAATCACCAATTGAGTTAGTCTGTCCAACTAAGAAAGGCATGCGAGTGTCAGTTCCCTCATGTGTTTTCTGCAGAATCTCACACTCACGTAGCACCCATTCCTTTTTTAAAACATTCCTCTGCTCATACTCACTCTGCACAGATTAGAAATAGCCATTTTTCCTAATAATTATGTTAGAAATAGCAAATATACAGATTAGATGGTTTTGGTGAGGAAGAGTGCATTTAAAAGGTGTTTACTTTGACATTGAACTAGAAAAAATGCAGAGAACTAGGGATTTATGTGGGTTCTGAGATTGTATATCGTTACTGCTTTATTGTTCGTACTTGAGCTTGAGCGACATCAGATTTTAGAGGATTAAGCAGAGACAGCAAGTATGTTAATGACGTTTATCTTTATGCTTAAGTTGTATAGTTGTTTTCTTAGTTCTTTGAAAGGAAATGTAAAAGATTTGCTTCCCCGTCTGAATTACTATTCTGATTTTCATCTCAATGCAAGTCCCACATTAATTAGTTCCCTGACTTAACTGCCTCTCGACACTGCTCAGTTGAGTGAGTTGAGTTGAGTTGATTTTGTTTTTGTTTTACGACTTGTAAATGAGTTGATTTTGATTTTGTAGGCCATTGAGTGAACTATCTGAGAACTGAGATTATAATTGCAGAGTTCCAACACTTATTGCAATTTGCAAGGTGACAATATTTTATTTTATTTTTCATATTGCTTCATTTGCTTCCCATTTACATATATTCTGTTTATATTGCAATTGGAATTTATTTTATATTCTGTTTATACATATATGTGAAAAGATAGGTCCTTCCATGCTCATAACTTGGTGGGAATTTAGTTTTCTAGAAATGGTTGGTGGAATTAAGCTTAACTATTTTTTACTCAAATCTTATTTCATCAGGAGTACACAGTAGTTTGCTCTAATTTATGTGTAGAGTCATTTGCTGATCTAGGGTTCTTTTTTATTATTATTATCTGGAACAATAAAATAGCATTTGAGCTCACACGTTTTGTTGCATAACTTATTATCTAATTTATGATTATCATTCCTGTAACTGCATATGTGATTGTGAACATGTGGCTAATGGTACCTCTGGTGTGCTAACATCTGGATTTCTTAAGCCTCTAGACTGAGCCCATGATGATTCCTGTCTCCCTATTTAAGGTGATATCATGAGCAAAAATAAATATTTAGGGAAATAATAATTTATAAAACTATATAGTTTTTTCTAGTTACTTAGCATAAAGAAACATAAAAACATTTAGCACAAATTTGTTGATTGGTAGTGGGTGAAACTAAACAAATAATGAATATGCTCTCATAAGATTTGTCTCCTTTTCTTCAATTGTTGTTCGCGTAAAATTTTGAGGCTGTAAAGTAAAAAAGAAGACATAGAGATGTAAATTAATAAGATACAGAAGGGATTAATGGAATGGATATGCATACTGTGATTGGAATCAATGGACTACATATTATGCTTAATTTTGGGTTCTTTTCTTTGGATATAAATTTGGAGCTTTAACATCTAATTAACTAAATAATGAAAGAAGGTTTGTGGGATGAAAAAGAACTACAATTGACTAGTTTAACCTGTGAAACTTTGTATTCTGAGAACTGAAGGAGACTAGCAATCCACAATTTGAACCTTGCATGATGTTCATGGATTGAAGCTGGTTGCAATAATCATCCCCTGTATCTTAAATGAGAGACCTGTTCCTTGAAAGTGCGTTCAAATCTATTTTGCTACGTGTCTCTCTCTTTGCTTGACACGTTTTCTCCAAACCTTCCTTGCTTTCGAGTTAAAAGTCATCCTTGCTTTTGGGTTAAAAGTTAAAACTTAGAAGACCTTTGCTTCTCAGTTTCGTGTAACTATTGTTAAAATTTTCAAGTTTGAAAATTTAAATCTAGTTTCTTCATTCTCCTCCAAATCCTTTTTTTCTTTTAAATAGATAATCACTAATGAATAAATTCAGGCATCTATATCAGATGCTCCCAAGTTAGTGACCACCTTCTCAATAGTTTCCATAACCTTTCGCTTATAAGGTTCACTCTCATCTTTAAGATCCTCAACAATTCTCCCGACAATATTGGCAACACCAACTTTGTTTGTTATCTCTACAGTAGGAAATGAGCACGTTACTTATAGTTGCTTCGATCCAAAGCCATCCTCCTAACCCAGACATTCTTGAAAAAGTCAGGGAGAATATCATTTTTAATATAATTAGTTTCCACACCCTCAGTGCTTACACACTGCTTCACCACTTTGAGAACAAATTTATTCATTTCTTTATCAGGTGACTGAAATTCACGAATCAGAATGATCATGACTTCGTTAGTATAGTAACTGCCATATAAGGCTTCCAATTCCTTACCCACTGCTTCACCTCCTCAATCTGTTGCATAATCTTAATCCAGTGTGCCGAGCTTGCCATGATTTCTTACTCTGACAAACAACCTTCAAGAAGGGTAAGAGTGCAGGTATACCAAGAGCAGGGTAACAACATTGAAAGCTCTAGCAATAGTGTTCCTAATATATTCATCAATGTAATCTATATCAGGCCGCATAGCAATACATTTACGACTATCTAAATATGACATCAAATCTTGGATGAGACAAAAATTCATCAATGTACTGCTGTTCCAACTCCAAGAAGTCAAGGTGGTCTCAACCGTAGGCCCCATTCCATGTCCCAAAAGCAACAACAATCTTATGCTTTAACTGTAACCTAACCCATGATGGTTGCTCCTTTACATCCTTGATGACCTTAATGGATTTTCCAAATCATCCTTTGCAGATTGCAGTTGTCCCTCTAACAACGTGAGCCCCAATAACACACATCCTAAATTTGATGAATCATTGAATTCAACCATCATGTTCCAGATCATTGTTTAGAACCTGATATTGTAGTATGGAGTTTAATCAATTAAAAAACACGTAATCACTCTTATATCAGAATAAGAAATAATCTCATATTCTGGTTTAAGGGAGTCGTTGCTGGTTTTCTGCATAATGTTGCATAAAACAACCGAAAATCACATTCCCAAACCTCCCCAAAGGTGTTCCACCTCTAAGCATAATTAGCTCTCTAACCGATTAGAGGTCTTCAATAATCAGTTAAAGTCCCTAATAATCTATTTTCTAAACATGCCTAACTCTAGGTTCGACCCGTAGGGAACCAACTCTAGGTTCAACCTCACTTGCTTGAGGGAATCAACTCAATAGGCTCAACCTCACTTACTAGAGAGAACCAACTCACTAGACTCAACCTCACTTACTTGAGAGAACCAACTCACTAGGCTCAACTTCACTTGCCTTAGGGAACCAATTCACTCTTACTACTACCCCATTTCAACTCAACTTATTGAGAGAGTAAAGTATTTACCACAAAACTTGTCTATCTAACTTAACTTTAACTATTAAAGGAGTTACTAGTATTTCTAGGATTCAAATCATCCCAAAATACCTCCAAAACTTGCCTAAAAAGGCTGATTTTCAAGATTGCACCAAATGTGTATCTTAAGTCATAAAATTCTAAAATTTTATGGGAAGATAGCTCTCTCTCATATCTTTCCAATTCCATAAACCTCATCTCATTTGGCTAAGTGTATCTAAACTTATGCGACATTTTGCAGAAGCAAAAACAGGGAATTCACTGATTCACCTGTTTCTGCTCTGACTTAAAACTACAACTGAGAACAAAATACACACAGGAAAATTATGAAATTTTGCAAGCAAGAAGCCTTACATGTTAGCTTTAAAATGCCACTAGTTTCATGTGAAATGGACACCGGAGCAGGAAGTTATGTAATCTGGTTTCCTTGTTGCCAGAATGCATTTTCTGCAGAATCCAACTCTGATTCAAACCAATACTGGTACTGTTTGACTTGGTTTAAAATTATGAAATTTTTACCACATGTAGCCCTATATCTTAGCTTTAAAATGCCATAAGAATTAGGTCAATCTGATGTCTGTAGCTCAAGTTATGCAACAAGCACCACAGGCTGTTCAGGTGCTGTCCTGATTCTGTAAATTCGGGTATTGCATAATCTTGGTTTCTAACCAAGTTCTAATCCTCAAATCATGGATTCTAAGTGTTTTCCAACCCTAATCATGGTCTCTAATCACGTTAGGATCATTAAACACTAATTCAACTCATCAATTATAGATTTAAACTCAAACTTCCAACTAAAACCATACTGTTTTCCAACTAACCATTAAAAAGAAAACTATGGATTCTAAGGCCTCCAATCCATCAACTAACTAGTATCTAACTTATTAAACTTAGATTATGGTCAAAGTCAATTAATCACAACCTAATTCTCATTTTTCTCCAATCCATTTCTAAGATGCTCTATCATGTACCAAAATGGTTTGTTTGACCCATAAATGAATATCTAATACTTATTAGACTAAAATTATCCTAACTTAATTCTTGGAAGCAAGAATTAAGCTAAGAGCTAGGATTTTGCTCTCCAAATCCAGTTTTCCATTCCAAATCTCTAACCCTCATTCAAAAGAACAAAGAGGGAAAAAGAATAGAAATCTCCTACCTTTAGGTGATGACCAACCTTGGAGCCTTGCTGTTCTTGTTTTCCTCTTCCCTTCCTTTCTTCTCCTTTCTCTCTTTCCCCCCTTCGTTTCTCTATTTCTGTTCTATTCTATTCTTTTGTTTTGTTTTCTGCTGGGGGTCGTGGGTTAAGGGGAAAATCGAAACTTAAGTTCCAGAGTTAGAACTTCTATATGCTACGAACACTTGAATTATACTAATTCAAGTTTTTCAACTTCCCAACAACTTTAAAATAAATATTAGGATTCATTTAAATTGCTAATTCACTTTTATTCTCATTTCCCATATCTGCTACTAGTCAATCGGTATTAAAATACACAACCAATATACTTAAAAATACGTAACTGACTCAGATTCTTCTCAAATTTTAACTGTATCTTACTTAACTCATTTGTGACCTAAAAACAATTTCTCTATACTTGTTTCTCTCAACTTAGCCTTTAAAGCTATTTCCTAAGTCATTTTAAGCTATTTTCAACTTCTGTGTTGCAACTAAGTGCCTAAACTAATTCAGTTTGTCACAAAACTGAACTGACATGTTAAGTGTTGGGGTGCAAACGTGTTGTCCCTTTTGCTAACCGCAAGTGCACGGGTCGCACAAGTAATACAGATACGAAGTAAAAGTTCGTTCCCACGAGGATATTATTATGTTATAACGCTAAATACCAACCAATAGCTTAATCAATTCTAGACAAGGACATGAAAATAGAAAAATAATAATCTAAACTAAACTAACCTACAAAAGCTATAAACCTAAAAGCGGTTAGGTTTCAGGAAATCCTCCTTCACCCCCTACATCTATCAACAACATGCCATTCCCCTCATAAACATAAATGCATTGATTATGTTAGCTTGAGAATCTTCATTAGTCAAAAGTCTATGTCTAGGTCAATCAACCCTGGTTTCAATTGCCCAACTCACTAAGTTTCCTTGAGAGCCAGCGCAACTTCCACTCATGAACGATCTATTCTCAATCTCCCACTATACATGGTTAATAGGTATATTTCTATCCTATTAACGAATCAGCTCATCAAAGCCAATTGAACTCGCCGAACATGTATCAACCACACCATATCCATATTAACAAATCCCTATGTCTAGTTCATTTGCCAATATTAGGATCATGCAATTGAGGTCAACCAAGAACAAGCATTAAGCACAGATAATGATTGAACCATAATCAAACATCCACACAAACTCAGAGAAAAACACATCATTAATATAAATAAAAGGATTCAAAGTATCCTAAACAAAGCTTAGCTATACAAAAGATAAGTATGAGAAGAGATAAAGGGAAAAGAGAGAAAGAAGCTCATTGGATTTGTCTCTGAAGCTTGAATCCTCCTTCAATCCTTTGTTCCTTGACTCCAATCCACCATCAATGAAGATCTAGCCAAGCTATCTAACCTAAAACTAACTAAAAAACTATAAAAACCTAAAATCTAGAAATGGCCAAACGGCCAGAACAGAGAAAACGAGAGAGAATGTGAGAAAAACGTATAAAAATCTATTTATAGACTCAGCAGCCGCCTCCACGCCACGGCACTCACATATACGCGCCGCGGCGTACAATGGGTTGGTCTATTCACCTCCGCAACGTTGCCTTCCTTACGCCGCGGCGCTCTTGCCCCGGGTCCAAGTATGACCAGGCTGAAAATCCTCTTTGCGCCGCAGCGTGCTCTGCCTTGCGCCGCGACGTGCTCTGCTAAATAGGCAGATTTGGCTTCTCTTCATCTTTAAGCTCAATTGCTCCATATTTAACCTTGTTTGGAGCCCCTCCTATCATAGAGAAAACACCAAATCAATAACATATATAAATCTACTCAATTCATGATCATTAAAGCTCAGTTTTACATAATAACACATCAGAAAGGCTTAGATTCAGAGTATATCAAATATAAGCACAAAACCCTCCAAATATGCATTATTAACAAGGAAATAGCATTCATTCTAGCACAAGGATAGGGTCCAAATAACTGCATTCCATGTAACTATCATTAAGCAAGTATTAGAATACCTTTGTAACTTGCTTATAAGCCTAACATGATACTGAGGGTATGACACACTGCTTCACCACATTCAAAACAACTTGGTTCATTTCTTCATCAGGCGACTAAAATTCACGAATCAGAATGATCATGACTTCCTTAGTATCGCAACTGCGTATAGGGCTTCCAATTCTTTACACACTACTTCACCTTCTCAATCTGTTGCACAATCTTAATCCCAGTGTGTCGAGCTTGCCATGATTTCTTACTCTTATAAACAACCTTCAAGAAGGGTAAGAGTGCAGGTATACCAAGAGTAGAGGCAACAACACTGAAAGCTCTAGCAGTAGTGTTCCTAACATATTCATCAATGTTGTCTATGTCAGGCTGCATAGCAGCAATCATTGTGGCCAGTGAAAACTTAGATTTTATTTATACTTTTCTCTCCTATGAGGTATATTTAGGACTATCTAAATATGACATCAAATCTTGGATGTTGAAAATAAAAGTTATGAATTTCTAACAAATTATGTATTAAGAATATTGGTTTAACTTAACTTTTGATTGTGCTTTAACATATGCTTAAAGTTTTATTTTCTTATTCGAGTGAAGATTTGAGCAAAACCTTAGTTTCCCATTTGAGATTCAATATGAATGAGCATACATACTTACTGTTCGTACTGCTCATTGTATTGAATCTTGAATTGTCCAAGTGGGACAATTTGGTAAGAAAATTTTCCTTCACTTGGTTAATAGTTATTATTTAAATCTCATATCTTATACTTGTTGAAATTTCGATCTGCTACATTTCCTTTTGTTCTCTGGGTGTATACTTAAACGTGGTAGATCTCACTGCATTATAATCATGCACTTGGAGACCAATGGGAAATGCTGCCAAAATTTCGTCAAGTATAAAATATGAGATTTAAGGAATAACTATTAACCAAGTGTTGAAAAAGTTTCTTATCGAATGGGATAGGGCCATACCATGTTAAGAAGGATCGGTTGATATAAGGATTTGTATTAATGTGCTAAACCAATTTCAGTAATCATGAGACCCGATCGAAGTTAGATGTTACGAAGAAATGATCCTACCGGCTATGTAAGTGAAGAATTCAAGGATGAAGTTGATGATTTCATTAGGGTTGCTCAAGGAGACTCGAAAGTTAGTGATACATTAAATCGCATCCTTTGTCCATGTGCTAGATGTAAGAATCGTGCTTGGAGGGAGGTATTTGGGGTAGAACAACATCTGTATAAGTACGGATTTGTGGATGGTTATGTAAATTAGACCATTCATGGTGAGGACATATGGGGGGATAGCGGCTCAACATCCATTGTCCATGATGATGAAGTGGAGCCTAGGAATCCATACGTGGATATGGTTATGGATGCCGCAAGTGATAGATTAAATCCAGAGGCTCAAGATTTAGAAAAGGATACAAATGCGTCAGCTGCGAAGTTTTATGACTTGCTACGAGATGCTGACGAACCTTTATGGGATGGTTGCCATAAGCACACAAAATTGTCAGCTGTAACTCAACTTTTGAACTTGAAGTCAGAGTTTAACATGAGTGAGAGTTGTTATGATAGAATGATTGTCATAATTAAGAGCATGCTTCCAGAGCCTGAAAGGTTACCCGAAAACTTCTACAAATCGAAGAGAATAGTTCGTGAGTTAGGATTAGGATATGAGAAGATAGATGCGTGTCTTAATCAGTGCATGTTGTATTAGAAAGAATACAGTGACAAGAGACTCTACTCAGTTTGCTTAGTATGTAGACACCCACGATTCAAACCGAAGGCGGGACGTTCATCGAATGAGAAGGATGTGTCACACTCAGTGTTGCGATATTTTCCTATTATACCAAGACTCCAACGTCTGTTTATGTCAAAAAACACTGCACAGTATATGACTTGGCATGCGGATGGAGTGCGTCAAGATGAATCAGTGATCAAGCATCCCGCTAATGCTGAGGCTTGGAAACGATTTGACGCTACCTATCCTACATTTGCCCTAGACGCTCAAAATGTTAGGCTTGGCCTATGTACAGACGGTTTTAATCCATTCAGCGGTTCAACCACACCATATTCATGTTGGCCTGTTTTTGTCACATCGTACAATCTACCTCCAAGTATGTGTATGAGAAGGGAATACATATTCCTCACTCTTGTGATTTCTGGACCAAAGTCACTTGGTAAAAATTTAGATGTCTATCTTAGACCCCTAATTGACAATCTGAAGATATTGTAGGATGTTGGGGTGCAAACTTATGATGTCTGGAAGAAACAAAATTTTGATATGAAAGCGGCTTTGTTGTGGACAATAAGTGACTTTCCAGCCTATGGAATGCTATCTGGGTGGAGCACTCATGGAAAACTTTCTTGTCTGCTTTGTATGAATCACAGTAAGTCATTTGTGTTGAAGCACGGTAGGAAATGTTGTTGGTTTGATTGTCATCGCCAAATTTTGCCCTTTGATCATCCATTTCGCCGTGATCGAAACTCTT
Source organism: Ormosia semicastrata (assembly GCA_029884595.1). Classification (NCBI taxonomy): domain Eukaryota; kingdom Viridiplantae; phylum Streptophyta; class Magnoliopsida; order Fabales; family Fabaceae; genus Ormosia; species Ormosia semicastrata. The sequence continues at coordinate 59,528,626 of JAQQTO010000056.1, forward strand.
TTAAGAGATCAACAATGGAAAAATCAAATCCACCGCAACGCCTGAGTGGGACAGATGTCTTCAATAGAGTGACTCAACTTAAGGAAATCATTTTCGGCTTGAATTCAGGTAAACAAAAACAAGATGGCTTTGGTATACACCACAATTGGGTGTAGAAGAGCATATTCTGAGAATTGCCTTATTGGTCGACTAATCTAATACGACATAATTTAGATGTTATGCATGTTGAGAAGAACGTGTTTGATAATATCTTCAACACTGTCATGGACATAAAGGGCAAGACAAAAGACAATGAAAATGTAAGAGAAGATTTGAAGATAATATGCAAACGTCCTACTTTGGAGCTAATAGTTGACAATGGCAAGTGTAAAAAACCAAAGGCGACGTATGTCTTGGATGCCAATAAAAGAAGGATGGTGTGTGAGTGGATAAAACAGTTAAAATTTCCTGATAGGTATGCGTCGAATATCGCACGTTGCATCAATGTAGACGACGGGAAGATATATGGAATGAAAAGTCACGATTGTCATGTTTTTATGCAAAGGTTAATTCCTCTGGCATTTCGTGATATCTTGCCAAAACCTATATGGGGACCGTTAACAGAACTAACCTTGTTCTTTAAAGAAGTTTGCGTAACTGAAATTCGTGCTTCCACCATTGAGAATGCAGAGCTTTCTATCATTGAAACAATTTACAAGTTAGAGAAGATTTTCCCTCCAGCATTCTTTGACGTGATGGGACATCTAGTCGTGCATCTCCCTTATGAAGCTAAGGTTGGAGGACTAGTGCATTACAGGTAGATGTACCCCTTTGAGAGGTGTATGCTGTACTTGAAAAGAAAAGTCTGAAATAAGGCGAAAGTTGAAGGATCTATTTGTGAAGCGTATATTTTAGAAGAAATTTCTAATTTTGCTTCTATGTATTTTGATCCCCACCTACAGACCAGGCGCACTCAAGTTCCTCGGAATGACAATGGTGGGGAATATGCAATTAATGAACGGTTGTCTATTTTTAAACATCCATGTTGTCCTGTCGGGAGAGGTCGAAATAGATTCTTGACGGATGTGGAACTTCAGATTGTTGAGACATATGTGCTTGTAAATTGTGGAGAAGTAGAACCTTATCTCCAGTAAGTTTACTCTCTATCTAATGAATTTGTTATTAATGTGCTAAATTTATGCTAAATATTAATTATTGTATTGATTAGACAATTCGAGGATTCGTTAAGGGATACAGATCCCTATATAACTGATGATCAAATATTGGAAGCTCGAGATAAGGACTTCAGTAGGTGGCTAAAACATCTAGTGAGTCCTTTTATCCATAATAGTGATCTATCATATTAAATTCAATGTGCATTATGCTAGATGTTACAACTATCTACCGTCTATGTAATGATACAGGTTAATATAGGCCAAGTCGAGGATCAAATGATACGAGAGATAAGTTACGGTCCATCCAAGTCTGTGACTTCTTACTGTGGCCTAATAGTTAATGGGTACAATTTTCATACCAAGGTGTACGGATAAAATAAAGCTACCATGAATAGTGGCGTATGTGTTAGAGGTAGTATATACGGTGAGAATGACTTCGACTATTATGGCATAATTGAAGATATATTGGAATTGTCATATGTAAGAAATCAGAACAAAGTATTTCTTTTACAATGTCATTGGTTTGACCCGATAAATGGAGTCAATGTTAATGAGAGATATGGGTTGGTTGACATCAAGCATAAATCAAGACTTCACTCAAATGAGCCATTCCTCTTAGCCGAACAAGCACAACAAGTGTACTATACAAGATACCCACAAAGCGGGAATAGAGCTAATGGTGAATGGTGGGCAGCTTGCAAGGTCATGGCAAAATTCTTCATGGCTGAGACATTGAATGAGGAAGGTGATGAATTGAATGACTTAACTGCCACTGATTATTACCAAGATGATGGATCCCTTGGAACACACAATCCCGTGATAGATGATGAAGCAGTCTCCTTGTTTGATGCACATGCCCAAATGGAAGAAGTTAACATACGTGACATACATTATCCAATGGACGATCTGGTTGATGATGAGTTCATTGATGACAACGAAAATAATAAAATTAATGAATTCTCAGATGAAGATGAGGAATCTTTTGCTTCAGACTCAAGTAGTTAAAATTGAAGTTTGTTCAATAAATTTTGTTAATGGTATTTACACTGGATTATCATTATTATATTTTGAGCTTTTTATTGACATATAGTTGCTTAAATGGAGTCATGTTTCATTATGTTTCCTTGTGCAGATATTCATCATGACCATTCGAGGTAGAGGTGTTGGACGCAATCGTGGGAGAGGCCGTAATGTTGTATCTACCTATGATTCTCCACCAGTACAGTATTCTCAGCCCTCTCCAGGTATACCTATAGGATAATCTTTTTAATTATTATTAACTCGTAGTTTATATAAATGTAATATATATGTGTTTTTTATGTATAATTATATTAGGTGCAACTTCGACTCTTGGCCCATCGACGGTGCAAGGAGCTACCGGCGTCTAGTCCATTGACCATTGGAGGCGCATCAGCTTCTGTCCCACCCCGTACTAACCCAGCGATTTCTATGCCACCCCCTGCTGACCCACCCACTAGCAGCCCAAATGTGGTGCCTTCATGTGGAGAATCAAATGTAGAAACAAATAGCAGGGAACTTATATATGTGGCGCCTGTCCCTGAACCGTAAGTACTAGTGACATATCATCTTTTATTACATGTATTTACTTTCAGATAACTAACATTATCTTATTGTACTTACAGGAGGAGGTTTCTGTCGTCGAGGGTGACACGTGACATTATGTACAATGTCATGACACGGATGCCTGTTCCGGCTAGTACGTGGCGAGGTTATCCAGCTGAGATGAAGGAAATACTATTTACCGACTTCATGTAAGTAATTGTGTTTATAGAATTATATATTATATGTTTATTGAAAAATAAATATACATATATATCCTTTGTGTAGGCTCAGCATCGGTTCACATCTGATGTTGATCGCGGTATAGCGAGAACTGTCTGGGAACGGACTATCTTGGACCGTTATGCAGACCATTTGAACAAAGCACGAGATAAGGCCTTTGAGAGGGCAAATTCAAACAACTTGGCTGATATTAAGGGCCATGGGCCTAGAGGAATGAGGACGGAAGTGTGGGATGGCCTGGTCGACATTTGGCTGACAAATAAATGGATGACGAGGTCTGCAGCTGCCCGAAGGAACAGGGCAGCTATGCCTGATGCCTTGAAGCATACAGGCGGGTCGATAAGCTTTGGTCAACATAAGAGCAAGATGGTAATATAACTTTCGCATTTAAAGTTTTAATGATAAGCATCTGTATATGAACATGTTGTAGTTACTTGAGTTATTTGCATATCTTGAGTATGACATAGTATTTTAGAAGGATTGTCTTACTTTTGATATGTGTTTCTAATATAATATTCTTCCATATGGGATTACAGGAGGCAGAGTTAAAGCATCCGATTTTTTACAAAGATCTGTATGCAAAAGTTCATAAGAAGAAAGACGGAAGCTATGTTTCTGAGCGCTCGAGGAATTTTATTGTAAGTGTCTTGTTCCTATTCAACAGTCATATATATTTTAGATTGTTCTTTTTTTTGTTAATATTTTTCTTGTTTTGTTATTTTTAGGAGTCATATGACACCGCAATGACAGAAAAGTATGGAGAAAACTCTTCCTCTCACCCTATGGTTGACCCAGAGGTCTGGTTGGATGCGGCGGATCCCAATAAGAAGGGACGTGTGCATGGCATAGGTAACAGCTTGCACATTAGTAATAACACCAGGCCAGCTTCATCCTCCTCGATTGCAGGTCCTTCCCACTCTACACCATTGACACAAGACATATCTGAAGCTGTAAACACAGCAGTGGCTGCAGCGATGGCTTCGTTTGTCCAGAGTCAACTTGTCCCAATGTTGGCGCCCTTCCAATCGTTTCTACCTACGATCAGATCAAAAAATGTTGCTCCACAACCACCATCGCAAGATTTAGGCAGGGAGGGTCGAGAGGAAGACGAAGACGAATACGAAGATAATTTAGACTGATTGTCATTTTTTATTTGTATTGTTACATTTGTATAACTTTTAACTATATTGATTGATTATTTGTATAATAACTTTTAACTATATTATTGGATTATTTTGTATAAGTTTTTTGTTGTAGCATTTTATAATTATTGGATTGTTGTTTCTTTGGATTTACATTTCTTTGGATTGTGGTTTGATATGCAGGTTTTAGGGAAAGTTATATATATAAATAGGTTATTAAAAAAATTTAGCTCATTAGCGAGAGATTAGCGACAGAAAACTCACACTGCAAATAGCGAGGGATTAGCGAGGGAATAGCGAGTAAAATATTAGCGAGGGATTAGCGAGGAAATGGCGAGGGATAATTTAGCGAGGGATTAGCGAGGTTAATGGCGAGGGAAAATTTAGCGAGGAAATAACGACTGAGTACTACAAGCCATTAGCGACTGATTAGCGAGGGATTAGCGAGGGAATTTAGAGAGGGATTAGCGAGGGAATAGAGATGGATTTAATAGAGAGGGAATAGTGAGGGAATAGCGAGGGAAATCGATAAAATTAGTAAATAATTTAGTGAAGGAATAGCGAGGGAAATTCCATCGCCATTTTGCGAGGGAATATTAGCGAAGGATTAGAGAGGAATTAGTGAGGGAAATAAATTTTCTAGAGACGAATTAGAGAGGGAATACTTTCCCTCGCTAATTAGTGATGAAAAAAAAGCGAGGAAAAATTCCCTCGCTAATCCCTCTCTAATCCCTCGCTGATAATATTAGCGAGGGATTAGAGAGGGATTAGCGAGAGAAATTTCCCTTGCTGTTTTCCTAATTTTTTGTAGTGTATTTTGATCCCCACCTATAGACCAGGCACACTCAAGTTCCTCGGAATGATGACGATGGGGAAGATACAATTAATGAACGGTTATTTGTTTTTAAACATCCATGTCGTCCTGTCGGGAGAGGTCGAAATAGATTCTTGACGGATGTGGAACTTCAGATTGCTGATATACATTATCCAATGGACGTTCTGGTTAATGATGAGTTCAGTGATGACAACGAAAATAATGAAATTAATGAATTCTTAGATAAAGATGAGGAATCTTTTGCTTCATACTCAAGTTATTAAAATTGAATCTTGTTCAATAAATTTCGTTAATGGTATTTACACTAAAATATCATAATTATATTTTGAGGTTTTTATTGACATATAGTTTCTTAACTCGTCATGTTTCATTATGTTTCCTTATGCAGATATTCATCATGACCATTCGAGGTAGAGGTGCAGGACGTGATCGTGGGAGAGGCCGTAATGTTTCATTTGGCCATGAATCTCCACCACTACAGCATTCTCAACCTTCTCTAGGTATACCTGTAGGATAATCTTTTTAATTATTGTTAACTCGTGGTTTATATAAATGTAATATATATGTATTTTTTTGTTTATCTATAATTATGTTAGGTGCAACTTCAGCTACTGGCCCATCGACCAGTGCAGGCCTACCAGCGTCTAGTCCATTGACCATTAGAGGCGCATCTGCTTCTGTCCCACCCCTTACTGACCCAGCCCTTTCTATGCCACCCCCTGCTGACCCACCCACTAACGGCCCGAATGTGGTACCTTCATGTGGAGAATCCAATGTAGAAACAGATAGCAGGGAACTTATATATATGGCGCTTGTCCCTGAACCGTAAGTAATAGTGATTATCATCTTTTATTACATATATTTACTTTTAGATTACCAACATTATCTTCTTGTACTTACAGGAGGAGGTTTCTCCCATCGAGAGTGACACGTGACATTATGTACAATGTCATGACAAGGATTCTTGTTCCAGCTAGTACATGGCGAGGTTATCCAGCTGAGATGAAGGAAATACTATTTAACGACTTCATGGTAAGTAATTGTATTTATAGAATTATATATTATACGCTTATTAAAAAATAAATATACATACATATCATTTGTGTAGGCTAAGCATCGGTTCACATCTGATGCTGATCGCGGTATAGCAAGAACTGTCTGGGAATGAACTATCATGGACCGTTATCTAAACCAGTTGAACAAAGCACGAGATAAGGTCTTTGAGAAGGAAAATTCAAACAACTTGGCTGATGTTAAGGGCCATGGGCAGCCATGCCTGATGCCTTGAAGCATATAGGCGGGTCGATAAGCTTTGTTCAACACAAGAGCAAGATGGTAATATAACTTCCTCATTTAAAGTTTTGATGGTAATATGTTTATTAATCTGGAATTTTTTGAGTTTTATTTTATTGTATTAATCTGTTTATTAACATGTTGTAATTACTTGAGTTATTTGCCTTTCTTGAGTATGACATAGTATTTTAGAAGGATTGCCTTACTTTTGATATGTGTTTATTATATAATATTCTTCCATATGGGATTATAGGAGACAGAGTTAAAGCATCTGGTTTCTTATAGAGATCTCTATGCAAAAGTTCATAAGAAGAAAGACGGAAGCTATGTTTCTGAGCGCTCGAGAAATTTTATTGTAGGTGTCTTTAAAATTCAAAAGTCATATATATTTTAGGTTATTTATTTTTTTGTTAATATTTTTCTTGTTTTGTTATTTTTAGGAGTCATATGACTCCGCGATGACAGAAAAATATGGAGAAAACTATTTCTCTCACCCTATGGTTGACCTGAAGGTCTGGTTGGATGCGGTGAGTCCCAATAAGAAGGGACGTGTACATGGCATAGGTAACAACTTGCACATTGGTCATAACACCATGTAAGCTTCATCCTCCTTGGTTGCGGGTCTTTCCCGCTCTACACCATTGACACAGGACATATCTGAAGTTGTAAATATAGTAGTGGCAGCAGCGATGGCTTCGTTTGTCCAGAGTCAACTTGTCCCTATGTTGGCGCCCCTCCAATCGTTCTTATCTATGATTGGATTAGCAAATGTTGCTCCACAACCACCATCGCAAGGTTTAGTTGGGGAAGGTCGAGAGGAAGAGGAAGACGAAGCCAACTTAGATTGATTGCCATTTTTTGCTCTTCTTGTCTATTTTTGTATAATAACTTTCAACTATATTAGATTGATTATTTGTATAATAACATTCATCTATATTATTCGATTATTTGTACAAGTTTTTTGTTTTAGCAGTTTACAATTATTAGATTGTTTGTTGTTGCTGATGTTGGATTTCTATTTGCTGGATTGTTTGTTGCGGTTTGATATGCAGGTTTTGGGAAAGTAATAATATATATAGGTTATTAAAAAAAACCTAATTACTGAGGGATTAGCGACAGAATAGCGAAATCATATAGGTAATTAGCGAGAGAATAGTGACGTAATAGCGAGGGAATCACACAGGTGATTTGCGAGGGATTAGCGAGGGAATAGTTAGCGAGAGAATAGCGACGTAATAGCGAGGGAATCACACAGGTAGTTAGAGAGGGATTAGCGAGGGATTAGCTAAGGAATCACACAGGTAGTTAGAGAGGGATTAGCGAGGGAATAGTGAGGGAATAGTTAGCGAGGGAATAGCGACAAAAATTGGTTGATTTGATACAAAATTGGTATATCATACAACGATGGAATAGCGATGGAATTTCCCTCGCTATTTTGCGAGGGAATGATGGCGGCATATTAGCAAGGGAAATAAATTTTCTAGAGACAGAATAGAGAGGGAATGCTTTCCCTCGCTAATTAGCGATGAAAAAAAAAGTGACTAACTTAACCCTCGCTATTCCGTTGCCCTCGCAAAATTTATTTGCGATGGAATAGCGAGGGAATAGCGAGGTAAATTTCCCTCGCTAATTTGCTGAATTCTTGTAGTGTTAGTTATTCATTACACTTGTATATGAGTCTCAAGCCTCTTGTAATTAATTATTTAAAATCCACATTCAATCAATTTCACAATTCCAAATTCCCTCTTTAGCTACTTTCATGTTATTTGTTAGAATATCTAAAAAATATCTTAAAATATATTTATTATATCTTAAAATATTTTAAAATATCTCATAAGATTTATTAAGATTTATCTTTTATTTATTATATTTTATGATTTTTTATTTTTTTTTTTTTTTGCGCCAATAGATAGTTTGGCAACTACTAATTGATAGTTCTACTAAGAAGTTTATATTATTTTTTTTTTGTGGGAGTGAGCAGAGAAGGAGTTGAACTTGCATCCTCCACTATTGGTGGCAGGGACAAACCTACATTGTAGGTCCTGGGAGCAATCTCACCATATTTTTTTAAAATTGTTATGTATATTTTTGTTATTCTTATATATATTTTAAAATTTATAAAGATTTGTCCCTTCTACTTGTTTAATATAATTATCTTAAAAGTTAAATTCATTTAAGATTATAATAATATATGTTTAGATGATAATATAAAAATAATTGATATTAGTAATGAATTCAAATTAAATTTGTTATTTTATAATATTATATTTTAATATATAAATATAAATATTTAATAAATATTTACTTATGCATTTGTATTATCTTTAGTCATCTTGCTTCAACTATTCAAAATTTCTAAGTCTGTCAATGAATGGTGGGGATAGAACCAACCAACTGTGGTGTGTGTGCATGTGTGGAAACTGCATAAGTTAGGCAAAGTGATTAGGCTTTTAACTTTTTTTCCCGCAAACTATATATATACACACACTAATGAATTTGTTTTAAAATTTGTATAATATCATATCAAGATTTTTACACAAACTTATATACAATTAAAAATAGCTTTATACATTATTATTTTTTATTATTTTCTAATACCATTATGCACTCATACCTAAATTATTGACATCATGATGATAATGACATGGTCATCAATTTCTTCGGTTCCTTGTTCACACATCTAAGTTTGGAAAGAGATTCATCATATTTGTCAAAAGTGAGTTGCATAAAACCCATGCCTGGCTCAGGCCACATGAACTAGGGCTTCAGGGCTGGGCAGAAAGTGTAAATGTTCAATGGTTGTTAAACTTTTGACCTGACCTTACTCTTACATGGGTTAGGATTAGACTATGAGATGATCCATAAAATAAAATAAAATTTAAAGTTAGAAAAACAAGTTTTTTTTACCAAAATGTTTTTAATGGTAAAATTATTTATCAAATTGTTGTACTTTTAAAATTATATATCAAAGTGTCACACTTTTAATCATATTCTAATTTTTATTTTTATTTTTTTCGAGTGACACGTAAATAGTGTCAGAGCCTTTGGCACTTTCTTCATGAAAATGCCAAAAAGGTTGACGTTACTTACATGAAAACATCAGACCAATAATAGGCATTATCCAAATAATTATAACATCTATACATTTGGCATTTTCATATTAAAAACACCAAATGCGTTGGTGTTACCAATGTGCCTCACTATAAATATACCTATTCTCTCCTTCTCACACATAAGCTCCTCATTTCTCAAATTTTCACCTTCTTTCTAGACTTTTTCTCTCTCTGAACTCTTTTCCAAACCCTCATTTGGCCGTAACTTGTGAGAAAGACATTTGGATCATCATATATGTATGTATTTTTGTTCATAGTTGGGTTATTTTTATTGTTATTTGTTATTGTTGATTATTTTTAGTTATAATTATTGCTTGTTTTTATTATAATTATGTTAATTGTGTATTATATACTTTTTATGGTTGACTAATTTTATTGGTTAGGTGATTTTAGGAATTTGATTGTACAAAAATTAATAATTTGAATATTATTAGGGTAGCAATTTTTTTTGGTTGACACATATTGCTTATGTATTTTTTTTTTGTTATTTTCAATTGACTAAATTTATGGGTTTATTGAAATTGAAATTATTAGGGTTTAGGAAAATTTTCTTATGAAAAATAATAGTATGCATTCATTGTTATGGGTAGCAATTTTGTTTTAGTTGACACATGTGTTAATTGGTTTCATACTTGTTGTGTTATTATTATTCAGAAGTTTGAGAAGTAGAATTAAGATGGCAAAACATCTTGTTATTCTCATTTACAACGAGAGAATGTATGAAGGTGAGGAGGGTCTAATGTATGAAGGTCTCCGTCCTAAGTCTATCATGATTAAATGTAATATGACTTTTGAGCTTCTGAAAAGTAAAATTTATTTAAAATTAAGACTCTAAGAAAATCAATGTCTAGTGTTGTGTATTAATTTTCACAATGGAGCAATATACTGAGATAGATAGCTTTTCCATTAGAAGATGATGAAGATGTTGCTTGCATGATAGATTACTTTAATCGACATCCAAACTTAACTTCAATGGAGTAGTATGTTGAGATAGGAACAAGTGAGCACAATGTGCATGTTGAAGCTCCTTCTAAAATAGAAATCCAAGCTGGTCCTTCTAATCTTTCTGAATCATCGTACCCTATCAACACTCAATTATCTATGACACATGCTCCTTCCTTGCTCCAACCTCAAGAAGTTGTTACATTTGCAATGCCTAAAAGAAGATCATTTTGATTGGACTTTGAAACTGATAACCCACTTATTAGAGATGCATTATCTGACACAAGTGAAGATTAAGAAGAGTTGTCTGTGGGTAAGTATTCATATACTGACTTAGAAGAAGAACACTTTGAAACTTAAGTAGATTTACAAGAACAAGTCCCTCTATTGTTAGTTTCACCTCAATTTGTGTTTGTGCCTCCATGCCCTCAATTCTCTCAAATCAATTGGGATACATTGAGTACACCTGATCATTTGCCTAAATTAGATCATTGTGGTATTTGGAGGCCAAAGGAAGAATTATATGTTGGGTTGCACTTTCCATATAAAGATGTTGTCAAGTTGGCACTAAAACATTATTCGATTAGTAGACATCAGAACTACAAGATTGAGGATTCTGATATACAAAGGCTAACTACTAAATGCCCTATATATGGTGATGGTTATAATTGGAGAGTCAGGGTCATTCAAAGCAAGAAATCAAACATGTGGTAGATTACAAAATATAATGGACCCCACAGCTGTGTCAACCCATCTATGTCACAAGAGCATCAGAAGTTAGACTCTCGTATGATATGTTCTTGCATTCTGGAGATGGTTAAGCAAAAACTTGATGTACGAATATGCTTGATTATTGAAAGGATTTGAAGTCATTTTAGATATGAAGTGTCATATCAGAAAGTGGCAAAACAAATTGCCATTGTGAAAGTTTTTAAGGAATGGGATAAATCTTATAAGGTGTTGGCTAGATGGTTAGCTACCATGAAAAGAGATATGCCAAGCACAGTGGTAGAGTTGCAAACCGTTGAATTTGTTGAGCGCAATCGATTTGACCATTCAAGACAAGTGTTTTTTGTTTGTTTGCTTATTTTGGACATTCAAACCATGTGTTATTGGATTCTGATATTGCAAGTCCATTATTCAAATTGATGGTACTCATTTGTATGGTAAGATGGAGATAGAAAACATCTACTAATTGCATTTTGCATTGTGGAAAGAGAAACAAAGGATGCTTGGAGTTAGTTCTTAGCCCTAATTCAAACACATGTCACACAACAATGGGGCTTGTGCTTGATATTTGATCAACATCAAGAGATCATATAGTCAATGGTGAATCCACATCTGTGATGGCACCCACCGTATGTGCCTTATGTTTACTGCATACAACATATTGGTAGCAATTTTAACAGCAATTTCTACAATATGACCCTAAAGAAATATCTAATTAACACAGGTATTTAAAATTTTCAATTTATATTTAAAATGACTATACTAAAACTTAGTTGCTAACATTAACTCATTCAAATTTTGTGTCGGGGTACGAATTAATTGCATACAAATTTGAGGCCAGGTTGAAACACTACAAGAATTTTATAAATTAGCTACCAAAATTAGCTACGAAAAATTTTGATAGTTTAGATACGGATTAGCTACGGATTAAATTTCTGTAGCTAAATTTCGAATACAAGAAGTTAAAAATTCTATCAAACAAATAATTAAAGATTAGCTACGGTTTAGCTATGAAATTTAGCTACGAAAAATTTTGGTAGGTAATCCGCAGCAAATTAGCTACAGATTAGCTACGAAATAAAATTCTCTAACTAAATTTCAAATCACCAAGAAAATTTTTTTATCAAACAAATAGCTATGAAATTGCTACAATTTAGCTACGAAATTTAACAAAAAAATTTTATTTCATAGCTAATCCCTAGCTATTCCATAGCAAATTAGCTACGGATTAGCTACCAAATTTTTTTGTAGCTAAATTTCAATAGCATAAAAAAATTGATCAAATCAACTCTCTTTAATCTTGTACGCGCGCCCAGAATAAATTTCCCAAATCTCAAATCTCTCCTTCGTCCTTCCCTCCCACCCTCCCACTTATGTCTATCGCCTCATCCCTTCCCTTTCATTAACTTTACCAATTATCGTCATTCTTTCTTTCTCTCCCTCATTCACTCGCTCGTTCTCTTTCTCGTTCGCTCGTCCATCCCTCCCACCCTCTTACTTTTATTTGCTCTCGCTCGTCTCTCTCACTCGATTTGGTCTGTTCTGACCTTCTTCTTTCTTTTCTGTTTCTTTCTCACTTACTTTCTCTCTCGTTTCTGTGTTGCTGGAAAATAGAGGAACGGGGCAAGAAAAAGAAAAGAAAAGGAAGAAAGAGGGAGAGGTAAAGCTTGAAGAATCAAAGGGAACAAAGGAAAACCATGAGGTAGGGGGTTCTTTGCTAACTTTTAGCTCATCTTTTCTTATTGATTTTGAGTTTGAAATATGGTCCATGGAGCTAGACAAGCTCACGGCCAAAGCTGAACTAGAAAAGGGTTTTTAATTTTTATGTTGTGCTCCTATTTATTTTATCTTGCTTTGGTCCTAAATTTTCCTTGAGATTTTGAATGAAAGCTTGTGGTATTGGTTGATGTTTGAGGCTCTAATGTTCACGGCTGAGTTGGGTTAGGAGCAAAATATATTATGTTTGAATTGTTCATTTAAATTCTAATGAGATTTATGTTGAAGTTGTACTGGTTTTAATGATATGTATGACTAAGTTTTACTTGTTTGAATGTCTCAGCTGAATGCCCTATTTGAGACCAGATTTGTACTCATTTTTATACTTGATTTAATGAGAGCCAGCCTATTAACACATAGTTTATTGTTAATTCTAGCTTCCTGTATTCTATCATAAAACCACAAATCAAACCTGATTACATTATGGACCGTGGGTGTACATTAAGCCTGAGATCTAAATCATATTGGTCTAGTCCACACACACAAGTTACATTATGTTCCACAGTTTCAGTTTTAGCCTGGCAATGGGGGCATAGTTGATCTGTGATGATTCTCCTTTTGAAGAAATTAGCTTTCATAGGTATAGCATTGTGACAAGCTTTCCACCAAAATAACTTAATTTTTTAAGGAATGGGAGGTTACCGTAAAACACCCTAGACTTGTGCAGGTGTAGGTAGAAATGAGGATGTATTATCCTTCTTTTTACACTGATCCTATTTTTCTACATAGTACCTCATTTTAACAGTATATTCATCGGCTTTAGTAAAAGGCCAAACTAGGACATCCTTTTTTCTAGTCCAACTGATTGGTGTTTTAATGGCACTAATAGCCATTTGAGGTGGAACCATATCTTTCAATTTCCTCAAGTCCCATTTATTGTTGACAGGGTCCATCTGTGCACTAAGTTTCATATGAGATAGATTGCATTGTTAGAGTAAAGTGTAAAAGTCTTAAAAACAAATTTTAGACCCTTGATTTAGTTTTCATCTAATAGTTAAGTCATTGATTAAGAATGAGAAACCCTCTTTCATGCTGCTTATTTCAGAATCTGTTTGTTCTCTCTTACATAATATCTCATTTTCCCTATCCAAAATTTTTCCTAGAGTATATGAATAAGGTAGCAAATTCCATTTCTCCCAGGAATAGATTATGATCTTGCCAAGAAGTGTACATGAATACACTTCCCTTGGAGATTTTGAAACATAAGGAGCTATGTAGTAGTAAAATTTCCTGATCCAACCCATATACTTTGCCATACTCTTCTCTCCATCAATCTATCTAATTATATACTAAATATTGCAAAGAGTTCCTTTTCTGTGAGGGAAAAGGGTTGTAGATTCTGCAATCCTGCTCATCCTTCCTCCATAGGGATTATAAATCATCAAGGGGCCATCATCTTGCAGAAAAATTTTCCACAGTGCATTGAGTGAATTTTCTGGGATCACTTGTCTTACAAAATCTGATTTTTCTTTCAAAAATAACCCATTAAACTAGAAATCAGATATCTACCATTGTATAAGAAATTACCATTTTTGAGATACCACTTTGATGATATTTGATTTAGGTGGGCTCTGTCAAATCTGGGTGCCCAATGGATTAGTACAACATCTATTTGTGAGCAACTAAAGGCTCTGTTTAAGTTTAATTAATATCCTAATGACGCAAGGATGGGGCTTTCTGCTAGAATAATCTCATCAATATAATTTTAAAAGCTGTCTGGCTTTTTTTTAACAAATCCTATAGAAAATATGTAATAACATTAGTCCTATTACACTATAATTGTCTCCTAATTATTAGTAAAGTAACATAACAAAAACTCAATAAATTAGAGTTAAGAATGAATCTTACAAAATACTATTGGTTTAATTATAACTTAAGGTAGTTCAAAGAATAAACCTTCATGATATAAGGAGTATGTAGCCTCTGTCATTATAAGAATTTCTCTGTATTTACAATGTGAATTAATTTAAGGCTCTAAGAAAACTCAATTAGAGAAAAACTTACAGACTTCCAATTAATGGTACAATCAGAATTGTTTTTAAGAGGATATAGGATATTGTTTTTCCAAGTGTCCTGTATTACAATCAATGAGAATTTTACAGGCTGTAAAGAGTACTTTTACAAAGATAACACACAAACAATAACTATTCATCCATGTATTTACCTGTATGGTATTAACAGAACAATTTTTTGTAGAAACTTCACCAAATTTCACATTAGAAAACTGTATACAGCAGTAGACAGTAGTGATAACAGTATCTTAGACCCATGTAAATAGTAGTACTATCAGCCAAAATATCCTAAGCATATACACCACCATATACACAGTAAAAATGTGATATTTTAGTCTCATAACTCATATATACACAATACAGAGATACAAAATATATGTTCCAAGTTTAGAGTTCCCGGCTCCCCTCTTATGGTGTCAGCCACTCCAACACTCATCTCAATCCCATTAAATCTTAATTAATAAATTTAACCCTTGTGCCCATGTCTTTTTTCAACTCTTGTCTGACAAAATGGTGAAGATAGATGCCTAGTATACAAGCTGGGAGGTATAAGAACAACTAGGTTTATCTAGTGAGAGTTTGAAACTATTATTGTCATGTTTATCTCCTATTTAATTCCTAATGTTTGGTAACTATGTGAATAAGTTCACAGCACCTTAGGTCCTTAACCATATGGAGTAGGGTTGTGGGCAATAATGGAAGCATTTTTTAGGGCTTTATGACTCAATATGAGTAAATAAGACAGTACTAGGGCCTTAAACTACTTTAAATTGATATTTGTATGGCTTATAAAGTTATATTAATTTTATGGATAAGCTGTGAATTGAGAAAAAAGAAATAGGTGTTATGCATGTTTCTAAAATAAGAGTTATGCATTGAAAGCATTGCTTAAATTTGTCATCATTTTGAGTAACTGAGATTTAAATGTAGCTTTTTCCACCTCTCCACAAAACTGAAGCTCATTTTTTCCTACTTTTTTCATCAGGTTAAAGTTGTTATTACTCATTCATGTGTTTTGTGTGTGTGTGTGCGCGCATGTGTGTTTGCTGAGGAAGCTGATAGTACTTTAATGTTTCTTTTATATTAACTATTTATGTTTTGAAATGCTTCAGCTATTAAAATATTTCAGAAGGAGTGACCCTTGGATGGAAAGAACTGCACCTTGCAATTCTGTTAGTCTAAGTGCATTTTCAACTGATGAACTTGAGGAAGAACTTTTTAGACTATACCTGAAAACTATTTTTGAACCAAGGTGGGCATATGAGTATATATATAGTATTAACATCTCATTGTCCTGAAGTAAAAGTTTGTGCAGACATAATTAGACCTGTATATGTAATATCTGCTAGATATCCCATTTTTTCTGATTGTATCCTGAAAACCTTTTAATGAATTTAGGTATGTAGATGCTGAGTCTTGATCATTTAAGTGATATAACAAATTCGTTCTTTATAGTTTTCGCTGTGTCGTTCTAGTAGTATCTGTAGCAATGACAATTGGCCTTTAAAGTGCCATTTTATTGCAGTACTTTTGTGCATTAAAATATTAGCCATAGACAAATATATATAAAATTAGATGATGCGAATTACAAGTTGCAAACCCAAGTACAGGTTGTCTCAAGTAATAAAATCTCAGGAGTCTGAGGTCGATCCACAGGAAATTGATGAAGAAAAATTCTTTGAGATAAGTAAAAGATTTTGTCACAACAAATAAGGTAATAAAACTTGGCCATAAATAAAAAAAGATTTACTTAGATCCACTCTTGGTAAGTAAATTAAGGACAAGATTATTTTTTTTTATAACTTAAATAGAATCCATGTATAATGGAAGTTTTAATCAGAAAATACAACATTCAACGTTTATTTAAAATTATATATGTAATTATATTATGATTCCTTTAATTATCTATTAACACCACCACTTATAAGGGGCTCAAGCATTTATTGTGTCAATATCTTGTCTACAACAAATCAAGATCTCCATTTTACAAGGAGAGTTTCTAAATTGATTGGAAACAAAATATAATACATATAATGTTCACTTGATAATATATCACTTAAGCACAAGAAAGAAATTAATCTAACCTTAACTTATTACTAAGAGCTTTACCCTTTCATCCAAGTAAAATAAAAATTAGTTACTCATAGACAAGAAGAAGAAGAAGAAGAAGAAGAAGAAGAAGAAGAAGAAGAAGAAGAAGAAGAAGAAGAAGAAGAAGAAGAAGAAGAAGAACATAACTTCAATTTAGAACAAAATAAAAGTATAACAAGATAAATAAATAACACAATAGTATGATCTTGATCTCTAAGACCAAGATCCTTAAATGATCATCCAAGACTCCCTTTTATAGAAGATGAAGGATACAAAATGACAAGGGGCTAATTAATGAGTGAGTGGATGAGTGGGTGAATGAGTGAAAAATTATAAAGATTCTTGTCCCCGAAATCATTAATGATGAACTTATGGCATGCATCAGAATCTCTCCAAGTGGCCTTCATAAGAGTTGTAGAATTTTGTCTTAGCTTTCTAATGCCACTAGTTTCATCCCAAAAGCATTCCTACAGCTCGATATATGGCCTAATCACTGCACACTGCTCAGGCCTAGCTATAGATCCTCTATTATGACTTCCAAGCCCAATATGACCTCTAAGCCATCCGAATTTCCTCTTGTGTTCTTCATAAAAGTTGTATATTTGGGTCTTAACTTTTGAATGACACTAGTTTGGGGTTAATTGAAATCTTACATCTCAAGATATGGTCAAATGAGTGCACGGAGGTCAAGCTGCCAGGATCAGCACTCTAGATCTTGCTTCAACTCCAATTTAAATTATCCAAATGTGTGATTGGGATCTTGAGGTCTGCATGAAAGTTGTATAGAATTATCTTAAATTTCCAACACGATTAGAATCACATCAATCAGATATTTGTAACTTAAATTATAGCTAATTTACTAAAACATGCAATCACCTAGATTAAGGACAATTCAAGCAATAATTTCTTCAATGATCCAATTAAGCTCAATTTTATAAAATGTGGCAAAACCAACTTAATTAAGCCAAATTAAACCTTAAGAAGCCAAGTGAGAGGATTATAAAATGAATAAATTATATTGTTATCATTGGAGCTCACAAATGTCATAGTTCTAATATCAGAGTTCGCATCCCCTTTGTTATGTGCAAAGTGAGTATGGAATGCCGATGCAGCTGAATTGCTAGACTTCTTGCTTACTATCATGACAATCTATCGTGCTTAGATTCTAGGTGTCTAGATTATATGGCATGACTACTGTTGAAATAGAGAATATTTGAGAAAAAGTATGTGCTTTGTGTACACACTGTCCGTCTTAAAGGTGTAGTCACAATTTTAAAATGTGTAGGATGTGTCCATTCACCTACACAAAGCTCATGTGTGTTTGTTGTGTTTAATGGATCACTAACTTGGAGCTGGAAAAAAGTATCACTGTCACACACTAATTCTTTAAATGACTGTATATAGATCATTTTTCGAGGAAATTTTGCACATTGATTTATTGCACTAAAGTTTAAATTTACATTTTTGTTTTTTAATTTGATTTTTGTTTGTTACTTGTTAGCCTTATAAGGAGGATGTCTAATCCACCCTTTTTGTATTCTTTTAATCCTTATTTCCTTCTCTTCAATAATTTTTCTTATTGAAAGAAAGTTGATCCTGATATCGCCTTCCCTGCAAATAGATGTGGAATCATTTTATAACTCTGCCTACAATAAATTTTCCCATGTTTGCATGTTATTCAAAGGCAGCCATCTGATTAAAATTTAACACAAATAACACAAAGTTCTTTAAGGATTTTAAGATTATAGATTTGAGAATTCTATGGCGCCTCTTTATTGTGGCGCCTCTGTCCAAATGGCTATATTGATGATTTTAGATTTTTATTGCTTGAATCTCAATGTAGAATAAAATGATGGGGTACCTTAGATACCTCTTATGAATTTTATTGTTGAAGTTTGTCAGTTGGCAGTTACTAATGTAAAGTTGAAAAGGATTGGGCTTGAAGCCAAAACAGTGATTGAATCTATAGGAACAATGGAATATATTTTAGTTCTTTTAAGTAGATATCTGTTTGGAGTAAAATGTTAATGGGACTAACATGACTTTAGATAGTTTGATAGAAGTTTTGGGGCTTTTGATTTCATGGCAAAGAGAAGGAATATGATTTAGAGTTGTGAAGTTACAAATTAAGGTTTTAGGGACCTGCTTTAGAGGTATAATGATTATGTGTATATATAAATACTCTGTCCGTGCAGAGAAGGCATACATAGGACAAACCTGCCTCACACTCAAATAGTAAATCTCATTATCAAATTTCTTGAAATATAAAGTAGTTTAAGTTTGAGAAAATGAGAAGTAGTTTTAGACTTGTAAACCTATTAACATGCTAATATTTGTTTTCTTCTTCCGGGACTAGAATTCTCACATAAAAGCTGCTTAATCAGTAGAATTAAATCTAATAAATGCACCTGCCAGTCTTAGAAACCCCTTGGAGACTCTAGATCTTTAATATTTTTTTCTTGAAATTCTGATGTATTATGTTTTAGTCTATAAGCAACTGTCACAACTTAGATATTGACATTCATGGATCTAGCTTTGCTTCATCCTCACAAGTTGCTGGTTCCTCCAAGGTTGTTTTGACATAGGAAGCCATAAAGGAAGCTGTTAATGGAGTCCATCTTAAGGATTGTTGGCTCCCAAGTAGGAAGTGTTGTGTCGTAGGCACCATCACAAGGCGACAAAGTTGGGAAATATCATGAAGTTGGTGATGATGGAGCTAACTTGGATTGATTAGTTGAGTTTATTGACGATGAGATTAACTTGTTTTGAACTATTTGTATTAATTAACTTAGATTAGTTATGCTTTCTTTGTAGAACATGTTTTGAATTTATTAATACAATTGTGATATTTTGTTGTTTTGCACAACTTATTTGTTGGATTTTTCTGTTTGGATTGAAATATTTATATAGATATAATTTTAAAATACACTAGTTATCATTATAAAATTAATTTGGATTAGCTTCAGAATAGCTAGGAAATAGCTACAGATAATTGCTATGGATTAGCTACAAAATTGCTACAGATTTAGCAACATAGTTGTTAGGAAATAGCTACGGAATTGCTAGAAAATAGCTACGAAATTGCTAGGGATAATTTCTACGGATTAACTACAGAATTGCTACGGATTTAGCAACATAATAGCTAGAAAATAGCTATAAAATTGCTACGGATTGTTAAAATCAATTACGGATTAGCTACGTAATTGCTACAGAATTTTTTGTAGTTAATTACCTACGAAAATGAAGGAAGTTCTAAATGAAAATTCGCTACATATTAACTTCGGATTAGCTACGAAAACTTAAAAACTAGCTATGGATTAACTACAAAATTTTTTGGTAGCTAATTAGCTACGAGATTTTGACTACGAACCAATCTGTAGCTATTCCGTAGCTAATAAATTTAGCTACGGATTAGCTACAAAAATTTTTTAAAATTCTTGTTATGGAAAAGTTGACCACTACTACTAATATGGCAAATTGGATAATTTGATCCCAAAAGAAAAATGGAGTTTGGCATATGATAGTAGTCACAGATTCAGTCATATGACAACGAAATTGTCAGAATGTATTAATGGAGTGTTGAAAGGTGGCAAAAATCTACCAATAACCATATTGGTTCATATGACATATTACAAATTGGTAGACTACTTTGTTAATCGAAAAGATGAGGCAAACCAAAAAATTATAGATGAGGCAGAATGGACTGATGATTTTATAAAAAGTTAGAATGTCAACATGCAAAAGGCGTGCTTAGTAATTCATTTCTTTATCGCCTCAAAAGCTTTGGAAGTAGTAAGAGATCGTGAAAACTTATCCTGTTTGAGGCACTCAGTAATAGGAGACGTAATGGTACCAAAACCATAAATGAATCGCCTATAAAAAGAAGTTAGGTCATGGAACCTATGATTCACAAAAAGAAAGGTAGGAGCAGACCACTCTATAATGGACTTGACTTTATTAGGGGTTAGTTAATAAATCATGAGCAAAGATTATGAAACCGAGGAAAACAACCTGAGTCTACAAGAAAGAACATTTCTTAAGATGAACATAAAACTTTTCATTCTTTAAAGTGAGGAAAACTTGTCGAAGATGACTCAAGTGATCAACCTTAGACTTACTAAAAATCAGGATGTCATCAAAGTAGACAACCAAAAATTTACCTAAGAAAGGTTGAAAGATGTGATACATAACCCTTATTAAAGTACTTGGAGCATTAGACAAACTAAAAGGCATAATTAACCACTCAAACAAACCATCTTGGGTTTTAAATGCAATTATCCATTCATCCCCTAGTCTAAGCCTAATTTGATAATAGTCACTATGCAAATCAATCTTAGAGAACTAACGAGAACCAGTAAGCTGATCCAACATGTCCTCAAACCTAGGAATAGGAAACCTATACTTGACAGTGATCTTGTTAATGGCTCTACTATTGAAATATATATACAAGGAACCATCGTTCTTAGGTGTCAATAATGCAAAAGAAGCACAAAGGCTAAGACTAGGCTGGATTAAACCTTTTTGTAACAGTTCACCTACTTGCTTAGTAACCTTTTCACACTCTTTAGGATTCATCCTATAATGGGGAAGGTTAGGAAAAGTAGAACCTAGGACAAGGTCAATAGTATGTGGAATATCTCTCATGGGTGATAAAGTCGTAGGTAAATCAACAGGCATGATATCTTGAAATTCCTCTAACAAAGGACGAAGCTCAGGAGGAAGTTTTATAGGAGAAGAACTAGAGAACTCCAATTGACCTTTAGGTAAGATAACTAGCACAACATTTGACTCTAAACTCTCTTTCTTAAACTCCTTATGGGTTAACAAATGAAGATTCTTTTTCTTAGGATTTGCATGAAGAGTTTGCTTTTTCTTGCAAGTAGTAGTAGTTTCTTTAAGTTTTGCCAGAGTTAAGGTAATTCAACCACCAGGATGTTTGAAAATGAAGGTGTTATCATATCCATGGTTAGTAACACAGTCATATAACCAAGGGTGACCTAACAAGATATGCATAACATTTATGGGTATGACATGACAATAAACATCTTTCATATAACCACCTATACGGAGGAGAACTTTCCACCTTTCTTTTACTTCCAAATAAGTCTTATCTATCCAAGCAATCTTAAATAGGATAGGGTGGGGTTCAGGTTTAATACTAAATCTAGATACAACAAAATTTGAAATGGCATTCAAGGTGCTACCTCCATCAATTACCAACTTGCAAACCTTATCACTCAAATTGATATGGGTAAGGAAAATGCTAGTCCTTGTCCAAGAACTATCAAGGTTGGAAGTAGATAGAATGCACCCCCTCATGACATTAAGGGAATTAGATGGACCGTCTAAAATACTTTTTACATCCTCATCAATGTCATAAAAACATTCTATAGGCTTAACAACGTCATCCACAAAATTTTCTAATTTGATGGAAGCAACATGATCAGTTCCAATAATAAGAGTTCTATGAGGGCATTAAGAAGCTGTATGACCTTTAGCATGGCAGTAATGACATTCTATAGAAGAAACATTATTAAAAACTTATGATTTGCCCTTATAAAAATAGATCTCTAAAGGGAAGTTGAATTAGACCTAGTACTAAGATTAAAGATGGAAGGACCCCTAAACGTTGAAGACTGAGGAATCGAACGTTTAAAGGGTAGACTAGAAGAAGGTTTCTTAACAAAACGCCTAAGGACAGGGTTTCTAAGAAGCTTCTCAACCTCACTAGCTTTGTTGTAAGCTTCTTCATGAGTGGAAAATTTATAAAATCGGTCTTCTATTTTTTATTTCTTCCCTAAGCCCATTGAGGAAATAAGAAAGAGTAACCAAACTATCTTCCTGCACTTAAGCATCAATTGTTCAAACTTGGCAATGTACTCAAAGACAAGGCTAGACAATTGCTTAAGATTCATCTACTAGTCCATCAAGTGATGTCAATGATAAGTAGGGAAGTAGTCCAACTAATTAATAATAGGCTCAAGACCCCTCTAATTTTGTTCTTTCTCAATAGTTACTTAATATAACCTACTGGACTTGGTGAGTTTCATCTTAGCAACTAGGACTCTATGATGTTTGGGAAGGTCATATATGACAAAGTAGTCATCAATGTTGCGAACATAATCAAGAAATACATTAGGATCTAATCGACTATTAAAGAAAAAGGTCCTTTATTGTAACCATCTTAAGGACATTAAATTCTTCATTATTATTCCTATTTTGATTATTATAGACTCTTCGATTGTTTCTCTATTTCCTATTATTATCTAATAAAGTAAGATATTGAAGGATTTGGTCAAGCCTTTCATTCATATTTGTTTGACTACCCTGAAAATTCGCAGTATCTATCCTAAGAGAAGCAACATCATCTCTAAGGGCTATTTGATTAGACTTTAAGGTGGTAAGATGCTCATTTAGCCTATTGAGACTATCCATAATTATGGTAGCAAAGGAATGAAAACCAACAATAAATGAAGCAAATTGATTTTTATGGTTCGGGTTCGGGCTCGGGGCATGCAAGGTGTAAACCAATAATGAAAAATTCAAACAGGTAGTAAACAAGGAGTATGGTAATTCCAACTAGACAATATGCAGATAAGTGATAATTATAAACTACCTTAAATGCACAAGAAAAATTTAGAATGCTAATGCAAAAGAGCCAATGACAATGGCAACAATTATGGCAAAAAGGAAGAAATAATGGAAGACAATTCAAATTTTCTTTTTAATATGGCAAAATGGAGGAAGGGAATAACAAGTGCAAAAGAAGCAAATTGGGTCCTAAAAACACATTTACCAATAAACCTAAGCTAATATGAAAATTATGCAAGTTTCAAGATGGAGAAAATGCACCTTGATGAAGTAAAAAAAGAATGAAATTGGCAAAACCCTTTGTTAGAGACTTCAAACTGCAAAAACAAGTGCAAAGATAGATCTGAAATGTCCAAAAACCTAGGAGTCAACTTGGTCAAAGTCAATCTTAGTCAAAATCAACATCTAGTAAAGTCAAAATTAACACAGTAGTCAACGTCGCATCAACGTCAGAGTCAGTGTGATGTCAGCATGGATGGCAAAGGTCCAGCATGTCTAGCACGTGAAAAACAAGTGGTGGCATATGGAAGCGAGTGGACGCGTGAAGACCACACGCAGTGGCTTCTAGGGGCTCGTAGTGGGTGCATGCGGCCTTTGTTCGCGGTGAAATTTTGTAATCTTGTAGATTTGAGGCTTCCGATTTTGATGGTGGTGGTGGTGTCTCAAAATGAGGTTTGGATGATAGCATTTTGATGATGTCCATACGATTGTGTATTTACCGGCAAAGGAAACACAGATTTCGACACTTTTTTGGTGGTTTCAATAGAGTTTTATAGAGATTTGATGAATGATAGACAGTGAAACAACTTTGGCTACAAAAAATCGATGCTTTCAACAGCACAAAGCGTGGGGATCAACGAAGCTCGGATGCCAAATTGATGTAGAACCAAAGGACAAAGACACTCGTGATGAGTGTGAAATTATACACATCTTTGAGATTATTTATTAAGATTTTTATTTAATTTTATTTAGTTTTTATTTGATTTTAATTATTTTATTTGAGTTTTGGATAATTGTTTCTTCCCTTAGTCTTTTATTAATATTCTAATTTTCAGGATTAATCTAGAGGATTTTGAATAAAATAAGGAGATCCTAAAGATATAGTTATAAAGAGATCTTATCCAAGTCTTATATCTCATCCAAAGTCCCAATTAGGTGTGAAAACTTGAAGATAATGATAATTCAAGATTGGATAAGGATCCTTGAAGAGTAAGGAATTTGTTGCAATCTCAAATTCAACTCATATTTCATGACCTTGTTGTATTTAAGCTATATCTTGGGCTATAAAGATTGGATTTACACGATTCTTATAGTGTTGGAAAGCTAACCAAAAAATGCAACCACTCTTTTGTTAAGCTTAAAGGTTAATTATGTCATCTGAAGGACAAGAAAAATAAAGAGAAAAAAATACAAAAATATGATAGCCTTTAATAAAAAGGGATAAAAGAGGGACATTGGGGATAACACTATGGACTTTTGGCTACTCTATCATTCTCACATAACAACAGAAAGTGTTGTGAAATCGGCAAATGTATCGAATCACAAAAATAATAAAGAGTGAATAAGAGTATCATTCCCACGAGGATTATGTTATCAATTACTAAATTTTTCAAATCGACACTATTCAAGCTATTAAAAAGAGAGTTGGTAAAAATAATAAAAAGAAAGAATAAACAAAAAAAAGTCAAATTTAATTAATTGGGTTGAGTTGGAAAACAATGATATGAAAATGTTAGGGGTCAGATTTCACTTGAACTCTTTAAATGCAAAATCAATATATTGGTTTAATCAAGTCCTATTCCAATGATTTATGGTCAATTCTCAAAATTAATCAATATCCAATCACTTGGTATATTAATCCTCTTACATTGTTTAGAATTAACTAATCCCTTAGTCTAATCTCAAATAGAAATGCATTATCAAGAATGAAGGAATTAAAAGAAAGACCACATAACTAGAGGTGGCAAACGAGCTAACCTGCCCTAACCCGCCCCGCCTCGCCTTCAACCGGCCAAAATATGGGGCGGAGCGGGTTGACCTATTTTGAGAAATGGGTTGAAAGAGCCAACCCACCCCATTTTAGGATGGGTTGGCGGGTTAGCGGGTTGATCCGCCTAAAACAGAAAATGAGAAAAAGTAAGCGAGTTCGCGGGTCAACCTGCCTAATCCACCTAAAAAGCAAAAAAAATGTACACAAAACAAAAAAATCCATAAAAAAATTTTAAAAAATAGAACAATTATAATTTATAGAGACTAAAAAGATAAAAAAATAAAATAAAATTAGTATTATACCCATAAAATACTAAAAACACAAATAAAAAGACTCATTTATAACACTTTTAAAAAATAACTCAACCCAACGGGCCAACCCACCCCGCCCCGCATAACCCGCGGGTTATGCAGGACGGGTTATGCGGGTTAGAAAATAAAATTGGGTTGAAATCTTAAACCCAATCAGCCAAAAAATAGCGGGTTGGCGGGTTAACCCAACGGGTTGAACTCGTTTTGCCACCTCTACACATAGCCCACAACGTCTATTCCTAGCGATTGTAGAAATTATGGTGTTTATCACAAGTTCTAGGTTCATAAAATTTTTTCCAAATCATATATAAACCCAAAAATTAAATCCAAATTGGCCAGATTTAGAAAAGCATTAAGAAAAGAGATAAACACATAAATCATGAAATATAAACATTGATTAAACCCATAAAAGAATTTACATCATCCAAGAACAAGATCCATCATCACCCTAACGAAAAAGGTATAATTACACATGGAAAAAGAAGAACACAAAAGGAAGAATATGACAAACTCCATTGTAGAAAGGTGGAAAGATTGAAGAAAATTCCTAATCTTCAAGCCTAATTGCGCCCATACCACATTAGGGTTTGTGTCATCACTTCTCTCTTTAATGGCTGATGTGTTTTGTCCAATTGTGTTAGAGTGTGGAGTAACTTTCTTATTTATAAGAAACTAATGTGCTCAGTTACGCGTTCAGTGCTCAAGCGCTCACTGTCCAGCGCTCAGGCGCTAGCCCACTTAAAAGGAAAACTCCAGCGCGCGTCATGTGCTCAGGCAGTGATGGAGCGCTGGGCTTCTGAATGGGTTTTCTTCTTTTTTTCTGCTTCTTTAAATATCCAATCTTCTCTATAAAAACACATAAAAATACGTAATAAGAACACAATTAAAATAATAAAAACATAATAAAAGTTAAGAACAAAACTAAATCAAAAAGATTAAAAGAGCATAAAAACTCAAGATTTTGAATTATAAAAATATAAATTTTTGCAGGTTCATCACTCCCTCAAACTTAAGCTTTTGCTTGTCCTCAAGCAAAAAGAAAAATAAAAACAAAACAAAACAAAAAGACTAAATAAATAAAAACTAAAAACACATAGACTCAAATATGACAATACCGGGTATTAAAAATCATTCATATCCTCATAAATTGCTTCATAATCTAACTTCAAAGTGTCACACATGAACAATCCAGTTGCCACATCGTCTCTCACATACAACTCTTATGCATAAATAACTTCCCAAAAACTTGAATGAAAGACTCAATCTCCTCATAAAGAACAATCCTAGATATGTTTATGAAACTGCAAGTGCACATCAAACTTACATCCATAGAGTTGTTTGTCATCTCTCTCTCCACTAATGTAAACAACACATAACTAAGGATCAAAAGGGACTTTTCAAAGCTTGTAATGTACAGCCAAGGGTGAGGGTTAAGAAAGAAAAGGTAGGATAATAAAAATAAAATTTGAGATACATAATCATGCAAATTTCAAAATTCAAGTCACAGAATGTACAACAAGTGCAAAATGGAGCATAAGAAACAACACATCATTCTTTATTTTTATTTTTATTTTTATTTTTTTCAACAACCTTCACCCCTAAACTTATTTCTTTACAATACTTTGGATGGACTTTCTCTTTCTGAATTTTTTTCTTCTTTTTTCTTTTTTTTTTAAAAAAATTTTTCAACTCCATAAAATTTCTTGCACAAAAATAACGAAGACTTGAATAATAAAATAATACAAGATACATACTTAACAAAGGTTATGTAAGAGAAAAAAAAATTCATGGATATGGGAAAAGGAAAATGTGGTTAAAAAAAAAGAAATAAAGGTCAAACACTAACAAAGTTGCAAAAAAGACCTAAGAATATACTGTGTTCACAGGTTGGCTTGAAAAGCTCAAAAGATCCAAAGAAGGTCCTTATCATTTCCTTAATCATGCACTGTCTGGGATTTCGCCTCAAAAGAGAATCAAACAACTTCTAGATGCAAATCATCCACACACATGCATTCCCATAAACTTTCTCTAAGCTTGACATGCAATTAAATTCCAAGGTCTATCAAACATAAATATGGAAAGAACATCCATACACAATTGAAACAATAGAGATAAACACAACTCATGGATTCTCATGTGATATCCCAAGAAATTAAATTAATCCACAATTTAAACAATTATTGGATATTCAAATTAACACACCGGCATACACAGAATGACTCAATACACAAAAAAGGGTTAATGATAATAAAATAAATTAAAAAAAGCAAATAACTAAATATGGAAACTAAAAGCTAAAGGAAAGAGAAGAAAAATCTTTTTGGTAGTCGACAACTAAGCCAACTCAGGGAGGCACCTAAGCCAACTCAACATTAGCTACAAAACAAAAACAGAAAAATGTTAGTTAACAAGAAATAATGAAATAAAAGCAAACACAAATAACTAACTGAAGAAAAATAAACAAATAACAAAATAAAGAGAGAAATGGAAGAAAGAAAATTTAGGTTGTCTCCCAAAAAGCGCTTGTTTAATGTCATTAGCTTGACGTTGCCTTTTTCTCAGTTATGGTGGCTCGAAATAAGAGAAACACGATGACAGCTTTCTTTTGTCAGATCTTTGCCTCCATACTCGGTCACTATTGGAATCCTCTCCAAAAATATTCTGAACTCTAGTTGGAATTGATTGTTCCAAGTGCGCCTTGGCATCAGAAACTCTACTAGGCCATGGGATTTTCAATTTATCAATAGATAAAGTGCCAGGTTTCATCTTGTTAGAAGAATTCAGATTAGCTTGCACTAAACTCTGAGAATTGGAAGAATCTTTTTTCTTTTTCAGCAATCTTGGAGACAAGATGACATTTCTCTTTCTCATCAACAATCTTAGAAGTACAAGAATCAACAATAATAGATGAAGAAGAGTTCTTACCATCCAACCCCTTTTGAAATTTACCTTGAATGCAATTAACAGGGGCATTGAGATCTGATGTTAGGGGCAGACTTATTAAAAACATTTATAGTCACTTGATCTCCATCCACTCTCAAAATAAGCTCACCTCTAGGCACATCAATTAATGCTCTTGAAGTTGCTATGAATGGTCTTCCCAAAATTAATGGGATATCAGCATCCTCATTCATATGTAAGACCATAAAGTCAACTGGAAAAATAAATTTGTCTACTTTCACTATCAAATCTTCCATAATACTATACGGACGTCTAATTGATCAATCTGCTAATTGGAGAAAAATCATTGTATGCTTAACTTGCTCAATTCTCAGCTTGCGCAAGATTGACAATGGCATCAAATTAATGCTAGCGCCTAAGTCACATAAGGCCTTATCAACATTCAACTTTTCAATGGTACAAGGGATATTAAAACTTCTAGGATCCCTTAACTTAGGTGGTAGCTTCCTCTGGATAATGGCATTACACTCCTTAGTAAGTGCTATAGTCTCATCTTCTTTCAACTTCCTCTTCTTAGACAACAAGTCCTTCATGAACCTAGCATAGGAAGGCATCTGTTCAAGTGCCTCAGTAAAAGAAATGTTAATTTGTAACATCTTAAACACATCCAAGAACTTCGAGAATTGTCTTTCTTGTTTCTCCTGAGTATCCTTCTTCAAACGCTGAGGGAATGGAAACCTAGCATACAATGAAGGGTCTAATGGTTTACCCAAAACTGAGTCCTTCTTCTTTCTCCCTTCACTTTTGGCTATTCCTCTTTATCTTTTTCCTTCTCGATCTCATATCCATCATTGTCAGCTTGTATTAAGACATCTTGAAGTGAGTCATCTTCAATGGAGATATCATATTTTCCTTTTCAGCTCCTGAAGAACTAGGTGCTAATTTCACATTTTCTTCCAACTGCTTACCACTTCTCAAAGTGATTGCATGACATTGCTCCTTTGGATTTACCACAGTATCACTTGGAAGATTACCTTGAGGTTTCTCTATAAGATATCTAGCTATCGGTCCGACCTGATTTTCTAGACTTCTGATGGCTGCCTCTTGATTTTTAAAATTAGCCCTCATCTCCTCCATAAAAGTGTTGGTACTACGAGCAAGTTTCTCCACAATACTTTCAAGATCAGATAACTTATCTTGTGGAGGTTGAGAAGATGAAGATGACTGAGGTTGATGTAGTGGAGGTGGTGGTGGTCTCAGCATATTATGATTGCTCCATGAAAAATTTAGATGATTCCTCCACCTCAGATTATATGTATTTGAATAAGGGTTACCTTGAGACCATACATGATTACCCATATAATTTACCTGCTCTTGAGAAATGACACACATGTTGCTTGCATCACACTCACCATTAGCATGGTTGCCTCTACCAAAATCACAAGTCAACACTTAATAGTTCACTGCATTTACATGTATTTTACCAAGTTGCTTAGTTAAGTTAGCTAACTGCTAAGAAAGACTTTTATTCTGAGCAAGTAAAGCATCGAGAGTGCAAGCTCCATAACTCCCTGTTTGACTACTGCTCTTCCACTAGGCAACTGATATTCATTAGTGGTCATAGTCTCAAACAATTCTTGAGCCTCTTCAGGAGTCTTAGTATTCAAAGATCCGCCTACAGATGCATCCACTATAAATCTTATGGAATGATTCAAACCATTGTAAAAGATCTACACCTATTGCCAAACTTCGAAAGCATGATGAGGCCACTTTCTAAGCAGCTCTTTAAATCTTTCCCATGCTTCATAGAGAGATTCTCTTTGATTTTGAGTAAAGCAAGAAATCTTACTTCTTATCTTCACAAACATTAATGGAGGAAAATACCGAGTAAGGAACTTACTAACCAGATCATCCCAAGTGGAGATGCTTCCTTGAGGCTGGGCTTGTAGCCAGCTTTTGGCTTTATCTCTTAAAGAAAATGAAAAAAGTCTTAATCGTATGACATCATCACTAGCTCTATTATATTTGATAGTATCATAGAGTTGCAAGAAGTTAGTAATGTGAAAATTTGGATCTTCTACTTGACCTCTCCCAAATTGATTTTGTTCCACCAGTTGTAGTAAAGTTGGTTTAAATTTCAAAATTATTAGCCTGTATAGCAGCACGCACAATGCTGGTAGAAATATTCTCAGCAAATGGAGTTGTATAGTCAGCCATACTGTGTCTTCTCAATTGATTAGTGTTCTCAGTCATTTTTTCTTCTTCAATTCTTTTTTCTTCTCTGATTGCTTTTCTGATTGCTCTTTCTATTCTTGTTATCTCTAAATCAAAGAGTAATTCTTCTGACTCCACAGAACCTTACATAAACAAACAAACAAGCAAACCAGAGTGAAGTAAAGAAAAGAAATAAAAAATAACAATAAAAATAAATGACTAATAAAAATAAACAAAGAAAACAAAAATAAAAAGAAACAAATTAAAAAGAAAATTAAATAAAGAAAAATAAAATTAAATAAGAAAAATAATCATCTATAAATAAAAAAATTAAAGAAAATTAAAATTAAAATTAAATAATTAAAAATAAAATTAAACAAAAAAATAAATGCTTAAATTAGTGTCTTTTCAACTGCTATTTAATATTAATAATAATAATCTCCGACAACAGTACCAAAAACTTGTTATGAAATCGACAAGTATACCGAATCGCAAAAGTAATAAAGAGTGAATAAGAGTATCGTTCTCACGAGAATTATGTTATCAATTAGTAAATTTGTCAAATCGACACTATTCAAGTTATTGAAAAGAGAGTTTGTAAAAATAATAAAAAGAAATAATAAACAAAAAACAAAAACAAAAGCCAAATTTAATTAATTGGATTGAGTTAGAAAATAATGATATCAAAATGTTAGGGGTCGGATTTCACTTGAACTTTAAATGCAAAATCAATATATTGGTTTAATCAAGTCCTATTCTAATGATTCATGGTCAATTCCCAAAATTAATCAATATTCAATCCCTTAGTATATTAATACTCTTATACTGTTTAGAATTAATTAATCCCTTAGTTAAATCCTAAATAGAAAGGCATTATCAAGAATAGGGGTGAAAATAGGACAGACTGTCTTTCAAGAGCTTATGGCCTGGCCTGCCTGAGGCCTAGCCTGTTTACTAAACAAGTTAGGCCAAGGCTTTTTTAAAAGCATGTTTAACTAAAAAGGTTAGGCCTCAGACCATCTAATATATCTTTTAAGCCTGGAAGATCGGCACGACCTATTTAATTATATATAATATAATATATATTATTATAATAATTATAATAATTATAAATTATAATTATTAATTTATTATAATATATTAATATATTTTTTAATTAAATTTTAATAAAAATCAATAACTAAAACTTAAGTTAGTAAGTTAGAATAGAAAAAACATAATTATTAATATATTTAATGTAATATATTTATTAGAATGAAAATAATAAGTTAACACTCACCCCCTACTTTTATAGATGCTCATTACTTTCTTACTCTGATCTTTGGTCGATGTGGGACTTGAAAGACTAGAGTAAGAAAGTAAGCAACTTGGTATATCTTCAAATCTCACATCGACCAAAGACTATAATAAGAAAGTGGTGAACATCTATAAAATTAGAAGGTGAGTGTTAAATTATAACAAAGGTCTATTAGCTTTGAGTAGGTCCATTAGCTTATTTCAATGCTTAGGCCTGTTAGCTTATGTAAAGGCATATTGACTTATTTAAAAGTAGGTCTGTTAGCCTATGTAAGGCATGTTAACCTATTTAAAGGTAGGTCTGTTAGCCTATATAAAGGCCTGTTGGCCTATTTAAAGGTAGGTCTGTTAGCCTATTTAAAAGCCTCATTGCAAAGTAAGTCTTTAAATAGGCTTTCAGCCCAAGCCAAGCTTTTAAAAAAGTCAGGCCAGACCTTAAAAATTAGTCTATTACAGGCTCACAGGTCAGGGTCAGACCTTATAATTGGGATACAGGTCAGGCCTGTTTAAAGCAAAGCTTAGCCTAACCTGACTTGTTTCCACCCCTAATCAAGAACGAGAGAATTAAAAGAAAGACCACATAACCCATAACGTTTATTCCTAGCGATTGCAGAAATTATAATGTTTATCATAAGTTCTAGGTTTATGCAAATTTTTTCAAGTCATACATAAACCCAAAAATCAATCCCAAATTGATCAAATTTAGAAAAGCATTAAGAAAAAAGATAAATACATAAATCATGAAATAAAAATATTGATTAAACCCATAAAAGAATTTACATTATCCAAGAATAAGATCCATCATCACCCTAACGAAAAATGTTTAGTTATACATGGAAAAAGAAGAACACAAAGGGAAGAATATGACAAACTTCATTGTAGAAAGGTGAAAATATTGAAGAAAATTCCTAATCTTCAAACCTAATTGTGCCCACATCACATTAGGGTTTGTGTTGTCACTTCTCTCTTTGACGGCTGCTGTATTCTGTCCAAGTGTGTAAGAGTGTGGCATAACTTTCTTATTTATAAGAAACTAACATGCACAGTTATGCGTTCAGTACTCAAGCGCTCACTGTCCAGCGCTCAGGCGCTGGCCCACTTAAAGGGAAAACTCCAGTGCGCGTTGCGTACTCAAGCAGTGATGGCCCAGTGCTCAAGTGTTGGGCTTCTGAATGAGTTTTCTTCTTTTTTCTACTTCTTTAAATATCCAATCTTCTCCATGTGTAATTACCTAACAAAAAACACATAAAAATACGTAATAAGAACATAATTAAAATAATAAAAACATAATAAAACTTAAGAACAAAACTAAATCAAAAAGATTAAAAGATGATAAAAACCCAAGATTTTGAACCGTAAAAATATGAATTTTTGTAGATTCATCAGAAAGAATACCTAAAGTGAGAGGACAAAAAGGCGGCGTGGAGCTCTCTTGGAGAAGAATACTAAACCACCATTGAAGACACCTTGAATTTTCTTCTTTATATTCCTATTCCTCTATTATTTTCTCTCCTTTTAAGGATTTAATAATGGTTGTTTCTCTATTCTTCACCCTTGATTGTGTTACAATAGCCATGTTTGGGTAAATGTCCAATTTCTAGCATTAGGATGTAATTCTCTGCTTACCTATGTTGAATTATTGACTTGGATATTTGTTAATGATAAATTATTGTTCTTGATTCATTCTTAGTTTGCTTAATACTTGTGGTATGTTGTGTGTCATATTTATATGATCTTTGACTTTAGGTGAATGATTGAGAGATGAAGCCTATTTGCTTGATAATCTAGGAATTGAACTTAAGAATTGAGACCTAGAGATAGACTTGAATCCTTTGATGAGTAGCACGATTGTCATGAAACTTAATGGGTTTAAACTCAATTGATTGCTAAGATAATGAGATTAATGGGATTTTAACACGTTTTTAATGCCAATAAATTGGACATTAAATAATTTAGGATAAATCACTTTCAAGAATATAATTGACCATTAATAAAGATAAAGTAGATATTCATCATAGTGGGTATTGTAATGAATTCCTAGTCCTAGGCCCTTTAATGCTTAGTTGAACTTTATCTTATTAGATTTGTTTGCTGGCTTTATTGAATTGCTTCTTATCTTGCTTTTGGATTTTATTTTCATTATCGCTTTTTGATTGCTTAAATATTTGATATCGTTGTAAGAGTTAGTAATCATACGATCCTTATGGGAACGATCTTATTTTACTACTTGAATGATCTGTGTATTTTCAAAAATCACACAACAACTCGATGTCAAGAGACTCAGTCTTAAGAAACATAAATATATTCCAAATTGATTTCAATAATCAAAAATGTCTTCTAAAGTGCTGATAGGAGGGGTATTTATAGCCCTTTTATAAATCAAACTAAATACAAATCAAATACAATTAGCTAGTGATAAGATTTGAAATTTGAATAGTATCTCATTAAAACAAAAATCCTAAATAATAGAATCCTATAAATAACAAAATAAATCCCAAATTAAAATAATATAAAATCTACAACGGATAATGCATCATATGTGAAGCTCAAAATGGCTGATGGCCTTCTAAATTGAAGCTTAAAATTTTTGTTAGTAACCTGATATTCACCTTGTATAACAAATGAGAGTGCATTCTCTTGGAAGTAGCTTAATACCCCTTTAAAAAAGACACATGCTATTCTTAACTTTTTTTTCTTTTAAATTTCAAATTCAAATTATTTTTTTAATTAATGATGCATATATCCTTTTTAAATATATTTTTTCTTTTAATTTATTTATTTTTAGATTCTATGTAAATAAATTAATTATGCATATCTTATTTATAGTTTTAAATATTTTTCTTTTTTAATCTATATTTATTTAAATTCTATCTGAATTAAAAAAAACCGTGCAATACATGAAATATTTGAATTTTTTTAATATATTTTTGTTACTGTAACTTAGTATCAGTTAGAGGTTTCATTCTCAAAATTGATCATGAATATTACACGGTTTGGTTGATAATTATTTGTTTATTCGAGCCTTATTTTATATTCATTTGAGACTTATGTGTTTTTTTTTTCTTGACTTTCATATTTATGCTAATTTATTTAAGATTTATTATGTATAATGAATTTTGATTTTGTATTTCAGTATTTAGTTTGGTATGAGATGTTTTTTTGTGTACATCAAACTCATAGGTTTATCTCAACCCATTTATAAGTAGGTCGAGTTGGGTTGAATTGAAGGAAAAATTTCTCTCAACCAAACTCATCATTTTGATGAGTGGATTGGATCTAAAAGTATCCCAAACTCAATTCAAGAAATCTAATGGACACTCCTACTTATTATGAGTAATTCTTAGTTGTACATTGTCTATTATAAGTATTTTATTTAATATTAAACACGTATAAGATTGAAGAATTATGTATTTATGTAAAAAATAAACTAATATTTAAAAAATACTTTTATTTATGTAAGCTACTAAATAATGTCTGAAAAATGATGTGTTAGAAATTACGAGTGCATTTGTTTGTACTTTTTTAACAAGAAAGTACTTTCTTTATCAAAAAAGGTAATTTTAAAACATGAACATCTTTTTGATAAGATTTTAAAAAAATTAAAATCTAAATAAAACAATTTTCTACTTTTTTTAAAAACTAGGAATGAGTTATTTTTCAAAATAATTAATTATGGGGAGATGTAATAAAAAAAGAGAAAATAAAAAATGTCTTTTTTATAATTGTATCCAAATATAAAATAACTTCTATTTTTCATATAAAAAAATTAAAAAAAAACAATTATTTGTACTTTCTTATAATCATTTTTTTTAACTTACCCAAACACATCCAAAACAGTTTTTATTTAACAAGTTTTCCCTTATTACTAGACAAGATTAAATATCTTTTTGACATATAGCTGGGAAAGATGGAGCAACTTGAAGAGGTGCAACCGAAGTTTAATTAATATAATTTTTTTCTCTTGCGTTTCTAGTCAACCAAATGTTACTAAGTTGCTGACCGAAATGTTATTACAATGTTGACCATTAACTGTGGGTGTTAAAACGTGCCGGTGGCAAGTTAGAATAGCCTAATAAAATAGAGATGTTAGATAAAAATAAAATAATGTAAAAATAAATTTTGGCCACTTATAAACCAGCTTAAATCATAAGTTTAATGTTTAATTTTAAATTATAGTATTATTATATAATTTATATGATATATAAAGATTTTGTTCTTTTTTTAATTTAAATTAATATTTTTATCTTAAAAATAATTATATTTTATGTTTAATGAGTTTTAAACTAAGCAAAAGAAAAAAATGTTGAAACATAAGAATAAATTTTTTTAAGTATTACAAAATAAAGAAAAAAAAAACTTATAATCCCAACCTGTAATTTGCATAGGGTTGGGCTGGGTAAAAAAGTTACCAATTTGCAACGTAATTGACCTGACCTAAAATGTAATTAACCCGATGTGGACCAACATGTTTTAACACCTCTACCATTAACTATTCAACCACAAAATGTTAATGATTAATTAATTGTTTTATTACTTTTTGGTAATTGTTGTATGGTATTGAATGTTGAGTGGTAAAAAGTCAATAAGAGCATAAGATCAGTGTCACGGACATGAGGATATTACGTTAGATGTGTGACCATACAAGACAAGAAAAGATTAGGAATGAATGCATTAGAGAAAAAGTAGGAGTAGCACCTATTGTGAAAAAGATGGGAGAATCTCGCCTTAGGTGGTTTAAACATGTAAGGAGAAGACCTTTAGAAGCCCCTGTAAGAAGAGTAGATCAAGTGGAGAATAGTTCATTAGCTAGAGGTAGAGGAAGACCAAGAAAGATTATAGATGAAACGATTAAAAAAGATTTTAGATTTGAATGACATTTCTGAAGACTTGGTTTATGATAGGACACAATGACATCGTTTAATCCATGTAGCCGATCCCACCTAGTGAAAAAATGCTTTGTTGTTGTTGTTGTTGTTGTATTACTTTTTGGTAATTAGGAATAAAAATAATTCAATGATTGAATTGGAAATTGCCAATGCATATTTTCAAAGCAAAATAGAAGTGTCGCTTGAAGTAGAGCAAAAGTAAAAGAGCAGTCACCAAATTATATTGAATAAAATAAGGATTTCTTTTTTGTTCTATCCTAGATGTATAGGTTCATTGAGTCAGAATTAGCTCACTGTACCAACTTTCTTTTAGCTTGGAGGCATTGGAGATGAGGGATTGTGTACTTGTAAGACACTCCAACGCTCAAGTCAGTGATGGTGCAAGTTGGATGCAATGAGTAGGAAAAGATCCTTACTCTCATAACTATTGTAGCTATTTATAGAGGTAAATGTCTTGGGGACTAAGTATTGTGTAGGGATATTTTGGTCATCATAGGTGCCATTAGGGAAGCTTCCTAGTAGCTTCTTAGGTTTGCCTATTGGCTTGTGATTAGTTTCCTTTGGGGTAATTCCTTTTGTTGAGGGAGAAAGATCACATGTCCGTTGGTTATTGGGTTTGGCCTTATTTGGCCTAAATCCCAGTCTAGATCACTGCCCCCAAGTTGGTGCTCTGATGGTTATTAGGGCTTCGAGCTTTGAGGTCATTAGGGTTCTAGGTTGTTGTCGCTGTGATTTATAACTTCTAAGGGTCAAACTCAAAGGATTTGATTCAAGGGAGAGTGAAATCTTGGGACTCGTTGTGACTACGAATCACTACAGGCATCAAATTCCTATTCATCCTCGAGGGTCTTGGACCTCCATGGACATGTTCGATTATGGAGCAGTCTATGGTCCTCTATGTGTGTGACCTTTGGCTTGCTGGAAACATTTCACTTACTGCGTGAAAGTCTTTTTGCTTGTGCGCTAGCAGCCTTTTTGCCCCATGGTGTGCATTGATTTGTCCATATGCAGTTGGTGCTTAGGGTTATGCATCCATCATCATTTGAATTTAATGTGTTTTGATAGTCTTGCCCCTACTAGTGGGTGGTAATTATTGTGTCTTTCCCTTATAAATAAGGGATGAAGGGAACAGAGTCCCATTTATGCTCTTTTGCTCTCTTCATTCTCATTTTTCTCTCTTCTTCTCTAGCAAACCAGAAGGAATTTTCAAGCTTTCATTACGATGGCTAGCTGCTTCTAATGGGTTCCTCCTCCACGTTCAGCCCCTCTTCTTCTTCTTCAAGGTATTCCCCTTCATCTTTCCTTATCTCAATTTATGTTTGTATGGTTAGGATTAGGATGTTGGGGAACAAAGGAGAAGATGGGTCTTCTCTAGAGGTTCTGGAGCAGTTACCGTCTTCGCTATACCAGTCGCGATTTTGCCCCCAAAGGGAGGAGGTCTCTTCAAACTGCTGAGTTTCGTGCTCATGGTAAAGAGGCTGCAAGGGGTTCCAGGACAAGGAACATTCTCCTAGGGTTTCACCTATACTTCGAGATTACGACAAACTTAGAGAGATTACTTGTCCCTATAAATAGTGATTCTAAAAACTCTTCACTCTCTGTAGGTATTGTTACAGCTCCATCTTCTGAACTCATGGGTAAGAAAAATCTATCAACTAAGGACTACCAAAAATAATATTTGCCGCCTCCTAATGTGAGGGAGTACGGCTGGGTTCACTACAACCCTTTAGGTAATTGATGCGAATCGATATATGTTACAAACCCAAGTGCAGGTTGTCTCAAGTAATAAATTCTCGGGAGTCTGAGGTCAATACACAAGGAATTGATAAAGAAAAATTCTTTGAGGTAAGGAAAGGATTTGTCATAACAATAAAGGTAATAAAACTTGTTCATAAATAAAAAGAATTTGCTTGGGCTAAGAGATCCACTCTTGGAATATAAATTAAGGTCAAGATTATTTCTTTTTATAACTCAATTAGAATCCACGCATAATGGATATTCCAATCAAAAAATACAACATTTAAAGTTCTTTTAAAGTTATATATGTAGTTATATTATGGTTCCTTTAATTATCCACTAACGCCAACATTTGTAAATGGGTTCAAGCATTCATTGTGTCAATCTCTTGTCTACAACGAATCAAGATCTTCACTTTACAATGAGGGTTAATAATGCCAACACTTATAAATGAGTTCAAGCATTCATTGTGTCAATCTCTTGTCTACAACAAATCAAGATCTCCACTTTACAAGGAGGATTTCTAAATTGATTGGAAACAAAATGCAACACATATAATGATCACTTGATAATATATCATTCAAGCACAAGAAAGAGATTAATCTAACCTTATTTCATTACCAAAAGTTTCACTCTTTCACCCAAGTAAAATGAAAATTAGTTACTCATAAACAAGAAGAAAGAAAGAGAGAAGAAGGATATGAACATAACTTCTATTTAGAACAAACGAAAACTACAACA
The DNA here is from genome assembly GCA_029884595.1 of Ormosia semicastrata. Taxonomy (NCBI): domain Eukaryota; kingdom Viridiplantae; phylum Streptophyta; class Magnoliopsida; order Fabales; family Fabaceae; genus Ormosia; species Ormosia semicastrata. The sequence goes on from JAQQTO010000056.1 coordinate 59,568,183, forward strand.
AGAGAAACAACTAATACAAGAACATGATCTTGATCTCTAAACCAAGATGATTCTAATGAGCAACTAATTGTGCCTTTTATATAGCATGGAGGGTATAAAATGACAAGGAAGTTATTTAATGAGTGGGTGGATGAGTGATAAATTACAATAGAGTTGTTTAATGAGTGGTTGGATGAGTGAAAAATTATTGTCATGCTTGTCTCCCCACTCAACCAATTTAGCTATCTTCATACAACTATAACTCTATCATAACATCACCTATTACATAAGTGGTCTTCATGAAAGTTGAAAAATTTTGTCTCAGCTTTCCAATGTCACTAGTTTTAGCATAATCTGACTCTTACAGCCCAAGATATAGCTCAATCTTTGCACAATGTTCGGGTTCCAGCAATAGCACCTCTATTCTGACTTCTAGGCCTAATATGACCTATTAGGCATAAGATATAACTCTTGTATTCTTCATAAAAGTTGTAGATTTGTGTCTTATCTTTCATTTGGGCTTGTTTTGTGTCAATTGTACTCTTATAACTCAAGAAATGGGCTGATGAACGCACAGAGGTCAAGCTGTCAAGATCAGTACTTTAGTTCTTGCTTCAACTCTAATTTAAATTATCCAAACATGTGATTTATCTCTTGAGGTCTTATGAAACTTGTAGAGAATTATCTTAGATTTCCTACAAGACTATAATCACATCAATCAAATATTTGCAACTCAGATTATAGCCAATTTACTGAACGCTGCCAAATAGATAAATTAAGACTAATTCATGCAATAATTCCTTCAATAATCCAATTAAGCTCAATATCATAAAATGTGACAAAACTAATTTAATTAAGCCTAATTAAACCTTAAAAAGTCTAGCGGGAGGATTATTAAATGAATAAAATATTTTTCTATCAGTATTCCCTCACTAATTGAGACCCATGACAATGCTAAGGAGCTCCATCTTTATATAAATATGGCAGACGCCGAGACCCCGGAGGACCACTATCTTATACAGTCCTGTGGTGGGAATGAGAGAATATGTAGCTTGCCCTGGCCTGCTCCTCTGTATATGTATATGTATGAGACTATCTTCACGAGGCTCGGGATCAAAATTCTATTCCTTGAGTTCTACATCGAAGTGTAAAACCTAATTCGAGTGGCTCCTTCCTAGCTTGACCCCAACAAATGAGCATATATCCAACCTATTGAGATCGTGTACAAGCACTTTGAAGTGGAGCCTTCTGCCGACCTCTTTTTCTACATATTCGATGTATTGGGGTCAACAGGGGGAGACAGACTAGCTTGGATCACCATACGCAACCATGTAGGAAGGAAGTGCTTTGAGTTGTACGATGAGCCCTATAAGGACTTCAAGGAAACATACTTTAAGCTTTGAGGTAGGGGGAGTCGAACTCCATTCTTTATAGGTGAGGATCAGATGCCTTAATCCCATTTGCATTGGAACAAATATTTCCAGTACAAGACGAAGCTTCACACCAAATAGGAGCGGATGACAGAGGTTGAGCAGGACGCCTACAACTTGTTTGTTACAGTGACCAAGAGGTTCAGGAACTTTGAGTGTTCCAAACTATTCAACTGGACTCCTAAGGAGGTTGAGGGCCTTCTGAGTAAGTTTAGCATCCAAGGTATTTTTTTTCGTAATCTGTAACTTAAGGATTTTTCTTTCACATAATTTTTTTTTAAATTAAGGCTTGTAACTCCAATTTCTTTGCCTGTTTTTGCAGACATCGTGATGGACATTGGAGATATTAGGTCTTTGAGGAAGGCCTTGAAGGAAAACAAGATATAAGCTCAAGATGCTGGTGCTGCCTCATCCACTGCGTCCTTTGAGGCAACCAAGATCGATTTAGGAGCTCGTAGACCCAGTAGTGGTCTTATCGGTGGGTCTAAGGGGATGAGTTTTGGCTCCGAGTCCCCATACCCCGTGGACAAGGGGAAGAAGTACAAGGATCGTAAATAAGTCGAGGAGAGCCAGCTAAAGAGGGTTCAGACATCAGAGGTCCCACCAACTGCTCCCCGATCTCCTATTCTTGAGGATGACAATGAGTTTTCTCATCAAGGTGGGGGGCTGAGAGTAACAACCTAAATGAGGTTTCCCCATCCTCCTAGGCCTCAATATGGAGGAAGGGATTTGATATTCGGGGTCACTCAGACGTCTTTTTCCAAAGGGACAAGGACGTCGGGGTGATTAGTCAGAAATTACACTCCGACCTCTTCCACTATCTCGAAGTCACCCAATATCAATCGGACTTCATCATACGCTACTTGGGGAAGTCACTAGATACTAAGAATATGTACATCCTGGAGGCAGACGATAAAATCCTTCAAGATAGGCTAGCTAAGTTCGAGGCAAATAAAAAGGAGATAGAGGAGCGAATGATTAAGCTTGACAATCATTTACAAATTTCCACCAACAAGGCCATAAAGGCTGTTAATCATGCTAAGAGGTGAAAAACTAAATCTCTAGACTTTGAGTCCAAAGCCAAGGAGTCTGACACCCAAGTCAAAGTGCTAAAGACCCAAGTGGAAGATTTGGCGACTGAACAGACAAATCTTGAAGCCCAGGTGTCGGAGCTTGAGAAAAAACTTGATGAGGCCAAAAGTTGGGAGGAGGAGAAGGCGGTGCTGATGGAGGAGCAGAACTAGCACCTAAAGGAATTAGTAAGCTTCTAATGAGACCTCTTTCAAAAATACTCTTGCACTGGTGTTTGTTCTCTACCCCATCATCAAGGAGTTCCTTTGGGTGCACCATATGAGCGTGGTGGAGGATGGTTGAATCGTGCCAGTTATTAACACCTTGAATGATGAGGAGGATGATCACCTAACTGTGGAGGATGGGCAATTTGAAGAGGATGTTGCAAAGAATGTCGAGCAGCATGTGGAGCTTGTAGAGCCAACTAAAGAGCTGAGCGATGGAATCAGGGGGCCGATAAATGGCAAGGTCGTGCCACCTTCTTGAAGTCCTTCCCTTTTTTCTTCCTTATTTTTGGCCCTTATGTGGGCTTTTATTTTTGCACGAACATAGTTTGCCTCATTTTAAGGGCTTTATACTATTTTACCATTTTGAATTTTTACTGCTTAGTTTTCCTTTACTTTTTTACTTTGCTGCTCCATCTCTGAGGTCCAACGCTTTGTCTTTTATTGTTCGTAATCAAACTTAGGTTAGGACCTGATGTCTTATACTTATGATTTTTGGATGATTTTGGATCCAATGTCCCTTTAATAATCTGTCCAAGTTGGGATTCATGGTTCAAAACTTGTTGAGATTCAGATGCTTTACAGATCCAACATTCCTTTAACAATATGTCTAAGTTGGGATCCATGGTCCCAAACTTGTTGATTTTCAGGTATTTTACGGATGCAACGTCCCTTTAATAATCTGTCCAAGTTAGGGTCTGTGGTCCTATAATAGGTTGTATTTATGGTCCCAAACTTCTTATTTTTGGATGTTTTAGGGATCTAACATCTCTTTAGCAATCTACCTAAGTAAGGATCCATGGTCCCATAATAGGTTGGGATCCGTGGTCCCAAACTTATTGAGATTCGGGTGCTTTAGGGATTCAACATCCCTTTAGCGATCTGTCAAAGTTAGGATTCATGGTCCTATACTTCTTGATTTTCAGGTGGTTTAGGGATCCAACGTCTTTTTAGCAATTTGTCCAAGTTGGGGTCCGTGGTCCCATCATAGGTTGGGATACGTGGTCCCAAAGTTGTTAATTTTTAGGTGTGATGCCTACCGCAAGTGCACAGTTGTATCGCGTAATAAAAGATCATTCCCACAGAGACTTAGTATTGATTACTACTTTCTTTTCACAATAGTGATTAGCTAAACTAAAATCGTATTTAAAAAGGCAAGTTGTTGGAAAACTGAATAAAGATTTGATTTAATAACAGAGAAAATAAACTCTTGGTATTATAGTTCTTCACAATGATGATTGACACTTAAACCAATTTTCCTAATGCTATGGATGCTGGATTTTTAAAGGTAAAATAAGCAAATGTAATTACTGCATTCTTTCAAAGAATAATAACGTGTTTAAGCTGATGAACAACCTATTTTCATTAGCGAAAACCCATTAAGAACATATATTGATCACAACTTCAAGAGAATAAAATCTATTTTCATGATTCAATCCCATTGTCCAACCTTATCGTTCTAATACCAAACTTCACCTTTCAATTTTTCACTTAATATCTGAAATCATGCAAACATAGAACATATATTTGCAAACAAATAAAAACACTAAGGTTGAATTAAAAAGATCAACACCCATAAAAAAGGGAAAATCAAAAAATAGCAACAACCCTTCATTAGAAAACCCACAATCCCAGGATTAGATAATTACTCCCTCATATTCATAATAGAATCAACCAAATATAATTGAATAATTACGTATATAAGAAAAAGAAGGAGATAGATAATGAAAGAGATTCTTAACTAGCTTGCTTAAAATCCAACAAAGTTACAAGAACTTCTATCCAGAAATAAAGAACAAGGAATCTAATTTTCTCTCCAAATGTGAAATAAGAGAAGAAATTCTTGTCTCTCGTCTAGTCTCTCCCACCCCCCTTTCCTATCAGAAAACCCCATCTTTATAGCCTATTTATAGCCCCATTTACACCTCCATTACAACACCTCTTTGGATTCTTCAAAAATAAATGAGCTGTTATGAAACTGATCAGAATTATGGCTATAATGGCAATTATTGGCAAGTAGTAATTCATTCTGGTTGGCCCTTCAAATTTTGGTTACACGAATTATGACCATAATGGCCATTACGGCCTAGCCATAATTCTCTTTGGTTGGCTTCTTGTAATTCTGCTGGCATGAATTACGGCCATAATGGCCATTACGGCCTGGCCATAATTCTCTCTGGTTGGCTTCTTGTAATTCTGCTGGCATGAATTACAGCCATAGTGGCCATTATAGCCTAGCCATTATTCTCTCTAGTTGGCTTCTTGGCACACAAAATATGGGTGTAATCCCCAATACTGGTGAGCCATAATTCCTTATGTTTTTATCCAACTCTTTCTTATTTTCCACCTATTATCAAAACAAAGCAAGAAGGTAGTAAAATAGAACAAAAGTAAAATAAAGTCCTAAAATCAAAAGCATAAACATATAAATCAAAAGCATAAAATTCTAACTTAACAAATTCCCTCATGCTTAAACCTTTGCTTGTCCTCAAGCAAAATGTCTATTCATGAATGACATGCGGTTATTCTTTTGCACAAAACAATTAACAACTTTCCATCTTAACAACCCAACATAAAGACAAACAAACAAATATACAATGTCAAGTCTCTATTTAGCTAGAGGCGGTCCCAAGCTTTATCAAAAAATAATATAGAATGCATACCTACACCTTTAAACACTCAAACAAAATTCTCATCCTTTGGATCTTCCTAAAGTAGATGTATGAACTTTTCTTATTCTTCTTCTTCTCTTCCTTTATTTTTTATTTTTCCTTTTGAAGAGGAGTGTTAGTGAGTGCATTTTATGCTCCATCTCACTTTCAAACTACATTCAATGGTAGGTGCACTTTATGCTCCATCCTACCTTTTAGAACTTGCATCCACTTAAGTACTCATACCAAATGCCTTTTTGAATTCAAAGCCTAAGTACTCAGAATGAAAGTCTTTTTGGGTCTTCATTCCCTCAACCTTCACCTCTCCTTAACTTCACGTTATCATGGTGCCAAAAGCAAAGGTATGCAAACTATAATACAAAAAAATAAAACTTAGGGCCCAAATCTAGATAAAAGAGACTCAACCCAGTATACTACCATTTATCATCATACTTGGATTATCAAAAAGTAAAGCATGCCACTGAAATGTTCAAATTGGTGCAAAAGATTTTTTGTTTTTGTTTTTTCTTTTCAAAACTAAGCAAAAAAAAAAAAAATTCAAACACAAAACTAACTACAAAGGAAAAACTAACTAATGACAGCCCCCCATGCTTATATCATACATTGTCTCTAATGTAAAAAAAAAAATTAAACAAGAAAAGGGTCAAGAAAGCTCACAAGATCACTGTGGTGGTGGTGGAAAATGTCCTTGGGAGATATGCCAGTTATAGATAGCTGAAACCAAGTTGTTCAAACTTGCATTTTGGCTGTGGATATCTTCCAAGAGACTTCTTTAGCTTTGTTGTTCAGCTTCTAATGCAGCCATCCGAGTATGTAAATCGAAATCACCATGGTGAGATAAGGATGGGCTGTCTTACTCAATAAGAGGAGGAAGTTCCAAAGGGATATGATCAGGTATATCAGCATTGCCCGAAAGCAACCAATTGGTGCAAGTCCTGATGGTGGTTCTAGTGGGATTAGGCAATGCAATTGTGGAACGGTCCGGGAGTACCAGATGATAAACATCATTAAGCTTAACCAGTATTTTCATTGCAAGACAAGACTCCAAATCAATCCTGGAGTTTCCCTACACTTCAACTAAATCACTGATAACGTTAGCATGACCTAAGGCTATGGCAATGGGGGCGATTAAACCACCAATGACAATGTCCCCCTTGCTTGCCTTACTAACACGGTCAAATTGACGTGCCAAATAAGCATCGTATCAATGCAAACTTCTCAATCATAGCCCACAAAAAAAAAGCTCACTCTACCTAGTAACCCCCTCACTCTTTCCCCTACCAAATAGTGTATATGCCATAAGCCTTTGGACATACCGAAAATATGGGTTATGTATGTTGGAAGCCTTAGCCAAAGCGGACTGATAAGTTCCTTTACCGGTTATGTTACTCTAGAATTTATCATCATGAAACTCCCTAGGCAATCTTCTTTCACCCCCTGTGGGTAACTGATACACAGTATTAAAGTCTTCCAAAGTCTAATTATGTTCAGTATTGAACAAGCGAAAAGAGATACTACCCTATTGACAATCCTTACCTTGAAGAATTTGGGTTTCAATGGAGCTTAAGAATTCTAAAGTTACCTTCACAAAAGTGGGTAGCTTTAAAGACATAAAATAAGTCTAACCCACTTACCCAAACATCCAATTAACATCATCTAACAATCCTAGGGTTTGCAATGTACCCTTATCAACATACCTAGTTGCTAGAATTCTTCTTTTCACAAGCATGTTATATCTATCCCTTTGGATATTATCTCGAAAAATAATATCATAAGGATTAGGAGCAAGATTACCTCTTGGTTTTCTTGAAGTGGGAGCAGGCCTACCTTGAGAAGATGAAGCTTGGCTTGTCCTTGCCCTCTTGGAAGCCATTGAGGAAGAAGAGGTGCACAAAGCCACAAAAGTGCCAGATGGGTACTGTATCACGCACAAAGGGCGACGATAATTATATGAAAAATAGAAAAGAATGGTGAAAGAGAAGAAGAAGTGGGGTGGGTGTGAGTAGAAGACTCAAAATGTTGAGAAAGAGATGAGAGGAAAAGATGAGAGAAGAAAGGAATAGGGGAATTATGGTCGATTTGGGAGTAGGAGGATTACGGTTGATTTGGGGCTTTTTAGTAGGCTGAATTACGACCATAATGAGGAATACGGCTGGGCCGTAATTCCTTCTGTCTTCTCCTTTTTTTTTTTGCATAACACGACCCTGCCGTGTTGCTTTCAGCTTCTTCTATTGCTATTATAGAGCCTCGAAATACGACCATAATGAGGAATACGAATTGGCTATAATTCCCTCTGGCTCATATGTAATCCCCATTTTTTTAGATTATGGCCATAATGAAGAATATAACTGGGCCATATTCTCTTCTGTCTTTGATTGCACCTCATTATTCAGGAAATCTTTGCCCTCTCCAGTCTCCACCTTTTACCATCATCCTATAAAAACAAATTTAAACAAAATTTAAACTACTTAAAAACAGAAGTAAAAGACTAGAAAACTCAAAATAAACAAAAGGCATAAATTAGAACTTGGGTTGCATCCCAAGAAGCGCTTGTTTATGGTCATTAGCTCGACCCCTGGACATGTTCATGGTGGAGCTTGAAGGGTATAGCTTACTCCCTGCTCTATTGGATCTCCAGCTGCATAATGCTTTAATCTCTGACTATTAACTTTGAAAGAACTGGTAGCTGCACTCCATATCTCTACTGCACCAAATGGATAAACCTTCTGAACTTGGAAAGGTCCAGACCACCTAGATCGGAGTTTGCCCGAAAAGAGCTTCAATCTAGAATTGAAGAGCAGTACAAGCTCACCTTCTTTAAACTCTCTTCGAATAATATGCCTATCGTGCCATCTCTTTGTTCTCTCCTTGTAGAGTTTGGCATTCTTATAAGCATCCAATTGTAACTCTTCAAGTTCATTAAGCTGGAGCTTTCTTCTTTCACCAACATCCTTCAAATCAAAATTAAGAGCCTCGATTGCCCAGTAGGCCATATATTCTAACTCCACTGGAAGATGACAATACTTCCCATAGATCAATTTGAAAGGAGTCATACCGATGAGAGTCTTATAAGCAGTACGATAAGCCCATAGTGCATCGTCTGACTTTATGGTCCAGTCCCTCCTTGTTCTGGAAACTATTTTTTCAAGGATATTTTTTATTTCTCTATGTGAAATCTCCACTTGACCGCTGGTTTGGGGGTGATATGCTAAAGAAATTTTGTGACTCACCCCGAACTTCTTTAACAAAGCTTCAAATTGTTTGGTAGTAAAGTGAGATCCACCATCACTAATTACAACTCTTAGAACTCCAAATTGAGGGAATATTTTCTTCTTGAAGAGTTAATCACCACATTGACATCATTTGTTGAGGCAGCTATAGCTTCTACCCACTTGGATACATAGTCAACTGCAATAAGTATGTATTTGTTGCCATTTGATGGTGGAAATAGGCCTATAAAGTCGACTCCCCAAACATGAAACACCTCTACCTCAAGTATGTTATTTAGAGGCATTTCATTTTCTCTTGATATGTTGCTGATTCGCTGACATCGGTCACATTGAAGCACAAACCGCTACACACCTTTGAATAGTGTGGGCCAATAGAAACCTGCTTGAAGGATTTTTGCAACTGTTTTGGAAGAGCTAGCATGTCCACCATATGCAAAGGAATGGCAATGAAACATGATGCTTTCAACCTCATCCTCTGGAGCACACCGTCTGAATATACCATCAACACTTCTCCTAAAGAGCAGAGGCTCGTCCCAATAGTAGTGCTTGAGGTCGGAGAAGAACTTCTTCTTTTGTTGGTAATTCAAATCTGGGGGTAAGACTCTGCATGCAAGGTAATTCACGAAATCTACATACCATGGGGCTTCCAACATTGAAATGGCAAAGAGCTGATCATCTGGAAAAGAATCATCAAGGGGTAGCTCATCTTCACTTCTCTCACCTATTTCTTGTCTTAGCCTTGAAAGGTAATCAACTATAATGTTCTCAGCTCTTTTCTTGTCACGAATCTCAAGGTCAAATTCTTGAAGCAAAATTATCCACCGAATCAACCTTGGCTTTGTATCCTTCTTGTTCAACAGGTATTTGATAGTAACGTGATCCGTGTACACAATTATCTTTGAACCCACCAAGTAAGACCGAAACTTGTCAATGGCAAATACCATTGCTAGCAACTCATTCTCTGTTGTGGCATAGTTGACTTGGGCTTCATCTAAGGTTCTACTGGTATAGTAAATTATATGAACCTTCTTGTCCTTCCTCTGCCCCAACACCACCAATAGCAAAATTGCTTGCATCGCACATGACTTCAAAAGGAAGACTCTAATCTGGTGGTTGCATAATTAGGGTTGATATCAATGCTCTTTTAACTTGCAAAATGCATCAAGACAAGGTTCGTCAAAATTAAAAGGCACATCTTTAAGAAGCAAGTTAGTCAACGGCTTCGCAATCTTAGAAAAATCCTTTATGAAATGACGATAAAAGCCAGTATGGTCCAAAAAGCTCTGCACCCCCTTAACAGAAGTAGGAGGTAGCATCTTCTTAATTACCTCAACCTTGGCTCTATCAACTTCAATGCCACGTTCAGACACTAAATGTCCAAGAACTATATATTCTCTTGCCATGAAGTGACATTTTTCCCAGTTTAAGACAAGATTGACCTATTCACACCTTTTAAGCACTTTAACCAGATTAGTCAAACAATATTCAAAGCTAGCACCATACACAGAGAAGTCATCCATGAACACTTCCATTATGTTCTCAATAAAATCAGAAAATATAGACATCATGCTACGTTGAAAGGTAGCAGGAGCATTGCATAACCCAAAAGGCATTCTCCTATAGGCAAAAGTACCATAGGGACATGTAAATGTGGTTTTCTCCTGGTCACTAGGATGAATGGGAATTTGAAAGAATCCAGAATAACCATGCAAGTAACAAAAGTATGAATGCTTAGCTAACCTTTCTAACATTTGATCAATAAATGGAAAGGGGAAATGATCTTTCCGGGTTGCCTTATTCAACTTCCTATAGTCAATGCACATTCTCCAACCCGTGACTGTTCTAGTTGCAATTAGTTCTTTTTTCTCATTTTTAACAATAGTCATACCCCCCTTTTTAGGAACCACCTAAATCGGACTAACCCATTCACTATCAGAGATGGGGTAAATTACCCCAGCATCAAGTAACTTAAGCACCTCTTTTTTCACAACTTCTTTCATGTTAGGATTTAACCTTCTTTGATGCTCAATAAATGACTTATAGTCATCTTCCAATAGAATTCGATGTATGCAAATGGATGGATTAATCCCCTTAATGTCATCTATAATGTACTCGATGGCCCTTTGATACAATCTAAGAATATCAAGCAATTTTGCAGTCTCAACATCATTTAGACTAGCATTCACAATCACAGGGAATGTAGAGTTTGGATCAAGAAATTCATACTTGAGATTTGAAGGAAAGGGTTTGAGTTCTACCTATGGAACTTCTTTAAGGAATGAAGCTTCAGTCTCGGCTTTTAGCTCTTCAAATCAAAACTTTGAAGTAGGAAGGTTGGCATCCAGCAACTGTGCATATGCAGCAACTCCTTCATCTTCATCTCTTGGACCACCACTTCTCACCAAACAGACCTCCAATGCATCAGTTGAAAATATTTCAACAAGATCTTTCTTGACACATTGATCGATCAAATCAATCCTACAACAAGAATTCTCAAGAGAAAGACATTTAATAACATTAGGCAAATTAAATTCTACCTTCTCATCACCTACATTCAAAGTAAGCTTTCCATTTTTCATATCAATAACGGCACCTGCTGTAGCAAGAAAAGGTCTCCCAAGAATGAGTGGGATTTGAGCATCTTCTTCCATTTTCAATACAACAAAATTAGCTGGAATGAAAAACTTACCTACCTTAATAGGCATGTCTTCCAATATACCAATTGGATACTTGACCGAACGATCTGCTAGTTGCAAGGAAATGGTTGTGGGCTTCAAGTCACCCATCTCAAGCTTTTTACAAATTGACAAAGGAAGATCACACAAAGCTTGGTTAAAACTCATTTCACCAATAACACATGGAATAGAAAAGGTACCAGGATCTTTGAGCTTAAGAGGCAATTTATTTTAAATTATAGCACTACATTCCTCAGTTAATGCCACAGTCTCATAATCATTAAGCTTTCTTTTATTTGACAAAATCTCTTTAAAAATTTTAGCATATAATGGCATTTGAGACAAAGCTTCAGTAAATGGAACATTTATATACAACTTGTTAAGAACATCCAGAAACTTCTTAAACTGCTTTTCAATTTTAGCTTTAGCTAATCTTTGGGGAAAGGGTAAGGGTGGCTTATATGGTGCAGGGGCAACATAAGGAGTTTCTTTCTTATCCTCACTTCCTTTTTCCTTCTCAACCTCCTCAAGTGATGGCTGAACTATTTCATTTATCTCATTTTCACTCCCTTTTTCTTCTCTACCCTTAGGTTCCTTTAGTTGTTTCCCACTTCTTAAAGTAATGGCATTTGCATGCCCCTTAGGATTGGATTCGGGTTGACCAGGGAACATACCAGAAGTCCTAGAAGAGGAGCTAACTTGTTGAGCTACTTGGGTAATTTGTGTCTCTAACATCTTATTGTGGGTAGCCAAGGAGTTTACCTTAGATGCTAATTGCTTAATGGCCTCATTTACTACTTGATTTTGGTGCTTAAACTCCTCATTTTGCTTACTTTGAGTTAAAACAAAATTTTCAAGCAGACTTTCCAAATTGGATTTTTGAGGAGGATTAAAAACTCTTTATCCTTGAAAACCAGGAGGCTTAGAAATTAGTGGGGGAATTGGATTAAAGGGAGGATTTTTATATGAAAAATTTGGGTGATTCCTCCACCCTTGATTAAAAGTGTTAGAAAATGGGTCCCCTTTTTGGTTAAAATTGTTAACAAAGTTAACTTGCTCATTACTAGACCCCTCATTAGAAGAAAAATTAGAAGCACCAAGTTGACACTCAACAGCAGAATGACCAACATTACCACAAACTTCACAGGACGCAGCACTTGGTGTAACAGCATTCACATTCAATTTTTCAAACTTTTGAAATAATGCATCTACCTTAGAAGCTATATGGTCTAAAGCATCGACATCATACCTGCCATCTTTCTTTTGTGGAGAACATTCACTCGACCATTAGTAGTGATTTTGTGCCATGTCTTCAATGAGATTGTAGGCTTCCTCTATGCTCTTGTTCATCAAAGCTCCTCCTGCAGTAGCATCAACTGTCATTCTGGTGTTGTAGCTAAGTCCATTGTAGAATGTGTGCATAATCAGCCATTTTTCAACCCATGATGAGGACACATTCTCAACAAATCCTTGAAATGCTCCTATGCTTCATAAAGTGACTCTCTATCTTTCTGAGCAAAATTTGTGATTTAGTTCCTAAGTTGTGCGGTTTTACTCAAAAGGAAGTACTTGGCCAGGAAAGCTTGGGATAGTTGATCCCATGTAGTTATGGATCCTATTGGAAGTGAATGCAGCCATGCTCTAGCCTTATCCCTCAAAGAAAAAGAGAAAAGCCTAAACTGAATTGCATCCATTATAACCCCATTGAGCTTGAAAGTATCACAGTACTCTAGGAAAACCAACAAGGGAAGATTGGGGTCATCCATTGGAGAACCTCCAAACTGATTTTGCTACACCATTGAGAGCAAAGATGGCTTTAACTCAAAATTGTTGGCTTCAACTATTAGGTGCGCAATGCTAGAATGTAAGTCACTAGTATTTGGAGCAGCGAAATCCTTCAAAGTTCTATTATTCGCTTCAGTCATGCTTGGTTCACCCTTCTGTTCCTTCCTTGCCTTGCGTTGCTCTCTTCTTCTTCTATGGAAAAACCTTTCTATCTCAGGTACTGGTTCAACAAGGTCCCCAATAATTCGGATCCTTCGCATTCAACAGAAGAATTAGCAAATAACAAGGCAAAATAACAACAGAAAAGGAAAAGTTTAGTCTAACTGAAATAGTGAAAAGAAATCGATATCAATAACAAAAAGTCCCTGGTAACGGTGCCAAAAACTTGATGCCTACTGCAAGTGCACGGTTGTATCGCGTAATAAAATATCGTTCCCACAGAAACTTAGTATTGATTACTGTTTCTTTTCACAATGGTGATTAGCTAAACTAAAATTGTATTTAAAAAGGCAAGTTGTTGGAAAACTGAATAAAGATTTGATTTAATAACAGAGAAAATAAACTCTTGGGATTGTGATTCTTCACAATGATGATTGACACTTAAACCAATTGTCCTAATGCTATGGATGCTGAATTTTTAAAGGTAAAATAAGCAAATGTAATTACTGTCTTCTTTCAAAGAACAATAACGTGTTTAAGCTGATGAACGACCTATTTTCATTAGCAAAAACCCATTAAGAATAGATATTTATCACAACTTCAAGAGAATAAAATCTATTTTCATGATTCAATCCCCTTGTCTAACCTTATAGTTCTAATACCAAACTTCACCTTTCGGTTCTTCGCTTAATATCTGAAATCATGCAAACATAGAACATATATTTGCAAACAAATAAAAATACTAAGGTTGAATTAAAAAGATCAACATTCATAAAAAAGAAAAAATTAGAAATAGCAACAACCCTTCATTAGAATACCCACAATCCCAAAATTAGATAATTACTCACTCATATTCACAATAGAATCAACCAAATATAATTGAACAATTACGTATATAAGAAAAGGAAGGAGATAAATAATGAAAGAGATTCTTAACCAGCTTGCATAAAATCCAACAAAGTTACAAAAACTTCTATCCAGAAATAAAGAACAAGTAATCTAATTTTCTCTCCAAATGTGAAATAAGAGAAGAAATTCTTGTCTCTCGTCCAGTCTCTCCCACCCCCATTTCCTATCAGAAAATGCCTTCTTTATAGCCTATTTACAATCCCATTTACACCCTATTACAACACCTCTTTGGATTCTTCAAAAATAAATGAGTTGTTATAAAACTGATCAGAATTATGGCCATAATGACAATTACTGGCAGGTAGTAATTCGTTCTGGTTAGCCCTTCAAATTCTGGTTGCACGAATTACGACCATAATGGCCATTACGGCCTGGTCATAATTCTCTTTGGTTGGCTTCTTATAATTCTGCTGGCACGAATTACGGCCATAATGACCATTACGACCTGGCCATAATTCTCTCTGGTTGGCTTCTTGGCACACAAAATATGGGTGTAATCCCCAACACTGGTGAGCCATAATTCCTTATGTTTCCATCCAACTCTTTCTTATTTTCCACCTATTATCAAAACAAAGCAAGAAGGTAGTAAAATAGAACAAAAGTAAAATAAAGTCCTAAAATCAAATGCATAAACATATAAATCAAAAGCATAAAATTCTAACTTGATAAGGTGCTTTAGGGATCTAACGTCCTTTTAGCAATCTATCCAAGTTGGGGTCCGTGGTCCCAAACTTGTTGAGATTCATATGCTTTATGGATCCAACATCCATATACTAATCTTTCTGCAAGGTGGTTTGGGAGCAAGGCATGTCATATCACTAAATTTCCTCATTTTATTTACTAGGACTTTTCTTATTTACAAGATCAAAACTTTAAAATTAACTATAGTATTTCTTCATATTTGAGGCGTTCCAAGCTCTGGTATCTCTCATCCTTATAGGCCATCAATCTTGTATGCACCTTTCTCAAGGACCTTTATTATCAAGTATGGGTCTTCCTAGTTCGCAGCCAGCTTTCCATCTCTTGCATTCCGGCCTCCAATACTAGCCTTTCTGAGAATGTGATCTCCTACCTTGAATTGTCGCAAGGAAATATGTTTGTTGTATCTAAGCGCAGTTTAGAGTTTAAAGGCAACTTCCTTGATGTGGGCCATGTTCTAGACTTCTTTGCTAAGATCGAGCTCATTTCTTAGTGATCCACCGTTGAGACTGTTAGAGAAGTGTTCTTTCTTCTAGCTCAATACTCTAATCTCGACGAGGATCATGGCTTTACACCTGTAGGTAAGCTTGAAAAGGGTTTCACTAGTGGCTGAGTGAGGAGTCATCTGATATGCCCATAGCACATGACCCAATTGCTTCGACCATTCACCCATTACATATTCCAATCTTCTCTTCAAACCTCAGAGGATTACCCTGTTTACAGCTTTAGGTTGTTCATTGGCTTGAGAATGCTTCACCAAGGTGAAGTACTACTTTATGTGGAGGTCAGAGCACATTTCTTGAAACTTTTTGTTAGCAAACTAGGTCCCGTTGTTTGTGACAATAGACTCAGGGATTCTAAACTTGCAAATATGATTCTTCAAGATTTTCTTAACTTTTTTTGCCGTGATGGTGGCCAAGTGCTTGATTTCTACCGCAAGTGCACGGATCGCTCAAGTAATACAGATACAGAGTAAAAGTTCGTTCCCACGAGGATATTCGATTATAAAGCTAAGTACCAACCAATAGCTAAATCAATTCTAGTCAAGGACATAAAAATAAGAAAGCAATAAACTAACTAAACCTAATCTACAAAAGCAATAAACATAAACACGGTTAGGTTTCAGGAAATCCTCCTTCACCCCTTACATCTACTAATAACATGCAATCCTCCTCATAAACACAAATGCATTAATTAGGTTAGCTTGAGAATCTGATGTAGTCAAAAGCCTATGTCTAGGTCAATCAACCCTGGTTTCTACTTGCCCAACTCACTAAGTTTCCTTGAGAGCCAGCTCAACTTCCACTCATGAATGATCTATTCTCAATCACACACTATACATGGCCAATAGGTATATTTCTATCCTATTAACAAATCAACTCATCGCCGAACATGTATCAACCACACCATATCCATATCAACAAATCCCTATGTCTAGTTCATTTGCCAATATTAGAATCATGCAATTAGTGATCAACCAACCACAAGCATTAAACACAGATAATGATTGAAAAATAATCAAGCATCCACACAAACTTAGAGAGAAACACATCATTAATATATATAGAAAAGGATCCAAAATATCCCTAAATACAGCTCAGCTATACAATGAACATGAAATACAAGTAAACTCATATTCAAGGAAGATAAGAAAGAGATGAGAGAAAGGAAAAAGAGAAAGAAAGCTCATTGATTTGTCTCTAAAGCTGGAATCCTTCTCCATCCTTGTTCCTAGCCTCCAATCCACCATCAATGGAGATCTAGCCAAAGCTTTCTAACCTAAAACTAACTAAAACCTAAACTAAAAGAGAGAAAACTAAAAAGCAATGGCTAAGGTAACCAAGAGAGAAAGAAAAATATGAAAAATCCTATTTATAGACTCAGCTCGCCGTCGTGCGCCCCGACCCCCACTTACGAGCGCCTAAGCCCACGTTGAGTCAGTTACATAGCGCCGCGGCCCTCGTTAGTGAGCGCCACGGGCCCCACTAGGTCGGTTCAAGTATGGAATTTCTGATGATGCGCCTCTACGCCGCGGCGCTCACTACCTTGCGCCGCGGCGGTGACTTGCCAAAATGCCAATTTGGCTTCCTCTTGGTCTTTAAGCTCACATGTTCCACATTTAACCTTGTTTGGAGCCCTTCCTAACATGGAGAAAATACCAAATAAGTAACAGATATAAATCTACTTAATCCATAATAATTAAAACTCAATTTTGTATAATAACACATTGGAAAGCATCAAAATCAGAATATATCAAATATAAGTACAAAACCTCCAAATATGCATTATTAACAAGGACTAAGCATTCATTCTAGCACAGAAATAAGGCACAAATAACTGCATTTTATAGAGTTATCACACCCCAAACCTACATTTTGCTAGTCCTCGAGCAAAACAAAATAAATCAAGTAAACCACTTAAACATTAAAATCAATTTTTCATTCAGCAACTATCATTTCAATCTTCTTTTCATTTAAAAATAAATAGTAGTGTGTAATGACTGCATCAATCCTCAAAAAATGTAAATGCCCCATAAACAGTTCCATACATACATAACCCTTAACATGCTATCAATCCAAATAACTCTTCATGCAATTCACATTTATCACAAACATGCAAGATAAACTTCTCCTAATCAAGTCATACATATCCAGATAAGTTTACAAACATTCATGCATATGATTCACAGAATCCACAAAATTATAAATCAACTCTCTCTCCACTAATGTAAATCACACAAGATTGAGGATCAAAAGGGACTTTATCATCTTATATTGTTAGGCCAATGGTATGGGTGACAAAAATGAAGGGAAATGATACAATACAAATATTGAGAAACATAAACATGATATTCCAAGAAATGAGTCATTAACTGATATTAGCAGGGTATCCAATAGTGAGATCATAAAACTTGCTAGAACCATTTTCGATGCTTTTTTAATCTTTTCTTTTCACTTAAGCTCTGCTTTTCTTTTTCATTTTCATCATTTTCTTTCTTTCTTTTCTTTATTTTCTTTTTCAAAGCAATGCATTTTTTTAACTGCATCTGGTTCCTTCAAGCTCATTTTGAATTGAATCATTAATACCCCTAATCATCAGACTCATCTCAAGAAATAACACATCATGTACTCAACAAACATTGATGGTAGGAAGAAAAAGTAATGTTTTCACATGCATTTGAACGGTTAACAGGTTAACGATCACAATGGTTATGAAGAACAAAGAAGGCCAAACAGTATAAGGCTTCAAAATGGGACCTAGAGATATCATCTTATCAGGGTAAGCTTTTTAAGGCTCAATCGGTCCAAACAATGTCCTAATCATTTCCTCAATCAGGCATAACCTAGGATTTCACCTCAAGAGAGTTCAAAAATAATTTCTAGGATAATCAAAACTCTACATGTACATCCATAAACATTCTCAAAGCATGCACTCTTATCATTTTCAAAGTTACACTTGCATCTAAGTGAGATGTAAATCATGCATCAACAGCAACTAAATTATTTCATATGCATCAAGATCACATAAGGTTTCACTGAAAAGGGGGCAAATAGCAACCTTTCAAATCATGGACAACCAAAAACAACACCAGCATTCTTGTAACATGTCATGCATTCAAATAGATTCAACTTTCACAATTCAAGCATACACAACATCATTTGCAAACAGTGAAAATTGAAACTCTTGTTAACAGCACATCAGTGATAGTCAAAACAAGATATAATCATGAAAATATGATGACTAACACCACTGCATACTCAAAATACCAATACATGTTAACATTAAGCATAAAGGTAATAAAACATGTAAAGATACTCTCCAAACCAAAATAAAATGTATCTTTAATGAACATGGTCTATAGGGAACCTGAGACTAGTACTGAGCATTACTATATACACACAAATAGAAAAATAACAGAAAAAGTAAAAATAAGGGTTAAGCGCCGCGGCGTCCCCATGCCTGGGCCACGGCGCTCACAAAACCTGCAGAATTCTGCAGAAAAATGCCCCTTGCACCGCGGCGCGCACTACCTTGCGCCGCGGCGCAGCTACCTAAGCTAATAAATTTAGCAACAAATACAGTTTTGCTACTGGGTTTGGCTCTTATGGTTCTCTAGTTGCAACAAAACTTGTTCAAAAAGTTAAATTATAAAAATGTACAATACACACATATTAAAACACAAAAACAACATAATAACCTATTTATAATCTAAAACAAACTTAAAAACTTAAAAATAAAAACTAACAACAAAAATTAACATAACTAACATACTAACTAAAACATATTAACAAAACTAACAAAACATTAACATCTATACACAAACATACACAACACAATATACTATATATTTATGCATAAATTAAAAACAATAAAATAAACATAAACATGGGGTTCCCTCCCACGAAAGGCCTGAGTTATAGTCCCAGCAGGACTTTGTCACCAAAATTGAAGTGCTGCGGATAAGTAGTCTTTAAAAACTTGATCCAAGGATTATCCTTTCAGGAGTCGCGAATTCCCTCAAGGGCCTCGTATGAATGAAATCACCTGGCTTCTTATTTGAAACTAAAACAAAACTGAAACAAAACATAGATTATATACAACTTATATACAACTTGAATTAGAACTAATCAAACTCATTGTTGATATTAGCAATATAAAAACTATCCCCGGTAACGGCGCCAAAAACTTTATTACTACCGCAAGTGCACGGATCACTCAAGTAATACAGATACAAAGTAAAAGTTCGTTCCCACGAGGATATTCGATTATAAAGTTAAGTACCAACCAATAGCTAAATCAATTCTAGTCAAGGACATAAAAATAAGAAAACAATAAACTAAATAAACCTAATCTACAAAAGCAATAAACATAAACACGGTTAGGTTTCAGGAAATCCTCCTTCACCTCTTACATCTACCAATAACATGCAATCCTCCTCATAAACACAAATGCATTGATTAGGTTAGCTTGAGAATCTGATGTAGTCAAAAGCCTATGTCTAGGTCAATCAACCCTGGTTTCTACTTGCCCAACTCACTAAGCTTCCTTGAGAGCCAGCTCAACTTCCACTCATGAGCGATCTATTCTCAATCACACACTATACATGGCCAATAGGTATATTTCTATCCTATTAACGAATCAACTCATCACCGAACATGTATCAACCACACCATATCCATATCAACAAATCCCTATGTCTAGTTCATTTGTCAATATTAGAATCATACAATTAGTGATCAGCTAACCACAAGCATTAAACACAGATAATGATTGAACAATAATCAAACATCCACACAAACTTAGAGAGAAACACATCATTAATATATATAGAAAAGGATCCAAAATATCCCTAAATACAGCTCAGCTATACAATGAACATGAAAATACAAGTAAACTCATATTCAAGGAAGATAAGGAAGAGAAGAGAGAAAGGAAAAAGAGAAAGGAAGCTCATTGATTTGTCTCTGAAGCTTGAATCCTTCTCCATCCTTGTTCCTAGCCTACAATCTACCATCAATGGAGATCTAGCCAAAGCTTTCTAACCTAAAACTAACTAAAACCTAAACTAAAAGAGAGAAAACTAAAAAGCAATGGCTAAGGCAACTAAGAGAGAGAGAAATGTGAAAAATCCTATTTATAGACTCAGCTCACCGCCGTGCACCCCGGCCCCCACTTACGAGCGTCTAGGCCTGCGTTGAGTCGGTTACATAACGCCGCGGCCCTCGTTAGTGAGCGCCGCGGCCCCCACTAGGTCGGTTCAAGTATGAAATTTCTGATGATGCACCTCTGCGCCGCGGCGCTCACTACCTTGCGTCACGGTGGTGACTTGCCAAAATGCTAATTTGGCTTCCTCTTAGTCTTTAAGCTCACATGCTCCATATTTAACCTTGTTTGGAGCCCTTCCTAACATGGAGAAAACACCAAATAAGTAACAGATATAAATCTACTTAATCCATAACAATTAAAGTTTAATTTTGCATAATAACACATCGAAAAGCATCAAAATCAGAATATATCAAATATAAGCACAAAACCTCCAAATATGCATTATTAACAAGGACTAAGCATTCATTCTAGCACAGAAATAGGGCACAAATAATTGTATTTTATGGAGTTATCAGTGCCCTGCTTCAATCCACTTGGTGAAGTAATCAACAGTTACTACCAAATACTTTAACTGACCGAGAGCTTGGGGGAATAGTTCGAGCAAATCCAAGCCCCACTTGTGGAAAGGCTAAGGCATATAAATTGTGGAAAGCTCTTTGTTGGGAGCATAATAAAATTTTATTATGACACATGAGCTATAAAACTACACATATCAATATGTGACACGTGGTAATATTGAAGCTGCTAAAGAGGTGCCAAGTATATACTAAGTCTATAAGTCAATGATATTAATGTTATTGAATAGAAGACAATACTGATGTTGCCAATGCTTTTCACAAAAATTATTTAAGTGTTGTCTTGATCTACTAAGTGAAAAAACAATTTCTGATTAATGTTGATTTGATTATTGGAATAGTACTGAAGCTACTAATGATAGAGCTTTCTGAGCAGACTTGGAGACGAATCTTATCAACGCTGCGATCTGCCCTATTAACTATTGGATTTCCTTCAAAAAGTTGGGGTTTTGTATGTTGATAATAGCTTAGTATTTATTAGGGTTAGCTTTTATGCCTCTGTTAGTCAACATGAAGCCTAAGAATTTTTTGATCTGGACCCTAAATGCATATTTCTCTAAGTTGAGCCTCATGTTGTGCTTTCTCAGTTGTGAGAATACTTCTATGATGTTAGCTATGTGGTCTCTTGTGCATAGAGTCTTCACAATCATGTCATCAATGTAAACTTACATTACCTTACCAATCTGGTCCTCAAATACATTATTCATATATGGTCTCTTGTGCATTAGAATTTGATTGTACATTGAGTAGGCATCCATAAAAAATAAAAACTGATAACTAGAAGATCCATCTACCAACTTATCAATGTTAGGTAATGGGAAAGGATCCATAGGTAAGCTCTATTGAGATCTGTGTAATCCACACACATACTTCACTTCCCTGAGGATTTCTTAACCAAAACAACATTAGAGAGCCAAGTGGTGTAGGATACTGCCCTGATAAAGCCAACTTTGAGGAGTTCATTCACTTGCTCTTCTATGGCTTTCTGGCACTCGGGTTTCACCTTCTGCTTCCTTTGTGCCATTGGTTTGGCACTAAGGGACACCAATAATTAGTGGCATATTCAAGGTCAGGCATATTAACAAATATCCAAGCAAAGAGGTCTATATTTTGCTTAAGAATTCGGTTAACTTTCTCTATTCTCCTTTAGTTAAGCTTGCTCCGATCTTGGTATCTGCTCAGCCCAAGGTCCGAGTTGAACATCCAACTGGCCCTTTGGTTATGGTCTAGTTTCCTTTATGTCACCTCAGACATCAAGTTTTGCCATTATCACGGGATGATTATTTTTACCTTGAGATGGCAGAGTCTGGTGTTCGATCTCAATTCCTTGCTCAGGAAGGTCCAAACTTGTATTTTAGCAGCTTTTTGCCATAACTTAGTCAACCTTCATGGTCACCACCTATCCATCTTCCGATAAGAATTTCACGGCTAGGTGGTGAGTGGAAACTATTGCCCCAAGTGCATTCAAGGATGGCTTCCTAAGGATGACGTTATAAGCAGAAAGGTAGTCCATTACCAGAAACTTTACTTTTACTGTTTTATACAAGGGTTCTTCTCCAAGGGTTATGAACAACTCAATGTAGCACTTCGGGCTAACCTTGCCCCTTGAAAAACCTATGAGGTTGGTGTCAAAGAGTTTAAGTTTGGATGCGGGGATGCCATATTCCTGAAGCACTCCATGAAAAGGATTTATATTGAGCTCTCTTGGTCCACGAAGACCTTTTTTACCCTTGTATTAACCATCTTAGCGATGATCACCATAGGGTCATCTCCTCCTGGGATGACCTATTCTCTATCTTTGTCTGAGAAGCTTATCACCGGAGCCCATCATCTGCTGCCTTGCTTGATTATTAGGTGTGTTGCTACGCTAAGCATGCCATCGGATGTCTCCTCCAAGCGAACCTCGTTTACCCACCTCCGACAAAGCCTCTGAAAATAGTATTTATGGTCCTTGTCACCTCATTGTCCTACCTTGCCTCTCTATGAAAGAGTCACTTCTCTGATATCAAACCTGCTTTTGTGGTGGTGAGAGGTCATTAGGGGTCGGTGCCCGACGTCCCGGACTTAGTGTTCTTCTTTTGTCATCTCTTCTTTGATAGTGTTGTGGTCCCATTCCTCTAGACCTTTGAATATAGTTCTGCATACGTCCGCGTTAGATCAGGATTTTTGTTGTATCTTGGAGATCTACACAGTCATCTGTGTTGTGGCCAAAAGTATGGTGGTTGTTACAACGCTTGGACTTGTCAGACTGTCTTTGTGTCTTCTAGGATCTTGGTTTTGGGAGATCGGAAAGGTTCGCATGGTATGCTTCCTATAAGATTGTGCTTTGAGGAACCCTGAAGGGAGTATACTTATCGAACTTTCCTCAATATGGCCCCCTTGGGCTATTCCTGTGACCTTTGGACTCGAGCTTTTTATCTTTCCTCTGAGGTTTGTCTTTGTCCTTCTTGGCATCACTTTTGGCCTTAAGGACTTCCTCCATATTGATGTACTTCTTTGAATATTGTTTCAGCTTCTAGAGGTTCCCTGGGCTCTTCTTGGCTAGCGATTTGGCGAACTCTCTGTGCTTAAGTATCCCTATAATCACGTGCATAGCTGCATCGTGGTTGAAATCTTGGACCTCGAGACAGGCCTGGTTGAATCTATGCATGTAATCACAAAGGGTTTCTTCCTTGCCCCTGCCTTATACTGAACAGGCTTTGAGTGATTTTGGGTTGAGTTTTACTCGTGGCGAAGTGAGTAAGGAAAGTCTAAGCTAACTCCTAAAAGTTGTTGATAGAGCAAGCGGGGAGGGAGGTACGCCATTTCTGGGCTACCTTCTTCGGAGTGGATGGAAAAAGACGACATTGTATGGGGTCGGATCCCCCTGTGAGCATCATGGAGTCCAGAAAGGCATCTAAATGCTCTTGGGGGTCCATAGACCTATCATATGCCTCAATGGTAGGGGGCTTGAAGCCTTTGGGTAGCTATACTCCTATGATGAAGTCAAAGAATGGGTGGTTGAAACTATATTGGGCCTTTTCGTGTTCAGTGCAAGCTTACCTATTAGTGTGGGGCTATACGATATTCTGTGCTCTGTGAAACACACCTTCTTCAACATCATTTTTAGCCACACGCTCCTAATTTTGGTTGAGTGCCCGGAGTATTTCAGTCAACTTCTATTGCTATTCATTGAGCATGGCAAATAGCTTCTAGTTGGTAGGTGGAGGGTTTGGTGCTCTTACCTATTATAAGACTAAAGAGGTAGCATGTTGTTTTCAAGTATGTGGCTCCGTTTGTTGAGTAATAGAACGAATATATTGAAAAGAGGTAGGCCTGTCATAAGGTTGGTTGGCCATTACTGAGACCTGCGCTCATCTCTTTGGTCTTGGTTTATGGTTGTTCTTTTGCACGTGTTAGTCATGGTAATAAGGTGGGAATATCGGTTTATCTGATCCTTATAGACAGCACCAATGTTTTGTCCTTGATGTATGGGTTCCTTGGTCAAGAAACAACTCACCGCAATAACTTTCTTCTAGCTTGGAGGCGTTAGAGATGAGAGTTAGGTACTTGTAAGACACTCCAATACTCAAGTCAGTGATGGTGCAAGTTGGATGCAATGAGCGAGAAAAAAGGGGTTGTTTTAACATGAACATTCTTGTCAAAGGTTCAGTGATGAACCTTTGACTTTACCTATGATAATAAGTTTTTTAAATTTTATGTGAAAATCATTATACTATATTTATTTACACATAGAAGCCTTTACATCATCATCATCTTCAACAGGCCTCAACCACCACCTCCCCCACCGCATCTCCCACTAATTCTCCTCCTGCTCCTCCTACACTTAATCTGCCACAGATCTGATATCCCGACCTGCTTCAAGTTTCCCCCCTCCCCACTATTTCCTAGTTACAATTTTCTTCTTTTCTTGCATACTGCTTATAAGAAATTCTTTTCTACGACCCATATAGTGGAGAAATTTTAAGTAATTTCAAAGAGGCTTTGTTTGTGGCACTGACTCCTCCTAGAGTTAATTTTAGTGCTAAAGTAACAGTGACAATAGGACCATAGCAAGGGTCATTTTACTGTAGACCCTCTAATCAAACTTAGACTATATATTTTTTATTTTTGCAGAAAGGGCAAATATCTTATTATTGAAATTTTTTCAAGTATTTGTATTTTCAGATCAATCCTTCTCCTATTTTGAAGTGAAATAATTTATAGCAGATTCAAATACAAACCCAAGTTCCCGTTTCATCCATTGCCATGACAAATCCATAAAGGCATCAAGTTTGATCTTCTTCCCTATTCGTCTCTGCAGCAGTTCATTCCTAAACAAGACGCCTCAAACGTAAGCAGCAAGATGACCATCCCAAGGGAAGCAAGCTGGGTTCTGAAATGGCCTAGATGGTGACTTCCCAACTTAAAATCATTTCAACCAAAATAAGTTAAATAAATATTCATTTTAGCCAAACACAAGCTACTCTTCCTCCTGTTCTCTTCTTCAAGATTCCAAAAAAAATATTTTTTGTATTACTTCTTCTTTTATACGTATTAAGAAGAAATAAAAACTATGACACATTTTTTTCCTCTCATAAAGCAATTTTTATTTGTTATTATATTAATTTGTATAATATTTTTTAATATAATGACAATTGTAAAATAAATATTAAAACTTATGAAGAATCACTGCCCAGAGAGAGAGGGGGCCAATATCATTTTTCGAAATGGGTTTCAAAATTCAATTTAATGACAATGTTGTAAATACTATTTTCGTAAGGCTTTGTGTTTTAATGGTAAGGAAATCGATTAGCTAGGTAAACTGTGTTATTTTTGGTCCGTTGATATGTTTGTCATCATATTCAACGGTTATAATGACAAGGTCCATCCATGGACTCTAATTTACAGAGTCCATGATAAAATGACCTGGAGAAAAGATCCTTACCCTCATGGCTATTGTAGCTATTTATAAAGTAAGTGTCTTGGGGCCTAAGTATTGTGCAAGGATATTTGCTATAGGGAAAGCTTCTTGTCAACTTCTTAAGCTTGCCTATTGGCTTGTAATTGGTTCCTTTTGGGGTAATTCCTTTTGCCGAGCGAGAATGGTCACCCCTTGATAAACATCATTTTTATATATTAGTTAATCCTCATATTCATCATTTTAAACCTCTCATGTGCTTAATTGATTGGTTTTGGTCACCATTTATAAGTTAGGGTTCAAACTAGGCTTAGTTGTATTTTTTTAGTATTGTGGCAATTTTACACTATTTCTGTATTTCAGGTATAATTTGAGTTATAGACATCTAAAAATTATGAATTTTACCTTATAAGAAATCCAAGATGAAGCTCTACAACTTTGATGAAGAGCTCCAGAGCTGAATCACATGTCTAGTGGGTCATATTAGGCTTAGAAGTCAAAACAAAGGTGCTATCATTGGAACCTGAGCAGTGTGCAAAGATTAGGTCGTAACTTGGGTTGTAGGAATCAGAATTAGTTGAAACTATTCCATTGGAAGCTGAGATAAAATTTTTTAACTTTCATGAAGATCACTTATCAAAATACTAATGTTTTGATAGGGTTATTAATGCCTGAAGGGAGCTGACAGGATCCAGCAGCTGTTAAATGTGTTTTGGCCATAACTCCTTCATTAGGTGTCCAAATATTACAAATTAGGTATCCAATTAAAGCTCATTGGAAGAGGAAATGTCCTAAGTTAGGGGCATACTTATATTTTCATCTTTAGTGGCTGTTATATAGGGTTTTGAGCCAGATCCGAGGCTAGGAGTGAGACACTTTTCACTTTAGTTTTTATCTTTTCTCTTGCTCTCTCCTCTCTTCTCCTCTCTTCTCACTTTCTCTAGGTTTTCTTCATTTTTTTTATTGTACTCTCCATTCATGGAGAGCTAAAGCTTTGTAATCAATCCTAGGGATTGAAACATTATTGATATTTAATGTTGAGACATTGGTTTGAATGTTTAATTTACTTGTTAATCATATTTCTCTCTTCCTTTTCTTTGATTCATTTGCTCCTTGGCTGAGTGCTTAACTTGGTCTTGGTGTTCATATGATGGTTGTATAACTATCATGTGTTTAATAGGAATTGCAGAAACTAGACAATGCATCAAAGGTGTTTGATGAATTGTCTATTTACATGAATTCTGGAAATAAGGTTGATTTAGGGTTAAATGAATGCTTAATCCATTTTTCATTGATTGAACAAATCCTAGGTGCTTACCTAGTAGAGAGTTCATGTTGGATGAGGATTTCACAGAGACTAGGTAATGCATTAAATGTGTTTGATGAATTGCCTAACTTGGTTGAATTATGAGTTGTAGGTTGATTTAGGGTTTGATAGATGCTAACTTCATCTGACTTTGATTAACCAAGTACTAGATGTTTATCTAATAGAGAGTTCATGAGTCATCTTAAGGCTTCTTAATGTGATCTAAAACTAAGAATCTAGTTAGCCAGTGAATGAATCCTTAGTGGTCAAGGATGGATTAAACTCAAGAGTTGTTGATTCCCTTGGATTGATTTGTTTACTTAACTTTGTTTACTATTTTTTAATTGCTTTGTTTAATTACTCCTACAACCAAACCCCCTCCCGTAGTTAACTTTTTAATATAGTTGATTAATTGGAATGATTTAATGGTTCAACTCGGTTGCACCACATGCTACTAGGGATGACAATTTTACCCGCCCCGCGGGTACCAGCGGGTAATACCCGTGACGGGGCAGATATGGGTTTCCCCCGCAGGTACGGGTACCCGTTTATTTGTTATCCCTGTTTAATAAATGGGGTGGGGGCGGATATGGTTTCCCCCGTACCTGCAGGTACCCGCAAATAAAATTATAAAAATATCCATATATAAAATTACCAAAAAAAACCTCATTATTTTCAAATTATCACTCTCATCTCACTCCCTCACTCGGTAATTTCACTGAGTTCACTCCCCCAACTCCCAATTTCTACTCCTAATCCCTAGTTCCTACTTCCTACCAAACTCAATTTTAGAAAGCCCCAAGCCTCCAAACCGTGACGGTTGGTCGACACTGTTCAGAGCTTGCTGTTGCCGTTCGAAGCAAGCCCACCGTCGTTGGAAGCTCGCAGCTGCCATTCGCAGCGAGCCTGCCACCGCAATTCCTAAAATCTGCACTCTAATCCAAATCCAAGCTCCAAGCAATGAAATTCAACGTAACCCAGTAGTTAGGGAAGAGCTTGATGAACCAGGCCTGAAGGCGACCCCCATCGAAAAATGTCCTCGTAGGTGAGATTTAGGGGGGTGGCGGCAAAAGTTCAGTAACTTTGTGACCCAAACCGTGCAGTCCGTGACGGTGGCTCCGTGCTCTCCCACCCAAGTCCCAAACCGTGTGTCCGTGCTGTCCGTCGCTGGTGGCTCTGGCTCACCTTGTTCTCTCACACCCAGATCTTTTCGCACTACTTGTTTTGAAAGGTATGATTCGATGCTTGATGCTTTCTTGCTTATCTATCAACATTTTTTTAGTTTTATCAATTCAATCTCTGAGCTATTTTCATATAAAGTGTCTTCTGATTGTGGTGAATATTGTTCCTATTGGGTGGTAACAATGGGTAGTTTGGTAGATGCTGAATAAATGTAAGACAAGGCTCTTTAGTTACAGCTACTTCCTTTTTGGTGTTTTTAGAGTCTCTTTGTGGTACATTTGGCATTTATTTATGGCATTTGATTATTCTACTTGTGTCTATATAAATTATTCCTAAAATTGTTTACTGAAAATCTGGAATATATAGAAAATATCTGAAATTTCTGTACTCTCAGTATTACCAAATTTATATAGAAATGAATTCGCTTTGAGTATGGCCAAAGAATAATTTGTTATTTAGTTAAGCTTATTATTAGCATCAGCTCAAAGTCCTGTTATAAACATTGCTCTAGTTTTTGTTGGTTTGCAGAATTAATCTTAAATTACTCACTTGCAAAGTATGTTCACATGCACACATAAATCAAGTGTGGGGGCGGTGTTATGTGGATAAAGAATATGCTTGATCTTTGGTGGAATGGTGGGCAATTTCGGAGACTTTTAGATGTTCAAATGTTGTTTGCCTGCACTTTGTTTGCCTTTAATTTTTGCAGAATTAATTGATTGTTTTGATTTTTCAGTGCTAGTTCTAGTTTTTTTCCCCTTTTGTTTTTATATCATTGATTGTTTTGATTTTTCAATGCTAGTTCTAGTGTTTTTTTCCCCTTTGCTATTATAGATTACATGTTATACACTTTATATTCTGACAGTTGTATTTTATATTTGTAAAATGTCTGCCGAGCAAACTTCTACTCCTATGGGCAATGCCAATGAGCAAGTTCCATCACCTATCGTAGGTGAAAGTCAAACACCATTATCCACTGAATTCAATAATGTTGATGAATCACAAAACAATCTTCTAACTTTAGATGAGGCTCCAACTCTAACTCCAACTCAAACTCAATCTGAGGATCCAATTGGAGGTTCTAAAAAATGAAAACTAACATCAGATGTTTAGAATCACTTCACGAGGGAGGTGATAGATGGAAAAATGAAAGCCATTTGCAATTATTGTGAGGGAAAGCTCTTGGGTGATCCAAGGCAAGGAACGTCACACTTGCGTGAGCACTTCAAGAGTTGTAAACTTCGAACAATTCACAATATAAGGCAAGCATTCATCAAAACTAAGCAAAGAAGGAGTGAAACAATTGTTGTTGGTGCTTATTCATTTAATCAAGATATAGCAAGGAGTAAGCTTGCCAACATGATTATTCTCCATGAGTATCCGTTGTCCATTATTGATCATTTCGGTTTCAAAGATTTTTGTGGTGCTCTCCAGCCTTTATTTAAGGTGGTTTCTCGTAACACTATCAAGAGTGACATTATGAAGCTTCATGATAGTGAACAAGAGAGGACAAGGACGTTGTTGGCAAATAATCCAAGTCGGATTGCAATCACCACTGATATGTGGACTTCTGGCAACCAAAATAGAGGCTATATGGCTATCACTGCTCATTATATTGATGATTCTTGGAACTTGCAAAGCCGAATTGTGAGGTAATAACACCAAACTTTTACTAATAATACTATAATAGTTCTTATTATTTTTGGTTTTGTTGTTGATACTTAATGTGATTTTTAAAATCTTCATTTATGTCTTAGGTTCATTTATGTTCCTGCTCCCCATACTGCTAAAGTTCTTTCTAATGTCTTGATTCAGTGCTTGATGGATTGGAATCTAGATAGAAAGCTGTCCACTTTGATTGTTGATAATTGTACTACAAATGATGCTATGGTTGAGCACATTTTAGATAAGATTTCACCTAGGTCATTCATTTTGGGTGGTCTGTTGTTTCACATGCGTTGTTGTGCTCATATATTAAACTTAATTGTGAAAGATGGGTTGTCTATAATCTCAGATGCTATTGAAAAAGTTAGAGAAAGTGTTAGTTTTTGGACAGCAACACCTAAGAGGGAGGAAAAATTCAAAGACACATGTGATCAACTAAACATTGCATATGTCAAAAAGCTTACTCTTGATTGCAAAACTAGGTGGAATTCTACTTTTTTGATGCTTCATGTTGCCATACAATACAAAGATGTTTTTGGTCGCTTGGCACGACGTGAGAATCAATATAAATATTTGCCTAGTGATGATGATTGGGATATGGCAATTGAAATTTGTAAAAGGTTACAATTGTTTTATAGTGTGACTGAATTATTTTCTGGTACTAAGTATCCGACTTCAAATGTTTATTTTCCAAAGATATGTCAAATTAGATTGGCTTTGAGAGAGTGGCTTGGTTCTTCTAATTTCATTATTCATCAAATGGCTTCAACAATGATTGCCAAATTTGAAAAATATTGAAATGTGATCAATGGGGTGATGACCGTAGGCATAGTTTTAGATCCCAGGTATAAAATGATGATGCTAATTTACTTTTTTCTTAAAATTTATGGAGAGGATCCAAATTCTGAGATTACAAAGGTGAAAGCTATTTGTGAAGATTGAATATTAGAGTATCATAGCAACACCAAAGGCAAGGAAACTACATCTTCATCTTCAAGGCCAAATATGGTAAATAACATGGGTATAGCGGATATTGAACTATCAGAAGAATGGTCGTCAGATTATGATTTATTTGTTAGTCAACAAAATTCTACTAATATAAGTGCAAGGACAGAGTTAGACCACTATTTAGAGGAGCCGGTGTTGCCTAGATCAAGTGGAGAGTTTGACATCTTAAATTGGTGGAAGACAAATGGGTTGAAATACCCAACCTTGCAGATGATTGCTAGAGATTTTCTTGCGATTCCTATCTCCACAGTTGCTTCAGAATCTGCATTTAGTACCAGTGGTCGATTTCTTACTCCACATCGCAGTAGATTATTGCCAAATACATTGGAGGCATTGATGTGTTGTCAAGATTGGTTATGGTCTGACATAAAAGGTAATAGAGCATTGCTAGTCTTAATTGAATATCTATATTAATTCATAACTACAAATTTACAATTAATTAATTTCTCTTCTTTCAGGCTCTTCAAACTCAAAAGTTGATGTGGACCGTCTGACTAGTGTATTTCTAGAAGATATCGATGATGATGTTGTTAGTGAATTTTTTTTATATGCTTTCTTTTTTAAGTTTCACAATAATGTTAATTTTTAAGCTTTCATTTATGTGATTTTGTTTTGTAGGAACCAAGTGGCGGCAGTAGTTCCATCATTAATTAAGGAAGCTGTGAACTGTGATGCTCAATATGTTTAAGCAAAACTTGTGTTGTTATTTTGATTTTAAGTGTTTTAAGATGTTGGATCAAGTTATATTGGAATTTGACATTGTATTTGGATGTTGGTTGAATTTTAAGTGTTTTAAGATGTTTGATGTAGTTATATTGAACATTGTATTTGGATGTAGGTTGAATTTTAAGTGTTTTAGGTGTTTTGGAATTATATTTAAATTAACTTATGTTAGACAAATTATGAGAAATTGTGGTATTATATTTTATTTTCATTTTTTTAAATTTTTTTGAATTTTTTACAATTTATTGGGTATCCGTGGATATCCATTTACCCGCGAAAAAATGATAAACGGATACCCGTGGAGATATGGGGTGGGGGCGGGGACGGGGGTGGATATTCATCCGTGGGGGCGGGGGGCGGGGGGCAGGGGGCTACTACCCGTCCTCGCCCCGCCCCGTTGCCATCCCTACATGCTACAAGTTCTTAGTGAATTGGTTAACAAGATCTCATCTAATTTGGTAGCCTCGGCGCAGCTATTACATCTCATCTGACTATTGAGCCTAAATGCCAGTCCAGACCAAGTTCCAATGCACCAAAAAAAAGGATTTAGTTTTGATACATTATTTGTGAAAAGTTTAATAAAAAAATTACTGTAAAAGTTTTTTTTAATTTAATCATATATTTTCACATCATTAAAATAGTTCAACTCTTGCAATAATTATTTAAAAAACTCATACTTTTTTAATGATGTGATAATATATAATTAATTAAGTGATAGTATAAAAAATTTTACACTAATAATATATCAAAATTAAACTAAAAAAATTAATAATAGATCTACAACTTCCATTAAACAATACATTAGAGTAAAAATAAAATAAATTTAATTATCTTTGCATGTGTTTTAGAATGTGTTCCCATATGTTGATTTTGTTGGATTTTCTATCTCGTGTATTTAAGAAAAACAGATTTATGTGTTGTCTACCGAAAAAAAAAAGTTTTATGCGCTTTGTAGTAAGCGTTATTAAGATAATGTGGAATTTGGTAACTCCCATTCGATTTTGTAACTTTTTTTTAAGAGTAATTTTGTAACTCTTAGTAACCGCTAAATTTTTTAAAATTTATTTAAATTTAAAAATTAAATCAAGAAAATAGGTTCCAATTTTTTTTTTTCCAAGCATGAGTGAGGGCTGATTTAGATAACCCCTGCTCATTATCAGGCCTGCCCATAAGTGCTCGACTTGGGTGAAGTTTTATTGTTAAAAAACATAAAAAGTCCATGCTGACCTTATCTAAAACTGTGGGCCAATATAAATCAGTTTGTTTGCCACTTTTACTATAAACATCTCTCGAATGAACAATCTGTGAGCTAAGTTAAAAATGGTATAAGTATTTTAGCCTATATCACTGAGTGTCGTAGTATTTGTGAAAAGAAACACGTACATAACCTTACTCATTCGTAATGGCTAATCGAATGGGGAGGGTTGATGATTATAATTAATTATTGCAGAAGTTTTATTTGAGTTTAATATGACTGCCAATTCCATTTCTCATAATTAATTATTGAAGACGTTTTTTTGTTTATAATTAATTATTGCAGAAGTTGTTCTTGAGTTTAATATGATTGCCAATTCCGTTTCTCATAATTAATTATTCCAGAAGTTTTATTTGATTATAATTGATTATTGCAGAAGTTTTATTTGATTATAATTAATTATTGCAGAAGTTTTATTTGAGTTTATATATAATGATTGCCAATTCCATTCCTCATAATTAATTATTGCAGAAGTTTTATTTGATTATAGTTAATTATTGCAGAAGTTTTATTTGAGTTTAATATGATTGCCAATTCCATTTCTCATTTTTAAGTTATTCACGTGACTGTATTGATTGACACATGCTTTCATAGCTTGTTCATATTACCTTAAAAAAGTAATAGTAGCACTTACAAAAAAACAAACGCTTAGAAGACAAATTAAAGTAGTGTTTAGTTTAGCAACATGTTAGTTCGATTGAAAAAAGTTTAAATTTTTTAAGCATATAATTTTGAGTTTAATTTTAAAATTTATGTATATAAAAAAAATATTATTATGAAAATTTTTTATATTGTACATTGAGAAATTAATATTTCACCTACTAAGTATCAGAATACTAAAATAAAATGTTTGATTTTTTTTTATTTTAAGTTGATTTGTTTTCGTAATACTCGAAGTCTAATATTGATCTTTAGCTTTGATGTTACATGTGCATCTCTTACTCTCACTTAATTCCTTTTTATTGGTAAAAACGGTTAGTTCTTCACTTTCTTCTTTTTTTATTTTATCTTGTTCAAACCGACCAATCATTTCGACTGGTCATCTAGACTATATTATAGATCTCGCGTCAACATCTTAGATACTTATTAAGTCCATGACTTAGTTTCACTATTTCACCATAACATACTAAGATTACCTATCCATTGTAATGCAAATAGAAATGACTAAAAATAGGCATAACATCTATATATATATATATAGACGTTATGGTGCAAGTTTATTATTTGCAACTTAAACCCTAAACCCTATATATATATATATATTCTTACTTAGGTGAGAGGAGTTTTCATTGTGAGAAGGTGAGAAGAGTAAATCTTGACCATACAACCATACATGGATAGTCAAGATTAAAAGTTACTTGAAGGTCATGGGACTACTTAAAAAAGTCACATGCATTTATGTTCTAATAGTGAGAGGAGTTTTTATTATGAGAGTGGAAGAGGAGTAAATCTTGACCATACAACCATACATTGATGGTCAAGATTAAAAGTTAATTGAAGGTCATGTGACTACTTAAAAAAGTCACATGCATTTATATTCAAATCTTGACCATTCATGAAAGATTCAATGGTCAATATTCACTCCTCTCACCTCTCACAATAAACACTCCTCTCACCTGAGTAATATCTTATATATATATAGGCATCATCATTGCTGTAGGTTTATTATTTGCCCCATTAAGCTTATAGACATCCAAGTATATAACTGTTGAATTGGAAGATTTTAAGTAAAAGAAAGAGAATAAAAGAGAATAAAAATTCAGAATAATTTGATATTAATATTGATTTGATGTAACGATAATGTGATATAAAAATAAACTCAAAATTCCTATTTGTAATAATACTAGACTATTAATTTTAATTAAATAAAAAACAAATCATTAAATAATAAATAAGAAATAACTCTTAAGAGATCATTTAAGATACTCTAAAATATTTTAAGGCACAATAAAGATATTATGAGATATTTTGAAGATATTTTAACACTTCACCTCAAGCTAAAGTTTACGAAGCTTTATATAAGCTTGTTACAATTACAACTAAAAGAAAATAAACTAAAAACCTCGCACCTAACTGCATCTAGGACGGAGATAGGGTCAGTGCATATGGGATGGAGATAGGGCAAACACATTTGGGACTAAGACAGATAGAGTCAGTGCATTTGGGACAAAGTTGGGGCTAGTGCATTTAGGATAAAGTCGAGGCTAGTGTGAGTCATAATCAACATAAGTCACCATCAGAATGATCATCAACGAGAAGAGAAGTTACCACTATTATGATTCATCTGTGGAAGAAAAGTTATGACAAACATCGACATTGAAGTATAAGTTGAGACATTATTATTCCATTCTCCCCCTCAATGTTGAGTTGGCATTGGAAACGAGCCAAACTGACAAACCAGAGCAGATCTAAGCATCAAACATGGTAGAACACAGCCCAAAAGAGCCAAACAACCACATTGAGGTGGCGAACGAAGGTGATAGAGGTTGGGTCTAAAACACAGAGGCGGTCGAAGATGGTGGCTGTTGGAGTGGACCTTGCACGTGCTCACACACACAGGAAAAGGGGTTAGAATTGCATATTACGGTGATGGCACGTCTCAGTGATGGCAATGGCGAGAGGTGGGTCAAAAGACGATGAATGTAACAGTGAGGTTGGTCGGAGGAGATACATACCTTAAACTTATAGATCTAAGATGGAAGCTGTGGGAGGAGAGAGAAAATAAAAAAACATGTAGACCTAAGGGAGGCTCATAGTGGGGCACTGGCCGATTTTTGGATGCTGGAGAGGATGTTATTGGAGGTGGGTTGAAAGGCCCACCGATGAGAGAGAAACAACACTGATAGTTGCACAGTGGAGAGATGAAAAAGGGTTGCCGAAAAGACAACATAGCAAGAGAGGTGGTGGACCTGAGTTCTAGATTTTATGGAACTCAATAGCAGAATAGTAATGTGATAGGTCACAGAAGATGATACCGCTTTGATACTATATTGAATAAGAGGGTTTTAGGCAAAAAAGGAGGAAAAGAGATAATAAAGACTCAAAATAATATGATATTAATATTGATTTGATGTGACAATAATGTGATATAAAAGACAAACTCAAAAGTCCTATTTATACTAATATTAGATTCTTAATCTTAATTAAATAAGGAAACAAATCATTAAATAATAAATAAGAAGTAACTCCTAAAAGATCATCTAAAATACTATAAAATATTCTAAGATAAAATAAAGATATTAATATATTTTGAAGATATTCTAACAATAGCTATATGTCTTTATAGTTCTTCTATATGCGTTAGTAGTTAGTAGATTAATGCAGGATCCTCGTCTAGAACTAAACACCACTTGGTGGCAGAGGCCACCAGCACTCATGTACAACATATACAAAAAGGATACTATTATCAAAGTTAAGACTATCCCCGTACAGTGGTGCACTTCCAAAACAAATAAAAAATGCTTAGGCTAGTTCTTCATGGGACCTATAACCGCTCACAAATACTAGTCAGTTACATGCACAGACATAACAGTGAGAACTCGAACGAAGCACTCCATCTTGGGTACATACACCCAAGTGTAGTGAACCTCTAGTGCAATCTACATGATCAGCATTCTCAATCTTGTCTATTTGAAAACTTCATGCCTAAGGAAAAAGGGGTCAGAATCATGAAAATTCTCAATAGGTGAGCAAACAATATAAAAAATAATCTTATAAATCCACGATGTTTCCAATTGTGATACATACAAAAAACCATTTTTCATTTCTAAAAGCATCAATTCCTTGCACAACCATAAATAAAAACATAGCAAAATATGTCTCTATAAAGTTCATTCACTTGGATTTTTACTCTTTATCTCTTTTCTCTTTCAGTCTTAAGTATATTTTAAATGGCCATTTCTCTGCTCTAATCTCATGCGCAAGTGTGAGCTCACTCTCTTGGTTAAAGCATCCCTCTAACGCTCTATCTTTTTCTCTATTTAGGCTTTTCTCTGAGATGACACACGGATTTCTCTGTAGAATACCTCCTTTCAAGAAGATTTACATCCCTTTTCTCTTTCTCTTGTTGCCAAAGGCAATATAACATGTCTTAAAATTTCTCATCATGAATACATATATAAAAATTTCAATCAAAACAAGAAGACATGCACAATATCTCTTACTTTATAGTTAAGCAAGCAAAACCTCATAATAATCTCAATGTAAGGCTCATGAAAATAATTCCACACAATCACATACATCATAAATCAAACAACCTCTTAATTAGCATTTAGATTCCCATGTAACTCAATGAAAGATAAAGTCATATTCTATCTAGCATTATCCATTCAAGAGAATAGAATCATTCATCAAGGAGTTGAATATAAAAATTGAAGGAATCTTGCTGGGTAGCTGGCACATGGGCGCCCAGATTTCAGTGCTTAAGTGCAAGGTAGGCAGAGTCACAAGTTAACCTCTCTACTTAGTCACCGCTTAGGCAACCATAATTGAGCGCTTGAACACTCGAACATCAGAACCTGGAAATGACATGCTTCCTAGCTAGCACTCGAGTGGTCGAGAACCACCGCTTAACTGCATGGTGTCCAAAACCACGATTTTGCTCTCTGTCCAGCCATCGCTTGGGCCGTCGAGAGCCAGTGCTTGAGTGCTCGATGGACAGGGGTGAGCAAAAGCATAAAGCAAACTCATCACCAACCAATAATCCAACACCAAAACCTTTTTTTGTTTATATTGGCATTTAGAGTCAAAATGTCAAATTACATGAATGTGTACTCATAATTTTCCAAAACCATCCAAAAGTTAAAACTTTTCATCATGCAAAGTAATCCATCAACACTCCCTAGTTCAACACATCAGAACACCAATAGAAATAGAAAAAAAAATTATCATTAATTAATGTTCTAATTTCAACTACCGAATGATAATGCATGCAACACATTCATGGACCATATCCTCTTTCATCACCAACACCACATATTTGACTTATTCAAACTCATAATCCAAAAGATTAATCACATGCAAGGATTCCAGCACATATTTAGCCAAGGTTATTCATCTTAAAGATCGGCATTGGCAAAAGAATTGGAAGGAGAGAAAGAAAAACAAATTGTTGTGCAGGAACTGACAGAAGTAAAACCAAGTTTTGCTCCCCTACCTCTTGTAGATTCAAGGCTAAGATTGGGGATGAGATTTCGTGGAAAGAAGATCAAGTGGGATTTTTGAGAAGCTTGAAGGGTGAGGATCATATTTGTCTCTGGTGGCTGAACAAAAATCCTCCTCCAAGTTAGGCAAGCAAGGACTCCAAGTATGGTTCTTCTCCTCTCCTCTGCTCACCGAGTCTCTCTCATTCTATCTCTCATTCTTTCGATTTTTTCTAAGTGAGGAAAATTGTAGTGTGTGTTCAAAATAGTGGTGAGGAAAAATGTGAGGGTCTTGTTTGGTTCTGCATTGAGTTATATGTCTTAATTTATCATTAGCTGGCTCTATTTCATACCCATATGAATATATTTATGGATCTAGGTAGCATATCAAAATTTTAAAGAATGAAAACATTAAGTTTATAATGTATGCACTCTCTACGCATATAATTTACACAAGTATACGACAACTCAATCACATCGATATTATAATTACAAGGTAAAAACAATATAGCTTTTTATACTAAAAATAATTTAAATAAATTTTTCATTTTTCCTAAATTATATTAATTAATAATTATTTATTGTTAATAAATCATAATGGTATTAAGATGGAGATGTTACAGATTTTATTAATAATAATAATAATGAAACATTATTTTTATTTTATTTCCTATTTTCAAGATTTTATAGAGGTAATGGTAAAAATAACAAAATCTTATTTTTATCATTTTTTATAAAATCTTAAAAATAAAAAATATATAATATTTTTATAATTTTTAATAAAAACGTATCATTTGAAAAACAAAAAAAAAACAAACAAACAAAACACCCTCCAAGTGTGAGCAAAAATGACAAGCTTGGTCAATAAAAGTACTTCAAAGAAAAAAAAGTTGAGAGTATAGAAATACAAGAAAGCAAATTTATTGTTTAGTATATACATAGAAATAGAATTCAACCATATTTAAATTTCTTTTATGAGAAATATCTATTCTTAATTAAAAAAAACAGAAAAGCATTTATTTTCTTTTTATTCATAAAATTTCAAAATAAAAAACCACAAATTTCTAAATAAACTGATAAAATAGGTTAAAAATATAAATATAAATTAAATATTGTTTGAAAA